>JADMLD010000815.1:0-68293 GCA_017589585.1 Phylloscopus whistleri
CACCGCATTGGCTGAGGTCACGGCCGGGGTGTCCAGGTGAGGAGACACTGGCTGGGGTGGCTTATCGGGGTGCGGGGAGCGAGGACCTACTTGAGACACTGGCTGGGATAGCTACCGGGGTACAGGATTGGGCGCACTGGTTGGGGGTACCTAGAAGTGAGAGGTATGCGTTCCAGGTGCGGTGAGCCTACAGGGGGGGGTCTTCTGAGCCAAGGGTTGCCCAGAAGTGAACTTATCCGGGTGTAGGGTGAATGAGAGTTAGGGAAGTCCCAAAAGTGCGAGGGACTTAACAATAGGGAGAGTGAGTGTGTCGCACACTGTATGTCCAAGTCTAGCTGTGGTAGTGACTGCAACTTTGGGCCCAGGTTTACCGACTGCTTACGGAAACTTGTCTGACGTACAGGAGAGAAAGAGGGGTGCTGGCTGGGAGTAGTGGCCGAAACCCTAAGGGCGGGTTTTCCGGGCTACTTTTCGGGGCACTCAGAACACTGGCAGAAGTGGTGACTGGAGCCACTAACGGGTGTTCATAGAGTGAATGAGGGGTGCTGGCTGGAAGTAGTGCTGAGACCCTAAGGGCGGGTTATCAGGCTACCACGGGGCACCCAGAACGCTGGCAGAGGTGGTGCCCAGACCTTGAGTAGTGGCCGAGACCCTAAGGGCGGGTTTTCCGGGCTACTTTTGTTACTGGGGCCACTGACAGGTGTTCATAGAGTGAGTGAAAATTACCAGTGAGAATGGGAGCATACATAAGTAGACAAGAACAGCCTGAGAAAAAAGAAAAGGAGAAGATAAAAAACATTCCTCCAGATAGTCCACTAGGACAAATGTTAGAACTATGGAGTACTGATGAAGCCACTAAAAGTTTGAATAAAGTTAAAATGATTCATTATTGTATAGAGGTTTGGCCCACTTTAAATTTACCCGAAAAATGGCCATGGTGTGGAACTAAAGACCCTTGGATGTGCTCCCAATTAAACCAGTATCTGAAATCTCGAAAGGATTCAGATTCTGAGCAGATCCTTTATGCTGCCTGCTGGCAGCCACATAGAACCGAAGGTGAAACAGCTAAGATTTGTAAGCTACAAGAGGAAAAGAAAAAAAATGAAAAAGAGAAAAAGAGAAGAAAACAGTCATAATTGGGACCCTCTCGATCATTTGCCCCCTCCTCCAGTCTACCCTGGGATACCCCAAACTATTTCTGCTAACCCTCCAGCTTTACCTGTGAACCCCTCCCCATCTCTCCAAACCATAATCCCTACTCCTTCTCCAGCTTGCACCCCAACAGGATTACCCCCGACAGCTCCACCACCTCAATCTAACCCAACTATCTCAAGTACTAATCCCTTCTACCCTGCAGCCCTGTCCTTAACCTCTCCTAACACTAGCCTAGGCCACTCCCCTTCACCATCTACCATCCCTGCACCCCCACACAACTGGGAGCTGGACTTGCCAGCCAATGAGACTAATTTTCTAGAAACCCCAAAAGGACCCTACTGTGGCACCAGGTCAAAAACAAAACTCTTCCCCCTAAGGGAAGTCCCTATGGGTGGAGTAGCTGGAGGAGTAGGGTTTGTAAATGCACCTCTGACAGCTTCAGAAGTTAGAAGTTTTAAGAAAGAGCTGGGGAATCTAGTTGAAGACCCTGTGGGGATTGCTAAGCAAATAGATCAGTTCTTAGGCCCGAGCATTTATACGTGGAGTGAGTTAAATTCGATATTAAACATACTTTTTAATCCAGAAGAAGTTCGGCTGATTAGAACAGCTGGCATACGAGTTTGGGAAAGGGAAAATAGGATGGGCCTCCCAGGAGACCAGAAGTTGCCACTAGTTGACCCAGGTGGAACCCAAACATGGGGGAGGGTATACGAAATATGGAAGATTACAGAAACTTGATGATAAGAGGCATCAAGGAATCAGTCCCCCGGAGTAATAACACAAAACTAGCCTTTGATGGAGCCCAGGAGAAAGATGAGACCCCAGCAGCCTGGTTAAACAGACTGAGAAAGAACTTCCAGCAGTATTCTAACTTGGATCCAGATAGCCCCGAGGGACAAGTGTTTTTAAAATTACAGTTTGTTACAAAATCCTGGCCAGATATAAGGAGAAAACTAGAAAAGGTGGAAGACTGGCAGGAAAAGGGGATAAATGACTTATTAAGAGAAGCTTTAAAAGTTTATCTGAGGAGAGAAGATGAAAAAGCAAAGACGAAAGCTAGAATTATGGTAGCTGTGGCCAAAGAAAGTGTCAGAGATAATAGAGACTTACAAGAAAGGAGAAATGTAAAACCTCCATCAGAGAGAGGCAGAAAAAAACTGCTATTGCCTTAGAACACCCCTCTGAGACCAAAAGAAACCCGAATATGCCACTACTGTGGCGAAGTGGGTCACATAAGGAGATATTGCAAAAAGGTACCCTTGGACAATGCTATTATAAAAGAGCAAGAGGCATTGGAGAAGTTCTTAAAAGGAGAAGGTAATGGAGATTAGGGGTGTCATGAGCTCTATATATTAGGGGACCCAATGAAACATCAAGAAGAGCCCATGGTAAAATTTGAAGTAGGTCCCCATCATGAAGAATTTGAGTTTTTAGTAGATACTGGTGCAGACAAATCTAGTGTTAATCAGCTTCCAATTGGAATTACAGTTGGGAAACGGACATGTGATGTCTTAGGAGCAGAAGGGAAACCCTTCCGGGCTTCTGTCTTAGAAAATGTGGAGATCAAAAGAAATTCAAAAAAATGTGTCACTGATCTCATATACTTGCCTAAATTGGACAGTAATTTACTCGGAAGAGACTTGCAAATTCAGTTAGGGGTAGGGATTCTTCCTAAAGAGGGTAAAATGGTAGTCCAAATGATGAAAATAACTGTTAAAGATTTGAATGAAATAAATCCAGAAGTATGGGCTGAAGAGGGGAAGTATGGATACCTAAACATCCCACCTATAAGAATAAAGATGCAAGAAGAAATACCCCCTATAAGAGTGAAACAATATCCTATTTCTATAGAAGGTAAAAAGGGGTTAACACCAATTATAAATCATCTGTTAACTGAAGGAATATTAGAACCCTGTATGTCCCCCCATAACACCCCCATTTTGGCAGTAAAAAAGACAGAAAATAAATTTAGGCTTGTGCAAGACTTAAGAGAAGTAAATAAAAGGACAATTACAAGATACCCAGTGGTATCAAATCCCTACACCCTTTTAAGCAGAATCCCTAGAGAACACAGCTGGTTCACTGTAATAGACCTAAAGGATGCTTTTTGGGCCTGCCCCTTAGCTAAAGAGAGCCGAAATTGGTTTGCCTTTGAGTGGGAGTGCCCCGAAAGTCAGAGAAAGCAGCAGCTAAGGTGGACCCGACTTCCCCAAGGTTTTACTGAGAGTCCAACTCTATTTGGACAAGCTCTAGAAGAGCTGTTAGGGCAATTCACTCCTGGAGATAACGTACAAATCCTACAGTATGTAGATGACCTCCTACTATCAGGGAAGGAGCAAGATAAAGTAAGAAGAGCCAGCATTAAACTCCTAAATTTCCTAGGGGAAAAAGGCCTTAAAGTATCTAAAAACAAATTGCAGTTTGTAGAATCACAAGTAACCTATCTTGGACACCTCATTGGGGAAGGGTATAAAAAACTGAGCCCTGAGAGAATCTCAGGTATACTGTCCATCTCAGCTCCAACCACGAAAAGAGATGTAAGAAAACTATTGGGACTATTTGGCTATTGTAAACTATGGATAGAAAAATACTCACAAAGTGTCAAATTTCTATATGAAAAACTAGTCCAACCTGAACCTGTAACATGGACAGCTGAGAATGAAGAACAGTTAGAAAATCTAAAAGCCAAGTTATCCTCAGCCCCAGTTCTTAGTCTTCCTGACCTTAAGAAGAAGTTTGACTTATTCATAAATGCAGAAGAGGGAACAGCCTATGGGGTGTTAACCCAAGAGTGGGGAGGACACAAAAAGCCTGTTGCATACCTTTCTAAGCTCCTAGACCCAGTTGCAAGGGGATGGCCAGCTTGTCTTCAAGCTGTGGCAGCTACAGCAGTCCTTGTAGAAGAAGCACAAAAGCTAACACTACAAGGAAAAATCATTGCACACACCCCCCACGATCTCAGAGCAGTGTTGAGTCAAAAAGCCCAACAATGGTTAACAGACTCAAGGATCCTAAAATATGAAGTAATTCTGACAAATGCTGAAAATCTAGAATTAATCACATCCAAAAGTTTAAACCCTGCACAATTCCTCTCAGGGGAGCCCATACCCGCCCTAGAACATAATTGCTTAGAAGTCATAGACCTGCAAACAAAAGTAAGGGAGGACCTTGAGGATGTACCCCTGCCATATGGGAGGGTGTTGTTCATTGATGGATCATCTAAAATGGCAGAGGGAAAAAGAATATCAGGTTATGCAATAGTCGAAGGTATCAACAAACAGAGTTTGAAAGTTATAGAGAAAGAAAAATTGCCCCCAAACTGGTCTGCTCAATGCTGTGAGGTCTATGCTCTAAAAAGAGGATTGGACCTGTTAGAACAAGATCAAGGTACAATTTACACTGACTCACGGTATGCCTTTAGAATTGTGCACACATTTGGAAAAATTTGAGAAGAAAGAGGATACCTAAATTCCAAGGGAAAAGATTTGATACATAAAGAACTAATTAAGTTGGTATTAAAATCCCTTATGAAACCCAGGGAAATTGCAATAGTGCATATCAAGGGACATCAAAAAGGGAATACCTTTGAAGGAAAAGGCAATCAAGCAGCTGACCAAGCCGCCAAGTTAGCAGCCCAAAACCTGGGGGAGCCAATAAAAATTTTGACTTTGACTGATTTGCCAGCTGATAAAGAACCAATATATGATAATTATGAATCAGAGGAAATAAAAAAGTTAAAGCTGCACCAGGGGAAACAAGGGGAATGGTTAACACCAGATGGACGAAAGTTTTTAAATAAAGCCCTGGCTCGAAAAATGCTAACAGAAATACACAGTCTGACCCACTGGGGCACCCAAAGGTTATGTGATCACTTTTTAAGAGAGTATTTATGTATCGGAGTATATAATTTGGCCAAAGCAATTACTGAAGGATGCCTTATCTGCCAAAAGGTGAATCAAAAAGCAATGAGAAAGAATACCCCAGGAGGAAGACAAATAGCATTAAGACCCTTCCAAAATATACAAATAGATTTTACTGAAATGCCTCCAGTACAAGGGTACAAATATCTACTTGTTATAGTTGATCATCTAACCCATTGGGTGGAAGCCTTTCCTACAAAAAGAGAAACAGCACAAGTGGTAATAAAAATATTATTAGAACACATCATCCCCCGGTATGGGCTAGTGAATAATATTGATTCAGACCGAGGTCCTCATTTTGTAGCCAAAATCCTACATGATGTCATTAAAGCCTTAGGAATCAAGTGGCAATTGCATACACCCTGGCATCCCCAAAGTTCAGGGAGAGTTGAGAGGATGAATAAAACCCTCAAAAATGTATTAACCAAATTGATAACCGAAACAAGAATGAATTGGCTCAAGTGTTTGCCCCTGGCCCTTCTGCGAATCCGGGTCCGACCGAGATCCGACATAGGGGCTTCACCATATGAAATGATGTTTGGACTCCCCTTCTTACTAACCCCCTATAGCACTGGGAATTATTTGGAAGGAGAGGCCGCTACCCAAGAATATGTAAAAACAATTGGAAAGACATTAGCAGATCTTAAAAGAAGAGGGTATCTTCCTCAAACCTCTCCCTTAGACACTGACATGCACCAAATAAAACCAGGAGACTGGGTTTTAATTAAGTCCTGGAATACCACCCCATTAACCCCTAAATTTGAAGGTCCGTTCCAAGTTCTACTCACTACTCATACTGCTGTGCGAACCCAAGAAAAGGGTTAGACTCACATCACCAGAGTGAAAGGACCATTACCACCCCCGAGAGATCCCTCTAACCCTGCAACCCCAACAAGAGTTCCCTCTGAGTGGACTGTCACTCGAGATCCAGACACCCTCAAAATAACTCTCAAGAAACAACCGAAAGCCAGTTAAAAACAATAAGAGACAATAACAGTTATTACAAGTTGTTGTTACCATTGCTGAAAATCCACATTGTTATAAGAAGTTAAAAAAGTGTTAATATAGAAGTGTAAAATAATAGTTAAATGCAAAGTTATTGTAATGAATCACAGAGTGTTAATGTAAAAAAAAATGATAAGTAGCAGTAATTCTAAAAATTAAATCTCTCATAGGGCACACCCAAAAGGAACTAAATAAAACTAAGAAAAAAGTGGGAATAAACAAGAGAGGACTCCACAAATCCAGCCTAAGAAATCCCCAAACCCAAGAGGCAAGACCAGGTGAGACCAAAGAGACGGGGCCGGTTCATACTGGACTCTTGGAGGGACTGATAATAGTCCTGTTGATATGATGAGGAGAAAAAACTCTCCGACCCAAGAGGCAAGCCCAGGTGAGACCAGAGGGCCCACAAATAAAATGGTTCATACTGGACTCTTAGAGGGACTGATAGTAGTCCTGGTAATAAGCAAATTTGCAGATAGAGCTTGCTCCAAATGCCATGGGGAGAATCTACAATCCCTTATAAGAGTTCACACCCATGTGAATCCCACATGCTTTAACATGACCCAATTATCCACCTGTCAAAAACAATACTGGATTGGAAAAGCTGCTATGTTTAAGCAGTGCCTGACTGGAGAGTGCCCTATCAGAGAATGGTTCTGTTTTAAAGAGTTGGAAAATCCAAAAAGAGTCGCAAATCTAATAAAAGAAAAACCACTGGTAGTAAAAAAGAGTGAAATAGATGAACCAGAGAAATATTGGTCTATTGAGAAAAGAAAATCAAAGTGTGTCTATAATAAAAGTTATAATCCACATAACTGCATTAATAAAAAAGGCAATCCTTTTTAGAAAATCAGAGAGACTTCAAAATATTGGGAACCCTTATATAGCAATTTAAAGAAAAATAGCCAAAGAAAAAGAACTGTAATTAGTATAAGCAACACCCAAACATGAAAGAATAAAATATGGACACCAAAAGAAATAGAAAAGATATATAAACCAGCAACTTGGGCACAAGATAAAACATGGGGGTACCAAACTCCAATTTACATGTTGAATAGAATTATCAAATTACAAACAGTATTAATAAGAATATCAAACACAACAGCCCTTGCCCTTGAACATATCAATAACCAATTGACACAAACAAAAGCAGTAGTTAATCAACTTAAACTAGCAGTCAATTATGAGAGTAAAGCAATAAGAAATATTTCCAAGGAAATAAAAAAAATTGCAAGTACCCAAGAATGGAAGCCCCTAATTAATATAGACTGGTGGGACAACTCATAGTGGAAAAAAGTAGTGTTCATTGCAATTAGTGCCTCTGCCAGTCTCCTACTCTTCCACTGTATGCAGAAACCCACGAATACAATTAAATTAAAACCCCAAGAAGAACAACTAAGTACAGCAAAAAGAATTTATAACCAATACCAAGAATTAAAACAAAGTTATTCCCTCAAATCAGAAATAGCCAATTGATGCAGACAAAAGCCCGATCAAAGAATTAGAGGGGGGATTGAAAGAAATACAAAAACCCAAGCTGTATACTCCCAAGTTGTAATGTTAAATAGTTTGATTGTAATGTTAAAACAGCCTATTAACTCGCCCGGCCTAAAGAGAAAAGGCCGAGAGGCGAGCCCTGCCCCCAGGGGCTGTCTGCGAAGGCTGTCAGAAGTAATGTTTTGCTGTAAATGAAAGATGCAATGTTACTTACCTATTCAAGCTGTTCAAATTGAATGTATCCCTAAAATTTTTACTTGTTGTACCCTGAGTTTTATACCCTTTCTCCCCTGGGTCTCGGGGTGCCCCCACCCGGGGGGGATTCCACCCTTTTTCCCTGAGTCACCGGGCTGTCCCCACCCCGTCGGGGGAGAATCCTGTACCTGCTTCCCAGTGGGGGCTGCTGACCCCGCCCAATATGGAGATTAGGACACCCTGCTCCCAAGATGCACTGATTCAGCCAGCTGAACCCCAGAAAACCCCCTAAAACAACGAGTCAACACAAAAACTGGACCTAAGGAGGATAATACTGTGCAATGCACAAGTCCAGCTACCTGCAGGTAGCAGGTATTTTTGGTTACCTTCTCGCCATGACCTGAAGAGAACTGGAGAGAGGTGACCCCCCCGAGAGCACACGAGTAAAGGAAGATTCTTTAGAAGCTCCTGCGAGGGCAAAAATCCCGACTCTGCAGCACCAGCAGCAGAATCGTCAGCACCTCCTCCTCCACGGTGTCTCCAGGGAGCAGCGGCGGCAGGCGCAGCCCCCGAGCCCCCTACCCAGAGCTGATTTCTAATAAAGGCCTTTTCAAAGGAGCTGGTCTCCTGGCCCATTAATTCATAACAGAATCAATTCAACTCATATCTCCAGTTTCAAGCCTGTTTCGCCTGTGATGGTGTTCTTTGATGAGGGATCTCTCCTGATCCATAGGTCAACTCATTAATCGTTGGTTACATTTCCTCTTCCCTGTGCGGCTGTGGAGGGCAGTGCCTGAGCGGCTTTGGTGAGTGCCTGGCATGGGGCCAGTGTCACCCCACTGCCATAGGACACGTCCTTGTGTGGCCCTGTGCTATGGTGCCACAGTTGCTGCTGCTTTTATCTCCGTTATGATTTTACCTTTTGCACTGAATGCCTGTGAAGTGCCCCCGGTGTCCCTCGTGTTCCCTCGGCGCCGGCAGCCCCGTCCCTTGCCCTGCTCCCCCTCCCGCGTTCCCTCCCGGCTGGCGGAGCCTTGGAGCTGCCGTGGGGGCCGTGGGGCTGCCCCGGGGGCTCCGTCCCGAGCCGGGGCCCCTTCCCAGCGCTCCCAGTCTGCCCATCCAGCCTGGAGCAGCCAGCGAGGGCTTCAGCTGGGACGGCAGAGAGGCTGCTGGGGGGCCCCACAGCACTTGGGTTTGGTTTGTTCCTCCCAACATGGGAAAAAAAGAGTCTGGGAGTTTTCTGCCAGAAATCTCTCCCCTCCTCCACTCAGCTGAAAGGGTTTGGGGCGGTTTTCCCTTTTTGGGGGAAATCAAAGCGATGCTCGTAATTAGGGGTAGGAGAAGTGAGGCTTCAGGGCTTCCCGGTGAGTGGGAGGCACCCAGCACGCAGGGCTGGGCCAGGCGGTCCGGGAGGTGCGGAGAACTTTGTTTGTGTTTTGAGCTCAATCCCGGCTGGGGCCCGGGCGCGTCCCAGGGCGGTTCCTGATCTGCGGCTTTGCCCTCAGACAGCGCGGGGGCGGGGCCTGAGAGGCTGTGCCGTGTGCAGAGCCCGCCACTCGCCGCGATTGGCTGGAGCTGCCGTCACTCCTGGCTCTCTCTGCGCGCTGATTGGGCAGAGCAGGGAGAAGCGCGGCCCCGGTGCCGGCCCTGGCGGCCACAGAGGTGCCATTATCGGAGCGTCTGTGCAGGAGCGGCGGCAGCGGCCGGAGCCCAGGGAGGCGGCGGCGGAGCTCGGAGGCGGCCCCGGCGCAGGTGGGAGCCGCGCTGGGTTGTGCCGGGGCTCGGAGCTGGCTGCGGGCGGAGGGGGCGGCAGGGGGCTCTGGCTGTGGCTGGGTTGTGCCGTGTCCGCGCCGTGTTCCCCGTGCCCTGAGGGCGCTGCGGGAGCGGCTGCCCGCGGTCTCCTTCCCGCGGGTGCCTGGGCTAATAGATAATCTGATACCATCATAAATGTGAAATGTCGCGTTCTTCGTTTGAGTGGATTGAGTGGTTATTATTTCGAGGACAGCTTGTAATCTAATTATGCAATTCGAATTACAAATGCCTTCTCTGGCTCCTGATATGAATTCGTTCGGGTTCCCAGGAGCTGGTCCCTGGTGTTGTGGGATTTGTTCTGGTGGCCGTTCATCTTTTCCCCATTTTTGAGGCGCTCCCTCCTGCGTGGGGTGCGTCAATTGACCGCTTTTCTCTGATTAAATGGTATATTTTGATTTCCAGCTGATTTCAGTGAACTTGCGGTAGCTAAAAGCACCCAGAGGTCTGATGCACCCTGTATAAGATAGACAATGCCAGCACAGGTTAGAGTGGGTAGAAGGATGATCCCCCCCTCCTCCACCACTTTTTTTAGTGAAGTTTTCATAACATTCTCCGTTTGATGTTTTCCTTTGCAATTTAACCCATTTCTGTGGCAGAGTCAGAGATCCTCAGTCTGGGCTCTGTCTTTAGCCATGCAAATTCTGTCTTTGTAAGCAGGCAGAGCTTGGGCTGAGGGACAGAGGGAATCAGCCCAATTCCTGCCCCAGGCAAGAAGCCCCTGGTGCATTGTCTACTCTTTTCCCCAGCAGTGTTAATTTGCATTTCTAAAGCTCCTTTCCGAGCTGCCTGGAACTGAAGCTTCTCTTCCAGGGCAGTCATCCCGTGACATTAATGTGGCCCCCTCCAAAAGCCACTTGATGATTTTTTTTAAATCATTTTTAACTGTTTAGGACTTAAAGGGTCACCCTTAAAGCTCTTCTAGTTTTGCAAAATGCAACCAAAAGGTGAACGTTGAAAAACACACACCAAAATTTTGCCATCACTAACAGCCACACACATACATACAGAAAAAACATCCCAAGCCATAAAGATATTTTGCTACTGCGTCTCCTAAGACTAAAAACTGATTCTCACACCACTAGCCCAAACCTAACTGACAAGATAAAAGTAGAATTATTAAGGAAAACCACTCTAATGGTCTAATCTAGTCCCAGCCATTTCAGTGTGTGAGTCTGCCTGAGCCCCAGAGTGGAATTGTCCCGTTGTCTCCCCAGCCCCTGTGGCAGTGCAGGCACAGAAAGCACTGAAGCTGCAGCAGTGGCAGCAAGGATTGGCCCGCAGTGCCTGGAGATGCCCAGGGAGGGTGCCCAGGCAGAGCATTCCAGCAGAGGATCTGTGGGCAGGCACAGGGGCTTCCCCCGGGGCTGTGGAGCCCTGGCTGCTGCTCCCTTGCCTCCAGTGCAGGGGCAGTCGCAGCCTCCCATCCTCCTCCTGCAGCCGGGAAGTCCAAATCTCGGGGGCTTCAGAGACCCTGAGCCCAGGGTGAGGGGTCCCCCCGTGTTCAGCTGTGCTGGGGCTGCTTCTGTGCTCAGGGACACTTGGGATGGGCCAGGCCACTTGGCCACCAGTGGTGCTTCTTCCCACTCCTCGGGCAGGACCCGATGTCCTGGTTGGATGTTGTGAGCAGCAAAGTCCCAAGGCAGGGTCTGTGCCAGCCCAGCTTCCTGTGGGAGAGATTTCACAGGAGACAGGATTCTGGCCACAGACTGCTTGAAATATGCATCCCTTATCTGCACCCTGCACGTGGTGGAGAAATACCAGGGTAAGGAATTCCAAACACCAATTCCAAGGGAGGGAATTGAGTATCTGCTTTGAGTCTGGCTCTTATTCTTGGCAAAGCCAATGGCAAAAGCTGTACCCATGGCATCTTGGTTGCTATCACCAGCTTCCAAAGGTGTTTCTTTATTTCCCCACTCATTCTTTCTACCTGACCTGAGCTCTGGGGGTGCCAGGGGTTGTGGGGTTCCCATTGTGTTCCTAAAGCTGCCATAACCCCCTGAAGGATCTTTCCTGTAAAATGAGTTCCCCATCTGAGACTATTGCTTCCACAATCCCTTCTCTTGGAGTTATTTGCTTTAAAAATACCTTAATAAGTTATTCAGTGATTGCTGAAGCAGTCAGAGTTGCTTTTGCCACCCTGTTAGGTGACATGGTGTTAGCAGAAGATATTTAAGCCTTCCTGCTCAGGGCATTTCAGTCCCAGGCTCTCACAAGCACACACAGCTCTGCCGGTTGAGCTGACCATGTGGGTGGTAACCTGTGCTTTGCCTGATTCCCTTTCCTAAATAACAGCATGTCTTGTAACTCTTTTCCCTTCTCCTGCCCTTGAAGGCCCATCCCTAAACACATTTTCTGCTGGCTTCACAGCCCCCCCTGATCTGTCACTCGTCTGTCTCCTGGACACTCTCGGGTCCCCAGTCAATCCCTGGTGCCGCCACCACCCAAGGGAGCCGATCACCCAAACTGGGTGAGGCACCTTCAGCTCCACTCACTGCCCAACGCCCCGGGCGGTGGAAGGAATTCCAGATGAGCCCCAGGGTGTGTGGAAAAATTCCCATCACCAGAGGTTTGTGTCCACAGAGAAGGCAGAGGAGTCCTGTAAAAGTCATTTCATTCATAAAAAGAGGGAGAGGCCATGGGACATTTCCCATGGGGTCTCTCCAGTTGTTGGAGGATGCAGCCTCCTTTTCATCCTGATTTTCCTGGCTGCATCTCCCTCTCCCTTTCCCCACTGGCTGAAGTACTTGAGAGGTACAGACTTCCCAATGCACCTCCCACATACCCCCCTTAATATGCCCCCCACTTCTGTCCAGGTAGGGATATTCACAGCTCTGTTCAGTCTTTGTTCTTCTTCTCGAAGTTCCTGAATTTAGCAGGACCTTGGCTGAGCAGCAGTCTGTGTGGTCAGTTAATAACATTTTCTGGAACTGAGGGCTTCTTCTGTCCCTTCCTTGTGTCCAAGTGCCTGGCCCTGTCTCCAAGCAGATTCCCAGCATCCGTTTGTAAAGACACTTTCCTCTTCTTCCTTCCTTGGGGGTTCCCCGTTTGCAGGACATCCTTATGGTTTAGAAGAGGTTTTGGCTGAATCTGGATATTTGGTGAGTTTTTGATCTGTGTCTTGATGTTTGGAGGACTTTTTGGGCTGAATCTTGGTGTTTTGGAGGTTCTTACAGACACAAGGTGCCCAATGACTTCCTGAGATGAATTTGGGCAAGGAGGAACCCCCAGCCTAAGGCTCTCTCTTGTTTTTTCCCCAAACCAGGATTTTTCATTCCCAAGGAGTGTCCAGATGGAGGAGGAGGAAAAGCCCTGGAGATCCGGCAGGAGGAGGGGCTGCAAACCCAGCCCAGGGAGCTGCGAGGAGGAAAGACCCCCCCTGTGCCAGGAGGGCGGCCGGAGATCCAGCCGGAGCTCAGAGCTGGAGGAGAAGCCTGATGGAGGGGAGAAGCCCCACGAGTGCTTGGAATGTGGGAAGGGCTTCAGACAGAGGTGCCACCTGATCCGGCACCAGGTGATCCACACTGGGGAACGGCCCTATGAATGTGGGGAGTGTGGGAAGAGCTTCAGGTACAGCTCTGTCCTGAGGAAACACCAGATGATCCACACTGGGGAAAAGCTCTATGAGTGTGGGGAGTGTGGGATGAGCTTCAGCCAGAGCTCCAGCCTTATCCGGCACCAGATGATCCACACTGGGGAAAAGCCCTACAAATGTGGGGAATGTGGGAAGGGCTTCAGAGAAAGCTCAGAGCTGATCCGGCACCAGGTGATCCACACTGGGGAAGGGCTCTACACCTGCTTGGAATGTGGGAAGAGCTTTGGATGCAGCTCCAACCTGAGAAACCACCAGTGCATCCACACTGGGGAGAGGCCCTACGAGTGTCCCGAGTGTGGGAAGAGGTTTCAGACCAGCTCCAATCTGCTCCTACATCAGCGGATTCACACAGAGGAGAGGCCCTTCCGCTGCCCCGACTGCGGGATGGGCTTCAAGCACAACTCCACCCTCACTGCCCACCGGCGCATCCACACTGGGGAGAGGCCCTACGAGTGTCCTGAGTGTGGGAAGAGCTTCTCCAGGAGCTCTCACTTGACCAGACACCAGCAGATGCACCACTAAGGGAAGCCCTGGGAGTGCCCTGAGTGCAGGAAGAGCTTCGTGCGCTGCTCCAGCTCCATCCCCGTGGGAGGATCAGCGTTGGATGATCCCCAGTGACCCCGTTGGGCAGAGCCCTGGTGATCCGTGGTCCTGGTGATCCGTGTTGGGAAGACACCTGGCTGGGGGTGCTCCAAATCTTCCTGTCTCCCTGTGGGCACCTGGATGAACGCAGGGGCAGGAATATCCATTGGGACACAGACCGACCTTGGGAATTCCTTGGGCAGAGTGGATTTGTTGACTTTTGACTCCAGAAAATCTTTTGTGGTCAATCCTATCTTCTGGGGCTTCAAGGAATACTGGATGGTCTTGGTGGTCTTTTCGTACCTCAGGGATTCCATGATTTTGATTTCCTATTGCCCAGAGGTGTCTTCCATAGGGAGATGATGATGAACTGGGGCCAAGACCAAGATTTTGGAAACCCCTCCAAGAAAGCTTCTTCCCTCCCACCCAAGCACGTGGATCCTCAGCTGGCATGGACACAAAAATCCTTTTCTTTTGGCCTTGATTTGCTTTTCATTTCTCTTCATCTCTTTAAAAATATCCAACACTGGGGTAACACTTGGATGGGCCAGGAACCCCCAAAACCAAGCCTGGGTGAGAGGGGTGGTGGAATAGGGGGCAGTGGGGAAGGGGTGGAAGAGGAAGGGAAAAGAGGGGTCTGGGACCCCCAAATTGCATTGGGAGGGATCCCACTCCTCCTTTCTAATCCCTGGGATGGAGCCAGGGCAGGTCGGGCTGGGGCAGTGCTGGGCTCTTGGCCCGGCCTGGGCACCCCCCATGAGCCCCCTCCTCAAATTCCCCTGGCAGCTGAGAGGGGTCCTGGTGCCTTTTGGGGTTCACTGGGTGCCTTGTCGGGGTTTCTCGGGGTGTCTGCTCACCCGAGATCAGGGTGGTCTTTGCCCTTCTGCCCTCAGAAGAGCCCCAGGCCGAATGCCCGAACAAACGAGGTCTTCAGAAGTTCTTGTTCAAGGTTGTTTCTTTTGTTTATTTTCTCTTATCTCAGTTCTTTTTCTCTGAGCCTGGCAGAGGTCTGAGCAGCACGGGCAACAGGTGACGAATCCTCCTCTGACCAAGGCTCGTCATCTTTTATACAGATAATTGTGTGTACATTATTTACAGTTACAAACCAATATCTACACTCTACACTGAACAGGTTATTTCTATACTAATCCAATCCCTCTAAATTTACTTGGTGCCATCCTCACTGCAAAAGATGGAGACGAAGAAGAAGGAGAAGACTTCAGGGCACCACCCAAAATCCTCCATCTTGTCTCTGGTCATCCCTATTCTAAAACCCCAAATGTGAAAATAATATTATCTTTTATCACCCTTGGAGGCTTGCAATTCCTCTCTTCATGTTGGCAACCTTTCCCATGGACTGAAGTCAAGGCCCTTGCCTGTCTGGGCTCTGTGCCAGGGTCTCCAACCCCCCTGTACAAACTCCAGACCCCCCTGTCCAGGTTTTAAACCCCCCTGTACAGGTTTCTGTTTGTCCAGGGTATCCAAAGGAACGCCCTGGACTCCCACAGGGGTTCAAATCCCCAGAGTCCCCAGAGCGGGGTGACACAGGGGGACACACGGGGGTCCCCATTCCCGATCCATCCCAGGGCCCGTTCTGCCCCCACCCCCCCACTCACAGTCCCCCTGCAGGGTCCCCCCAAGTCTGAGCCCCAGCGCCAGGAAGATGAAGCCCAACACGAAGCCCCCGATCCCCGTCAGCATCTCGCTGTGGGCAGCGTCCAGCGGCATCTCTGGGGGTCTGCAGAGGTCAGGACCCCCAAAACCTCGCACAGACACCCCAAGCTCCCTCCCAAGTCTCCCCCAGCCCACCCAGGACCCCCTGAAACCTCCTCCCAATCCCTTCCCGGCCTCCCCAGGACCCACCAAAGCCCCTCCTGTCCCTCTCAGGATCCCACAACCCCCTCCCAGTTGCCCCCCACTGCCCCAGGACCCCCAAAACCTCTCCCAGTCCCTTCCCAGCCCCTCCAGGACTCACCCAGACCCCTCCCAGTCTCTTCCCAGCACAACCAACCTCATCCCAGGTCCCGCTTTCCAATCTTTGATCTCCTTCCAGCCCCTCCAGGCTCACTCCAATCCCTCCTAGTTACTCCCAGCACATCCCAATCCCCTTCCCAGTCCCCCCCAGTGCCTCTCCCGTGCCCCAGTGCCGCTCAGGGGCTGCTCCAGGCTGACGTGTCCCACCTGGAGCTGGAGGTGACCCCGTGTTCGGGGGGTTTCCAGCAGCACCAGGAGCTGGTGGGTCCAGTCCCCCGCTGGGGACCACGGCGGTGGCCACCACGTGCCCCGAGAGCTCCTGGTGTGGGCTTGAGAGGGAGCGGGAATGGACTGGGAGGGACTGGGAGGGACTGGGAATGAAGCGCGCGGCGCTGGGAGGCCGAGCCCAGAGAGGGGCACTGGGCGCTGCGGGTCTGCCTGGCAACTGATGAGTCATCAGCAGCGCGCGCTCTGATTGGCTGAGAGGCGTCAGCTCCACACACGGCCGGGATGGCCACGGGGAGGGGAATGGGATGGACTGGGATGGACTGGGATGGACCGGGAGAGCCACGGGGGTCACTGGGAGGAACAGGAGGCCCCGGGGATGGGCCCAAGGAGGGCTGAGGGCTCTGGGGTGATTCGCAGGGAGGTTTTGACGGGCTCCAAGGTCATTCCCAGAGCAGGGCCCGAGGGGACGCGCTCTGCCCCACGCTCACCTCTGCGCTCCGCCAGGAACGGGCTGAACAGCTCGTAGTTGTACCGGCAGTACCCGTCCACCGCAGTCCGTGCGTATTCCAGTATTTCCGGGTCGCTGTTCCACTCATGGGCCCATTTCTCCCCAGCCGGAGTGAACCCCACGTACAGCCCCACGTCGCTGTCGAACATCATGTCCTGCTCCCGGTTGTAGAAGTACCTGTCCAGGTACCTCAGTACCTCACCTTCTCCGTGCCGTTAATGAAGTGACACTCGGACTTTCCCATAAACTGGAGCACCCCTGGGTGTGCCGGACACAGGTCAGGGGCTGCCCCCCAGCACCCCCAGAGCTCCGGCCCCCCCCGGATCCCCGCTCCGCACCCCCTGTGCCCCACGGCCGCCACGGGTCCCTCCCGCCCGCGCTGCCGCTTCCTCTTTTCCACCCTTCCCGCAATTTCCCCTTTCCCATCTCCTCTCCTCCCACCTCCAGACGCTCCCCAAATCACTTTTGGGGGTCCCGTTCCCCCCTTTTCTCCCTTTCCCACCCTTTTGAACTCAATCGCCCCATCTCCAGCCCCCTCCCGCTCAGTTTTGGGGTCCCACCCTCCCCTTTTCCCCACTTTCCCACCCTCTCCCTCCCCTCCCTCGCCTTCCCCCGACCCTCAGCCCCTCCCGCTCTTCCTTCGGGAGGTCCCCTCCTCCTCCCCCGCTTCCATTCCGGGCTCCTCCGTTCTCCCCCTTCTCCCCCTCGGCCCCACCTGGGAGTGACTGGGAGGGACTGGGATGGACTGGGAGGGACTGGGGTGGCACCGGGAGGGACTGGGGTGACACCGGGAGGAACTGGGGATGAAGTTCGCGGCGCTGGGAGCGCCAGTCCGGCCCAGGGCGGGCTCAGCGGCGAAGCCGCGCGCTCTGATTGGCTGAGAGCGCTTTTGGGCACCGGTGTTCCCGAGGCTCTGCCCAGCAACTGATGACGCATCACCAACTCGCGCTCTCATTGGCCGCAGCGCGCCCCGCCTGTGTTTTGATTGGCTGAGCGGGTTCGGGGCCGCTGCGGCCCCGGGGTTGGGTTTTTTGGGCCGGGGGAACCTCGGGGTGCGGGGCGGGGGGGAGCTCAGGGGTGCCCAGAAATGTGTGCGGGGTCTCGGGGGTGCCCGTGGCCGGGGGTGACGCTGGCACCCACCAAAGCCGCTCTGCCCCGAGCGGCCTCCAACCCCCACAGCTCCCACCAGCCCATCCCTGTTTGCAAACAACGGGTCAAACACAGTCCCTGCCCTGGTGGGCTCACTCACCAGCTGTGACAACAAGTTGTCTTCCACACACTCTAAAATTTCCCTGGACTGCTTTTTTCTGCTTTATTCAGTTCCCAGCAGATGTCTGGCAGGTTTAAATTGCCTACAAGAACAAGGGCTGATGATCCTGAAACGTTCTCCAGCTGCCCATAGAACAAGTTGTCCACCTCTTCCTGGCTGGGTGGATGATAACAGACTCCCAGGAGGATGTCAGCCTTGTTGGCCTTCCCCTTAATTCTTACCCACAGGCATTCAACTCCATCATCATTAGCTTCGACAGCTATGGCATCAAAAGCTTCCCCAATATAAAGGGCCACCCCTCCACCTCTTCTCCCTCTCCTGTCTCTCCTGAAGAGCCTGGAGCCATCCAGTGCAGTGCTCCAGCCATGTGAGTCATCCCACCACGTTTCTGTGATGGCAACTCCATCACAGCTTTGCTGCTGCACCTTGGCCTCCAGCTCTGCTTGTCTGCTCCCCACGCTGCCTGCATTGGTGTGCCTGCACCTCAGCTGGGCTGCTGATTTCACCCCAGCTCAGCCTCACCAGCCTTGGGGCTGCTCCCAGACAGCCCAGCTGCTGCCCCTTCCCCCTTCAAACCCAGTCTGAAGCCCTCTCAACGAGTTCTGCCAGTTCTTGAGCTACAAACCTTCTGCCCCTAACAGAGAGATGTATCCCATCTGGTTCCAGCAGAGCAGGTGCCATAAAAGTTTCCCCATGATCAAAGAATCCAAAATTATGCCGATGACACCAACCCTTAAGCCACTTGTTGATGATGTGGGTTCTCCTGTTTCTTTCACCATTTTTCTCTGCCACCAAAGGGACTGAGCAGAACACTACCTGAGCTCCTGCTCTATCAACTACTTGTCCTAGTGCCCTAAAGTCCCTTTTAATTGCCTTGACACTCCTCTTTTCAATCTCATCACTGCCAGCCTGGAGTATCAGCAGTGGGTAATAATCAGAGGGCTGAATCAGCCCAGGGAGTCTCTCAGTGATATCCCTTACCCGGGCCCCAGGGAGGCAGCAGAACCTCCCTGTGGGATGGGTCTGGGTGAAAAATGGGGCCCTCAGTTCCCCTCAGAAGGGAGTCACCCACTACCATCACCCTTCTTTTCTTCTTGGTGTCAGAGGTGGTGATCCATCTTACAGATGAATCATAACTGGGAGGCTCACTGGGCAGACAATTTTCTTCTAAATCATCTGGCAGGCTCTCCAGATCCAGGGGCTCATTCCTGTTCTGAAGTGGCACCTGGCTGGGGGATGGGGAAGAGTTTTTGTAAAGTTTTTAATTTTTTTTGCTTTATTTTTTTTTATTTTTAACTTTTTTTTTTAGCTTTAATGATACTTGTTTAACTTTGCTTTTTGGGTTTATTTTTTTATTTTTAGAAAAACAGATTTTTTTTTATACTTTAGACATTTTTTTATTATTTTTACTTAACAAGTTCAGAATGATTGCTTTTGGTTTTAAGGATAGTCTATTATACTTTAATTTTTTTTTAATTTATTTTTTTTTTTTTTATTTGGAGACCCATTTCCACTCCTCTTCATCTACCAGGTGCCCTTCTATTGCCTGAGAGTGGGAGGCACAGGAGTCCTCAGACTCCCGGGCAGAGAACTCCCTTAAAGATGGAAGGGCTGAACTCCACCAGTCCATTTCCCTTTCCCTTTCCCTGATACTCCTTCATCTTTCAACTTCCTCCCTGAGCGAAAGGAGCTCGTTTACCTGTTCACACCTCAGGCAGGACTCACCCACTGCAGCCCCTGAAAACACCGATCAGCTCCAACACCGCGGGCAGGAATGGGTCTGTACAGACACATCCTTTCTGGAGGGCTCCACCTGGGCACACACACTGACACCAACCACACCTTCCTGCACGGGTGGAAGGAAGGGATTCATGCCAGAAATTACTCCCTCAGGACCATAAAAACACGTTTCTGGCAAAGATGCTATCTATAAACTGAGAAATCAAATTGCAAACAGTGTGATTGATCGCTCTGCTATCTAGCAACATCGAAAATTCTACATAAACACATTAATATCTTATAGATGTGGTTTGTTTTGCAAGGTGCAGACATCATTTGGAATACAGTTTTACTTCAAATGAGAATATGAAAATAAAAAGTTTCCCATTTCTTCTGCTTGTTCTCTGCAGCACGTGCTTTCCAAGAATGGGGGATTTCTATGAAGTGTAAGAGAGAATTTTATTCATTTTGCTTTTTGAATGCATCTTGTTTATCACTGAAATGAAACAAAGCAAGGTAAAACAGGAAGGCTGCTTAATTAAAAATAAATAAATTAATAAATTAATAAAAATAAATAAAACAAAACCGGTTGAGTTTTCGACCGTGTAGAAACCATCACTGACAGAAACCTCCAAAGCGAGCAGCCAGCAGAAACACCTCCAACAGCACAGAGCACACCCTACAGCAAGAACACTTGTACCCCTGCCTGCTCGCCCTGCCTGCGCCAACTGCCGGGCAAACTGCCCTGCCACGCCCCTGAGATGAACAATGCCCTCGAGATGAGCCACGCCCCTGATATGAGCCACACCCCCTGGGTTAGCCACGCCCCTGATATGAACCACGCCCCCTGGATGAGCCACACCCCCTGGATGAGCCACGCCCCTGGGTTAGCCACACCCCCGAGATGAGCCACACCCCCGATGTGAGCCACGCCCCCTGGATTAGCCACGCCCCTGTTTGCCCACCCCTGTTCCCCACGCTCCCCAGAGCCCTCCCATCGTCAGCCACTCAGCAGCAAAGGAAGCTACACCCCTCGTTGCCGAATGTCTCACAAAAAGAGCAATTTACTTATTTTCTGTGCTATTGGTGGCGTGGTGGGTAGCGGGAACTTTTGTTTGGAACATTTATTTTAGCACTGGTAGTCGGGGTGCCAGGAGGAGTTGTGTTTTAGTGTTTATTGTTTTTGAGGTGGTTTGGACTTTTTTATAGGCTGTTAATTTTTTTGTCGTTGTTGTTGGAGTGTAGTTTGTTTTGGATTTTTGGTAGCTTTGATTTTAGAATTTTAGTGGTTGGTTTTCAGTTTTCTTAGGTACTTTTTGTTAAAGGTTTTAGGACAGAGTATGGCTCCTGGCTGATTTTGGGGTGATTTTGGGCTGATTTTGGGCTGATTTTTGGGTGATTTTAGGCTGATTTTGGGCTGATTTTTGGGTGATTTTTGGGTGATTTTAGGCTGATTCTTGGGTGATTTGGGGCTGATTTTTGGGTGATTTTGGGGCTGATTTTGGTGTGAATTTGGGCTGATTTTGGGCTGATTTTTGGGCTGATTTTGGGCTGATTTTGGGGCATTCTGGCATAGAGTACCAGTTTTTATATTTGATTTAGTTTTGAATGGGTTAAGGGTTACTGTATGAGTAAATTTTTGTTTGATTTGGGTAAAGGTGTGTTGTTGTTTAGGGTTTTACTGGAAAGTGTTTTTCTTGCAGGTGACCAGGTAGAGAGGGTTTACAATTTGGCTGTACTTAGGAATATGCATTGTCCAAAAGCCTATGGCGTTTAGGAAAGTTTGTGGGGTTTTTTTGTTGGTTGGGGGAGACATTGTTGTGATTTTGTTGATGATATTGGTGGGAATTTGATGCTGTTTGTTTTTTTAATTTTGTTTTTAGGAATTGGATTTTTGAGCAGTTTTTTAACTTTGGTTTTTTTTGATGGTGAAATTAGTTTTTAGCACAATTTGGATGATTTTTTTTAATATTTTAGTGGCAGTGTTTTTTTATACAATGATGTTATTAATGTATTGCAGATGTTTTGGAGCCTAACCCTTTTCTAGTGCAGCTTGAATTAGTTTATGGCAGATGGTGGGACTGTGTTTTTACTTTTGGTGCAGTTGGTTTTAGGTGTACTGTCCACCCCTCCAGGTGAAGGTAAATTGAGGTTTGTATTTTGCTGTTAAAGGAATGGAGAAAAATGCAATAGCGATGTTAACAGTGGCATACTACTTTGTTGTAGGAGTCCAGGGCGTTCCTCTGGATACCCTGGACAGACAGGAACCTGAACAACAGGGTTTGAGACCTGTACAGGGGGGTCTGGGATCTGTACAGGGGAGTTGGAGACTGTGGCACAGAGCCCAGGAAGGCACTGGGTTTGACTTGAGTCCATGGGCTGATTTGGGCTAATTTGGGGCTGATTTGGGCTGATTTTTGCGCTGAGAGAGGAGTTACAAGCCACAAAAGTGTGATAGAGAATAGTGTAGTTTGTCACATTTGGGGTTTCTAGAACAGGGGTGAATGGGGACAAGATGGAGGATTCTGGGCGGTGCCCTGGGGTCGTTGTCGTCTTCTTCATCTTCGTCTTCTTCTTCGTCTTCGTCTTCTTCGTCTTCTTCGTCTTCTTCGTCTTCTTCTTCATCTTCGTCTTCGTCTTCTTCTTCGTCTTCATCTTCTCCTTCTTCTTCATCTCCATCTTCTGCTGTGACGGTGGCACAAAGTGGTTCAAGGAGATTGGGTCAGTGTAGAAATAACCTGTTTAGTACAGAATGTAGATATTGGTGTGAAATTGTAAATAATTGATACATAACAATCTGTATAAGAGATGACAAGCCTCCATCAGGGGCAGAGTCTTCTCCTGGTGCTCGAGCTGGACAGACCTTGGCCGGGCACAGGGAAAAAGGGAAAAGATAAGAAATAATAAACAATGAGAAAAACCTTGAAGAAAGAACATTTGAAGACTGCGTGTTGTTCCTGTGTCTGGCTTGGGGCTTTGAGAGGGCAAAGGACTCTAAACCACCCAAATCTCGGGAAACCAGCCAAACCCGAGACTTTGTTGCTTTGAACTTCAGCTCGTCCTGCAGTTTCAGTTTATTTGGTACAGCAGTGCTCAGTGGTGGAGTTACTTCATTTAAGCGATGAGAGTTTACAGTTAATTTTTATTTTTTTTTAGATTTGCATATAGGTTGAATGGGGCTGTTGAAGGGTGAGTGGGTTTTGCTGACTGTTTTTTGGTTTTTTATCTCACGGATTATTTTGTGGATGGGAATTATGGTATTTTGAGTTGTTTTGTACTGTTGGCGATGTACTGTTGAAGTGGCAATTGGTACTTGCTTTTTTTTTTAGAAGTTTTATTGCAGATGGGTTTTTTGATAATTTAGGTAAGGTGTTTAATTGCTTAACATTTTTTGTTTTTATAGCTGTTATTTTGAATGCTTATTTGAATTTGTTGGGGGTTTTTGAAAGATTTATTTTGGAGGAAGTTTGTGTTTAAATGCATGGGGCTTTTGGGTTACAATAGGGTGGTTTTTAAACTTATTTTTAGTCACGTTTACATTAGCTTTCACTAAAGTAAAATTTTGTGATTTTTTGTTACACTAGCAATAGAAACAAATTTTTTTTAATATATATTTTGATGGGATTAATGTGCACTCTGTACTAGTGTTAACTAAGGTTTTATAGTTTTGTGGTTTTAATGTGCTAGGCTAATGAATTTATACAGTTTAAAAAACACGGGGGTTTTTTACCTTTTATTTGGTTAGAGGCAGGGCTCCTCTAAGCTTAGGGGTTTTGGGGTTTTTTTTGGTAAGTGGGGTTATTTTTTTTTTGGTGGAACTTCCTCTCTGAGTTTTGCTCTTTTTGAATTTAGATATTTATTGTACTGTTAGAGCAGTAGTAGGTTTTTTATTTTTTTCATGTTTTTTTTACAATTACGTAGGAAGGACTATAGTTTAGTTTGTAGGCTGTTCCTTCTCTCCCTATCTGGGGAATGTTTGTGTTTGGTGTTAGAACTTTTGATTTGCACCTCAAAGATTTGGAGAAAACTTTTTTTTTTTTTAATTTTGAGTTGTTGTGGGTTTTTTTAGTTTTGTTTTTTAATGTTTGCATACGTGTTTTTAGAGCTGCGATTTTTGTATGTGTTGGATCATGCATGGTATTTGTATATGTTTGGAGGTTTTTTGCTATATTTAGTACAGGGGGTTTTGTGTTATTTTGCTTTATTATTGCTAAAGCAGAAGAGTATTTTTGTGGTTTAAGTTGTATAAGTTTTTTGCCACATCACGGGTGTATGTCGTATTAAGTTTGGGGGTTCAGTGTTCAGGTTATTTGAGAAGACAAATTTTGTTACTGCCCTTTTTTTTAAGTGTTGAATTATTTGTTTTATGGTTTTTTACTGGGTTCACTGTATATAGAGATTGTTTGTACACAGATATTTTTGTGCTACACTTCCCGGGACCTGTTCCCAGAGACTGCAAGGGTTAGGGGTTTTTTTATTATTTCGGTTGATAATTGGATTTTGTGATAGGGATTTTAAATACTTTGCTTCAGTGTTTAGAGTTGTAGCTTTGTTTGCAGCATTTTAAAGACGGATTAATTAATTAATTATAGATTTATTAGGTTGTTGAGTGTAATTTGTTTTTAGGTTTTGAAGGGTTTTTAGGGAAAAGGATTTAATAGTAGCTTTTGGATTTTGGCTAGTTGGTTAGCTGCTGTTTTGGGTTTATTATTGGGTCTAACTTCTGATTTAAGTTTTTTATTTGGTATAGTTGTTGATTTAGGTTTATTGTTTGGTTTAGCTGTTTGTCTAGATTTGGAAAAACAGGTATCTGCCAGGGAAAGCTGGAGTTTCCCTTGCAATGGAGAATGTAAATCCCTCACCCCCTCCAAATTATAATTTTGCAATTCAGGGCTTTCAGGCAAAGATTTGGGAATAGGAATAACAGTTCTTTTCTAGGAATATTAACAATACAAATGTAGTAGAAAACAAAACCATCCAACCAAACAAGCAAACAAACAAACAACAATCCTGGAAAACCCTGACAGAGTCAGAGCTCCAACCTGACACCCTGTTGGTCAGGGTGTTGGAAGCAGTCCACAGTGAGTCCTCCTGGAGTGGCAGATGTGATTCTGTTGAAGTAGAGATGATCCTGGAGAGAAAAGGGGTCCAGTGATGGTGAGAAGGGTCCAGTGATGGTGAGAAGGGGTCCAGTCTTCCTCCAGGAATCCAGTGAAACCAGATACCTTCTATTCCTACGTCTCAGTTTTTATCCAGGTAGGAATGGTTGGCTCCTCCCACTGGGTGGAGCATCTCACAATAGGATGATGGAATATGGATGTACTGCTTTGTGGATGTATGCTTGGGGAGGGTATAGTTTGGGGAGGAGAACAGCTTGGGGAGGAGAACAGCTTGGGTAGTCTTAATGGCCCATTTTGGAAAGAGATAAGAAACACTGCCCCACCTGGTTTTAACAGCTGGCCCATTATCAGAAGGCATCTGCCCCCCTCCTCCCAGAGTTACAAGAGATAAAGAAAAACATCTTCCCAACTGCTTTTAACAGATGAAATAGAATACACATTTTTGGTTCCATAACCCAAGACACCACTCTTCATTCTAGAATGAAGAAAGAGGTACAAGCAAAAACACAAGTAATAAAAGTTTCCAATGAAATTCAAACTAAAAATATAACAATTAGACTAGTCAAAAATTTTGCTAAAATGCAAAACACCAGTAAAATAACTGCCTGTCTGCCAATACCTAAAGAAGCAGGAGACCCAATGAGCTAAGAAATCATAACATCAAAAACTACAAAAGAAAACAATTGCATGTAAGCAAGTACCAAAGTCAAAGCACATAATCAAAGAAACATAAAAAGTAATAAGAAAACAAATGAAGCCTTTAAAAAAAACAGATTGTATTCTAAGTCATAAAAAAAATAAAGCAAATCATAGAGTAGTAAGTTAAAAATCAAGACCTTGCAAAATAAGAATGTTTCTTGCCACACTATAAATAAAATTTTAAAAATACCACAAAAACCACTCTTATATGAAAGTGCTGAAAAAAAAAATTAAAAAGCCAAACAAAACCCTAGGACAGTGCCTGGTCAATGACTATTCTCCAGAAATTTCAATATATGTCAAATACCCCTTGGTGCATTAAATAAAAAGGCCCTAAAAATAAAACAGATCCAGCAGTAAGGAACACTGCCACCGGTAGTAAAATGAAGCAAATAAAGTAAATTGGTGAGCATGTAATAAAACTTAGAATTGCACTTCTGACAACATAGAAATAAAACAAATGGCACCACTGGCAGTAGCCTCGCAAATCAGTTGTGCCTGCAGAAGAATCAAACACAAAGTAAAGTAAACTATAACATAATTATAAGATGTAATAAAAGTATGATCCAGAGTCCAGGGTAATTTGTATAAGCAACAAGTGATAGTACCTAAACAACACATCTGCCTATAGACAAGAAAATAAAAAAAAATACTCTGAGCCTCCCTACTTTATATCCAATTTGAAAAAAGTCCCCATTTAATAAAAGAACACAAACTTCTGCAGAGAAGGACAAGACGAAAAGTTCCAAAGCATGAAAATCAAAATAAAACATAGCAAAAACCCTCTAGTAAATAAAATTTAAGTAAGCCCTAGACTCTCTGTTTTGTCCTGTAGCAAACCACCAAAATTAATATTGTATAAACTTACAAGTCAAGTAGATAGATTAGCAAAAGTCACCCCGGAAAGATTCAAAGAACTAAATATACAATTACAAGCCACCACAAAAATAACTTTACAAAACCAATTAGCCCTAAATATAATAGTCCTAAAAGAGCATAGAATGTGTAGAGTTTTAAAAAGACAATTACTGCATCCACATCCCAAATGTAACTGCAGATGTAAAACATGATATCAGTCAGTTAAAACAAATCAAGCATAAAGCACAAAAAAGACTTAACTACAAGTTTACTCAACAAAATCTTCAAAATAATAAAATAGAATGTAAGTTTATAGATTAAGTCTATCATTGAAACTTTAATAATTTTGATAATCGTGTTCTTAGTAATTTAGTTAATCTACAGCATCCTGAAAAAAAAAATACAAACAAGAAAAGACATCCTGAAACCAGAGAATAATGAAAGCCCAGACAGAAAACAAGAAACCACATCCATCGTCTTCAAGTTTCCCAGTTCATGACAGCATCCATGACAACAAATGTAACAACCATAAATCTGAAGATAAACATCAAGTATAAACTCAAAAGCTAAAAAGACTGTATCAAGTAAAAACGTCTACACTTAGTAAAGTGAAAATGCTTTAAAAAAAAAAGAAATTATAGTATAGAGTTAAATTTTAGTAACATAGGGATAAAATGTTTCTAAAATCATGGGAACAGATTTGGGGGGACAGGAGGGCGTGTGGAAAAAAAGCTTGGGCTTGGGGAGGCCTGGGAAAAGGAACTAAGCCTTTTGTTTTAGTTTAGCTCTGTTTGTACTGAATCATGTACAACTGCACCTGCATGATCGTCATGTGACAAATTATATGATTGTAAAATGTAGTAATTGTTAGTAACCGAATATGATTATTGTTTATTCGTAATAAAAATCATAAGAAACGATGTAATCGCAACAAGAATCATGAGAAACAATGTTTGGGGGGCCTGATGAAAACTACAAAAACTCATGCTTGGATAAGATCAATGTATACAACAGAACAATATAAGTTTAATAATTAATATATAGTTATATAACAGAAAGGGTATAAAACATGTTCATCTCAAATCCAGTGTCAGTCAAATTTAAGTCTGTACCCCTAATTCCCAGAGCTCGTCAAGAAAAGCACCTGCATATAATCATCTCTTGATTATGTGTTTCAATGCTAACAAGGGCAATCAGCTCCAGCACCTGGACTGGGAATGGGGACAGGGACCAGGAATGGGACCCAAAATGGGGAAAGGTACAGGGAATGGGGACAGGGAATGGGGACGGGAACTGGGAATAGACACAGAGATCAGGAATAGGACTGGGAATTGGGACATAGACTGGGAATGGCAGTATGGGATCGGGACAGAGAATATGGAAACAGTGACTGCAGAGAGAATATGGGATGGGGATCAGTGTTCCAAAGGGTTGCAGTGAAACACATTGGGGGCTGCGAGCTCTGCAGCTGGGCCTCCCCTGGGCTGCTGCGGCCCAGGGCCCAAAGGCTGGAGCTGCAGCCTTGCTCCTGTCTCAGGAACAGGAGCCTCCTGCAGGCCCGTGTCCCCTCCATGTCCCCGGCAGGAGGGAGGGCTCTGAGGCACAGGGGGTGCTGGCAGGAGGGGCTGCTCTGGCCAGCTGGGGGCCTCTGAGAAATGCCCAAAGCCTTGTGCTCTCTGCAGCTGGCCCAGGAGAGCAGCAGGGCTGAAGGGTTCGTGTGCCACAGCCAGCCCGAGCTGGGGAGCCCTCAGGGCCCCATGCCAGAGGCGGCCCTGGGGAATGGCACCGGGAATGGGGACAGGGAAAGGGAATAATACTGGGAATGGGGACAGGGACCAAGAATTGGACCAGGAATACCGGACTGGGACTAGGAATGGAGAGAGGGACTGGAAATGAGAACAGGGATTGGGAATGGGGACGGGGACTGGGACTAGAAATACAAGACAGGGACTTGGAATGATACACGGAATGGGGACAGAGACCAAGATTGGACCCAGGAGTACTGGACTGGGAATGGGATAGGGAATACGGGACTGGGACTGGGAATAGAGGCAGGGACCAGGAATGGGACTGGGAATAGGGGAGTATTCTCAGGAATACAGTACTACAGGAATATGGGATTGGGGATGGGAAAATGGAAACAGGACAGATAACATGGAAACAGAAACCAGGGAGAGAATATGGGATATGGATTAGGAAGATGGGACTATGATTGGAAATGGGAATATGGGAATGGGACAGGGAATACAGCAATGGAAATGTGGGACCTACAGCGGGACCAGGAATATGACAATAGGAACAGGGCAAGGAGTATGGGACTGGGAATATGGGAACAGCAAACAGAGAATACTGGACAGAGACAGGGAATGAGACTGGGAATGGGACCCAGACTGGAATGGGAGCAGGACAGGACCGTGAGTGGAATGACACAGGAACGGGTGGGGGGCAGGGGTGGTGACAGTGGGGAGCGCAGGATCCTAGACAGTGGACACTGGGAACTGGGACAGGGGACATGGGGAGAGTTGTGAGGCAGGAGGTCCTTGATCAGCTGCCCCAGAACCTCTGCCAGGGTGTCCCAGCACAGCTGGAGCTGCTTGTCCTGGGGAGCCCAAAGCTCTGAGCAAGCCCCAAGTCCCTGCCAGGAACCCTCGACTCCCTCACATCCAGCATCCCCCACATCTCCTGCAAGATCCCCCCATGTCCCCATCCATGTCTTTGTTCAAAATCTTTATTTTTACCCTGGTTTTGGGTATTTTAAAAGGATAAAGAGAAGTGAATAGAAAATCCAGGCCACAGGGAGCCAGGAGGATGTGGAGCACCCCCAGCCAGGTGTCTTCCCAACACAGATCACCGGCACCACAGATCACCGGGGCTCTGCCCACCGGGGGTCCCTGGGGATCATCCAGTGCAGATCCTCCCATGGGGGATGGAGCTGGAGCAGCGCACGAAGCTCTTCCCGTTCTCAGGGCACTCCCAGGGCTTCCCTTAGTGGTGCCTCTGTTGGTGTGGAGTCAAATGAGAGCTCCTGGAGAAGCTCTTCCCACACTCAGGACACTCGTAGGGCCTCTCCCGGGTGTGGATGCACCGGTGCCTGACGAGGGTGGAGTTTCGCTTGAAGCCCATCCCACAGTCAGGGCAGCGGAAGGGCCTCTCATCCGTGTGAATCCGCTGGTGCTTGAGGAGATCAGAGCTGGTCTGAAACCTCTTCCTGCACTGGTCACATTCGTAGGGCCTCTCCCCAGTGTGGCTCCTCTGGTGTTTGATCAGGGTGGAGCTGTGGCTGAAGCTCTTCCCACACTCAGGACACTCGTAGGGCCTCTCCCCGGTGTGGATGCGCCGGTGGGTGATGAGAGCGGAGCTGTGCTTGAAGCCCTTCCTGCAGTCAGGGCAGCGGAAGGGCCTCTCATCCATGTGAATCCGCTGGTGCACGAGGAGATCAGAGCTGGTCTGAAACTGCACTGGTCACACTCATAGGGCCTCTCCCCAGTGTGGCTCCTCTGGTGGCGGATCAGGTGGGAGCTCTGGCTGAAGCTCTTCCCACATTCCCCACATTCATAGGGCCTCTCCCCGGTGTGGATTCTCCAGTGGCGGATCAGGTTGTATCTCCACCTGAAGCTCTTCTCACATTTTGAGCATTTGTGGGGCTTCTCCCCATTTTGAAGCTGCTCAGGGACCCCCAGCTCCGACCTCCGGCCGCCTCCCTGGCCCAGGGTGGACCTTTCCCCCTGAGATCCCCGAGATCTGCGTTTGCAGCCCCTCCTTGTGCGGGATACCCGGGGCTTTTCCTCCCCGCTGGATTCCTGCACTGTGGAGCTGCTGAAAATGGTGTCTTCCATGAGGTTTTGTTATGGGGATCTGACCTTCTTGGACTCCATCCTCAGCTCCTTGTCTGGGGGAGGAAGGACATGGAGAGGATGGGATTTGCCTCCGTGTTAGAGACAAGGGGAAGGAGATCCCTGGCAGGACGGCATCGGCAGCGGGGTTGTCCTGCAGCTGGGGGCCAGGCTGGGCTGGGAGATGGAGCAGAGAGAGGGGGAAAGGGGCAGTGACTTCCTCCTCACCTGCCTGGGGCTCCCGGGACATCTTCCTCTTCCTCGCGGCCTCCTCCTCCTCCATCCGGCCAAGGTTTGGGAATGAGAAATCCTGGACTGGGGAGGAAAGCAAGGGCTGAGCGCGTTGGGTTTGATGGTCCCGCTGCCCAAGTGCAGCTGCAGAAGTCAGCGCCCCTTTCAGGCTCGGGGGGCCCGGACCCCGCTCATTTTCCGGCTCCCCCACCCCTCCAGCCTGCCGGGGCTACCGCAGCTCCGGGATCGCCCCTCTGCGCTCTCCCCGCTCCGGGGCTCCCGCGTTCCCCCCCGGCTCTCCCGGAGATCCCCAATCCCGATATCGCCCCTCTGCCCGCCGGAACCGGGCCACTGCCAGGTGGGAATCCCCAAGATCCCTCCAGGGGCATTTCCGGCTCGGCGTCCTGCAAGATCCAAACATCCCCTGCCGTGAGAAAAAAACCCACCCGGAGTCCCCCCCGATGGATTTGGGGCGAGCTCCCCCTCCCCGCTCACCTGCGGGTTCCGGAGGGGGCGATGCTGCCGGAGCCGGGGGAGATGCGGCCGGAGCGGGCAAGCGGAGAACCACGTGCTGTTCCTGCTGCTGCTCTTCCTCCTACTCCTTCTCTTTCTCTTCCTTCTCTGTCCCTCCTGTTCCCGCTCCTCCTCTTCCTGCCGCTTCTTTCCCTTTCTCTTTCCTTCTCCTCCTCCTCTGTCCCTCCTCTTCCTCCCGCTCCTCCTCCGCTCCCAGCCCGGCCCGGGCGCTGCCGACACCCAAGAGCAGCCGCGCTCTGCCCTGGGGGGTTCCAAAGCGGCCCCGCCCCGCGCGGCACCGGGAGCGATCCTGGGAGCAGCGGGAAGGAATTGGGAGCGCTTTCCCTCCCAGTCTGGCTCTTACTGGGAGCACTGGGAGGGAACTGGGAGGAAACAGCGCCCGGGCGCGGCTGCAGCCGGCGCTGGGCGGGGCCAAACCAGAGGGCGTGGTTATGCAAATAGAGGAGCGATCGTGCTCTGTGATTGGTGGGCGGGAGCAGCGCGGGGTTTCCCCGGTCAGGTGAGGGCGGGGGGGGCTGGAGCGATGGCGGCGGCGTCCGGTGAGAGGGGACAGGGAGCGGGAATGGGGACAGGGAGCGGGAATGGGACGGGGAATGGGGACAGGGACCGTGAATGGGGACAGGGACCAGGAATATGCAACTTGGAGCAGGAATGGCACCAGGAATACGGGAGAGTGACCTAAAATGGGACCGGGGAATAGAGAAACAGCAAGCAGGGAGAGAATATGGCATGGGGATAAGGAAGATGGCACACGGGGACTGGAAATGGGAATATAGAAACAGGACAGGGAATATAGCAATGCAAATTCAGGCCTGGAAGTGGGTTCGGCAAAGGGGCCAGGAATACGAGAATGGAAACAGGACAGGGAATATGGGACTGGGAATATAGGAACAGCAACCAGACCGAGAAAATACAGAACTGGGAATGAGACTGGGGTTGGGAGCAGGACTGGACTGGGAGTGGAGTGACACAGGAACAGGCAGGGAGTGACAGTAGGGAGAGGGAATGCTGGACAGAGGACACTGGGAACTGGGACAGGGGGATGTGGGGACAGTTCTGGAGTCAGGGGGTCCTTGATCAGCTGCCCCAGAACCTCTGCCAGGGTCTGCCAGTGCAGCCGGAGCTGCTTGGCCTGGGGAGCCCAGAGCCCTGAGCAAGCCCCAAGTCCCTGCCAGGAACCCTCAACTCCCTCCCATCCAGCATCCCCCACATCCCCTGCAGGATCCCCCCATGCCCCATCCAGGTCTCTGTTCAAAATCTTTATTTTTAACATGGTTTTGGTTGTTTTGAAAGGACAAAGAGAAATGAAAAGAAAAACCAAGCCAGGGGAAGCAGGGGCCCGTAGAGTCCCCAGCCAGGTGTCTTCCCAACACGGATCACCGGCACCATGGATCACCGGGGGTCCCTGGGGATCATCCAGTGCAGATCCTCCCATAGGGGATGGAGCTGGAGCAGAGCATGAAGCTCTTCCTGCACCCAGGGCGCTCGCAGGGTTTTCCTCGGGGGTGGCTCTGTTGGTCTTGGGGCAAGTGAGAGCTCTGTGAGAAGCTCTTCCCACGCTCAGGACACTCATAGGTCCTGTGACATCACAAGGAGCAGGGCTGGCTGTGATGCTCTTGAGTGCCTGGGACATGACAAGGGGCAGGGCTGGCTGTGATGTGTTTGGTGCCTGTGAAATCCCAAGGGCAGTATCACCGTGGGGGCAGCTCTCAATGTCCCCAGCAGGTCACGCTGCCCAGTGCAGCCCGTGCCAGCGGTCACTGCGCACACGGGGGAGGCTGGGCTGGACGGGGGTCGGGGCAGAAACGCCGCCCCCGGGACTGGGCTCTGCCCCTGCCTCTGGGGCCCAGCCCCTGCTGGGAGCGCCTTGGGCAGGGCACGGGGCTGCTGCAGGGCCAGGGGGACAGGCCTTGCCCCCTGCCAGCTGCCTGCGCCCCTCTGATGCCTGTCCCACATCCCTGTGCCTCCTGTCCCCGCTACTCCCTGCCACCTTCACTCCCTCCATCAAAGCCCCACTCAACCTCTGCACTGGGACCTCTGGAAAGAAAGACAGAATGAAGGAGAGGAAGTGCAGTCAGTGTACCCTGGCTGGATGCCAGGCACCCAGCAAAGCTGCTCTCTCACTCCCCTCCAGAGATGGACAGGAGAGAGAAAACAGAATGAAGCCTTCATGGCTTGAGATGAGGACTGGGACAGATCACTCAGCACATGATCTCATGGGCAAACCAGGTTTGAAATTAGAGCCATTAATTGAATTTATTGCTATCAAAATCAGAGCAGGATATTGAGAAGTAAAAGCTTTAAAAACACCTTCTGCCCCACCCCTCCCTCCTTCCCAGCTCTACCTCCTCCCCCAGTGGGTGCAGGGAGACAGGAAATGGGGGTTCTGGTCAGTTCATCACATCTTTTCTCCTGCTGCTCAGGGAGAGGAGTTGTTCCCCTGCTGTGCCAGGGGTCCCTCCCAGGGAGACTTCTCCATGAACTTCTCCAACATGAGTTCATCTCCTGGACAGCAGTTCTTCACAAACTGCTGCAACGTGGGTCACTCTTCCATGGGCTCACAAGTCCTACCAGGACCCTGCTCCAGCGTGGGCTCCTCTCTCCATGGGTTTGCAGGTCCCTGCCAGGTCCCAGCTCCAGCACAGGTTTCTCATGGGGTCACAGCCTCCACTCAGGCATCCCCCTGCTCTGGCACGGGCTCCTGCAGGTGCTGCAGGTGCATCTGTGCACTCGGTGCCCTCCATGGGCTGCAGGGGCCCAGCTGCCTCAGCAGGGACTGCACCACGGAATCTCAGGGCAATCAGCTCCAGCAGCTGCAGCAGCTCCTGCCCCTCCTCCTGCCCTGCCCTGGCTGTGTGCAGAGTTGTTCCTCTCCCATGTTCTCCCCCTGCTCTTCCCTGGACACAGTCACAACTACACCATAAACGATTTTCTTAAATCTGTTATCCCAAAGGTGTTCCCACCATTTCTGCCTGGCCCAGCCTTGGCCTGTGGCCGGTCCGTCCTGGAGCCGGCTGGCGTTGCCTCTGCGGGACATGGAGGAGCAGCTGCTTCCAGCAGCCTCTCACAGAAGGTGCTCCTCGAGCCCTCCTTGCCAACACCTGGCCATGCAAACCTGGTATAAGTCTGGCAGGGTTTTTATTACCACTATGAATTCTTGTTATTGCTATTATTAAGACATTAATTTTAAAGACTTTATAAAATTAAGGTTATAGACAACAATATATTGCTGATCTAGCTGGAAAAAAATAAGCTTTGCTGAAATCAGTTAAAACTCAGAGGATGGTTAAAAGAGACCGGATTTTAGATAAGCTATCCTGGATCTAATAACTCATTGCCTGTCAACTTTAATAAAGTTTATCTAATTGGCATTCAATTATTGGGTGCTCATATTTATCAGTGGCTCCTGGCACCCAGGCAGGGCCAGCCCAGCCCCGGGGTTTCTGAGGGTCTTGTGGGCATCCCCCGTGTGTGGGACATCCCCGCTGGAGGAGGGTGTCCCCCCGTGGGGCAGCCCCAGCCCTCGGGCAGCGCTCAGCCAAGAGAGAACACCCTCAGCTGGGGCCTCATTTTTTGTGCACCCCTGAGCCCCTGGAAATCTCCATCCCAATTTTGGGTCAACCTGAGCTCCTGTCTATCTGGGACCCCATTTTTGGAGCTGTATTGGGATTGCAGCACCTGGTTTTGGTAGCAGGGGGTGTTCAGGGCTGGCTTTTGAGAGAAGCTGCTGGAAGCTTCCTCCGTGTCCAGCAGAGCCAACCCGTGGTGCCTCCAAAGACTGAGGTGCCGCATGCTGAGATCCACGGGGATGCAGAGATCCCCCCAGAGCCCCTGGAGGAGCCCATGGCAGAGCAGGGCAATGCCTGACAGGAGGCTGTGACCCCGGGGGACACCTGCGGGCAGAGGGGCCCCCGCTGGAGCAGCCTGTCCTTGAGGGGCTGAGCCTGTGGCAGAGTGACCCACGCTGCAGCAGCTTGAGGGGGGCTGTTCCCCACGGGATGGGCTGAGCTTGAAGGAGTTCCTGGAGAACTCTGCTGTGGGAGGGAGCCCAGGGTGCAGCAGGGGAACAGCTCCTGTCCCTGAGCAGCCGGAAAAGCCCCGGGGCACGAACTGACCATGGCCCCATTCCCTGTCTCCCTGCTCTGCCGGGGTAGGAGGTGGAGCTGGAAGGAGGGAGGCGTCAGGGGAGGCTGATTTGAAGGATCTCATTTACTTCTTATTGTCGTTCTTTGAATTTTTGAAGTTTTCTCCCAGAAATCTTTCCCTTCTTCCACTCATCGACAGGAGTTCGGTGCAGTTTTCCCTTTTTCGGGGAAATCAAAGTGATGAACTGCTGCTCCTAGTTAGGGCGTAGGAGAAGTGAGGCTTCAGGGCTTCCCGCTGAGTGGGAGGCCCCCAGCACGCAGGGCTGGGCCAGGCGGTCCGGGAGGTGCGGAGAACTTTGTTTGTGTTTTGAGCTCAATCCCGGCTGGGGCCCGGGCGCGTCCCAGGGCGGTTCCTGATCTGCGGCTTTGCCCTCAGACAGCCCGGGGGCGGGGCCTGAGAGGCTGTGCCGTGTGCAGAGCCCGCCAGTCGCCGCGATTGGCTGGATCTGCCGTCACTCCTGGCTCTCTCTGCGCGCTGATTGGGCAGAGCAGAGCGGGGACGAGCCCGCGTCCCGTCCCGCACCGGAGGCGCCATTGCAGGAGCATTTGTTCGGGCCCGGGAGCGGCGGCAGCGGCCGGAGCCCGGGGAGGCGGCGGCGGAGCTCGGAGGCGGCCCCGGCGCAGGTGGGAGCCGCGCTGGGTTGTGCCGGGGCTCGGGGCTGGCTGCGGGCGGAGGGGGCGGCAGGGGGCTCTGGCTGTGGCTGGGTTGTGCCGTGTCCGCGCCGTGTTCCCCGTGCCCTGAGGGCGCTGCGGGAGCGGCTGCCCGCGGTCTCCTTCCCGCGGGTGCCTGGGCAGGAGCCGGTGCCGGAGCAGCGCTGGCTCGTCCCGGTTCCTGTGGGTAGGACGGAGGCGGCTGCGCTGTCCCCGGGCCTGTGCGGGAAAATTCGCATGGCCAGAGGTTTCTGTGCCCGAAGGAGACAGAGGAGTCCTGTAAAAGTGAGTTTCTTGATGAACAAAGGGAGAGGCCATGCGGCATTTGCCATGTGGTCTCTCCAATTGTTGTAGTACGCACCCTCCTTTTTATCCTGATTTTCCCTTCTGCATCTCCCTCTCCTTTTGCCCGCTGGCGAAGGTGCTTGGAAAGTTCAGACTTCCCGATCCGTCTGCTGCATGTCCTCGTTAATATGCACCCCCCTTTTGTATAACATCCGATATTCCTGGCTCTGTTCAGTCTTTGTTCTTCTTCTCCGTGTTCAGGAATTCAGCAGGATCTTGGCTGAGCAGCAGTCCGTGTCAATGAGTAACATTTTCTGAAACTGATGGTTTCTCCCGTTCCTTCCTTATCTCCAAGTCCCCGGCCCAATCTCCAAGCAGATTCACTCACTGACTCTGTTTTTTCTTCCTGGGTCCTCTTTGGTTTTGGGATTATTCTCAGTGACCTCATTCCCTGTGCTTTTGTAGCCGTTTCATTTATGCCATTGAAATGATCACTGGGTTCTCTGGCTCCTGATATGAATTCGTTGGGGTTCCCAGGGGCTGGTCCCTGGTGTTGTGGGATTTGTTCTGGTGGCCGTTCATCTTTTCCCCATTTTTGGGTGCTCCCTCCAGCCAGGGCTGCATCAATTTGTCTCTTCTCTCTAATTAAATCATCACATTCTTGGATTCCCAACTGATTTCCCTGAACCTGTGGTAGCAGAACCCCCCCAGTGGTCTGATGCTCCCTGTGTGACACAGACAGTGACAGCACATGTTGGAGTGGGGAGAGGGATGATTCCCCCCACTGATTTTAGTGAAGCTTTCCCAACATTCTCCATTTGCTGTTTCCCTTTGCAGCTGAACCAATTTCTGTTGCAGAGTCAGAGCTCCTCCCTCTGGGCTCTGCCCTTGGCTGTGCCAATTCCATCTGTGCCAGCAGGCAGAACTTGGGCTGAGGGACAGAGGGAATCAGCCCAATTGCTGCCCCAGGCAAGAAGCCCCTGGTGCATTGTCCACACTTTTCCCCGGCAGTGTTAATTTGCATTTCTAAAGCTCCTCTCCTGGCTGCCTGGGAGGAAGCTTCACTTCCAGAGCAGCCATTGAATGACTCACATGTGCCTCCTCCCAACAATCTGCTTTTCTTTTTTTGCCTTTTTCTTTTTTTTCAAGTATATTTTATTAGCTGTTTTCGAATTAAAGTGTCACTTTTAAAGCTCTTCGGTTTTTCCAAAATGGAACTTAAAGCTGAACTTTGAAAAAGCCATATACCAATATTTTGTGATCACTGAGAGCCACACACAAACATACACAAAAACATTCCAAAGCAATCAAGGTTTTTTCTACTTCCTCTTCTAGGACTAAGAATTGATTCCAACACCCCCTGGCTCCAACCTCACAATATAAAAGAAGGTGTATTACAAAAAAAAAAATATTTTAATGGTGTCATCTTGTCACAAAAACTGTGGGAAAAACCAAAACTCTCCAACAATATCTTTAGTGTTAGAGAGTCAAGGCATTACTTGATTTGGGCCAGGATGGGCAACAGAAATCATTTCGTCCACACATAGCCCGGTGTGCAGAGAAAATCATTCCATGACATGTGAGTTTTACTGGATTTTTCCTAAACTTTTTACAGTCTGAACCCATAGAAATCCCTTGGTTTGATGTTCATTGCTTCCAAGTTGCTGAGTTCTGAGTATTTGATTTCCTGTTGAACCCTCCCTGATTTCTTTGCCTCTGATGTTAATTAGGTCTGCACTCCTGGATTTCCTTCTCAGCCTTTTCCAGACCAGGTGTCTGCAGCTCTCCCAGGGGCAGTGTCTGGGGTGGGTGTTGGTTGCTGTTTGCTGATGGTCGTTGATGTTTTGTTGATGGTCGTTCTCTCTGTGGGGATCTTTTGGGCTCTTCCCAGTCTGGTGAGATGTTCAACTCATCTCTGTTGAGTGGTGTAACATCCCTTAAAATAAAACCTTTAAAATTCCTTTCCCCAGGGCAAAGGCCAACCCAGCCTGAGTGGAGAAATAAAATAAAAAACTATTTTAAAGTCGGTCTATTTTCCAACCATCTAATCCCATCCAACCCCGTGTGTGAGTCTGCCTGAGCCCCAGAGTGGAATTGTCCCGTTGTCTCCCCAGCCCCTGTGGCAGTGCAGGCACAGAAAGCACTGAAGCTGCAGCAGTGGCAGCAAGGATTGGCCCGCAGTGCCTGGAGATGCCCAGGGAGGGTGCCCAGGCAGAGCATTCCAGCAGAGGATCTGTGGGCAGGCACAGGGGCTTCCCCTGGGGCTGTGGAGCCCTGGCTGCTGCTCCCTTGCCTTCAGTGCAGGGGCAGTCGCAGCCTCCCATCCTCCTCCTGCAGCTGGGAAGTCCAAATCTCGGGGGCTTCAGAGACCCTGAGCCCAGGGTGAGGGGTCCCCCCGTGTTCAGCTGTGCTGGGGCTGCTTCTGTGCTCAGGGACACTTGGGATGGGCCAGGCCACTTGGCCACCAGTGGTGCTTCTTCCCACTCCTTGGGCAGGACCCGATGTCCTGGTTGGATGTTGTGAGCAGCAAAGTCCCAAGGCAGGGTCTGTGCCAGTCCAGCTTCCTGTGGGAGAGATTTCCCAGGAGACAGGATTCTGGCCACAGACTGCTTTGAATATGCTTCCCTTAACTGTACCCTGCATGTGGTGGAGAATGACCAGGGTAAGGAATTCCAAACACCGATTCCAAGGGAGAGAATTGAGTATCTGCTTTGAGTCTGGCTCTTATTCTTGCCAAAGCCAATGGCAAAAGCTGTACCCATGGCATCTTGGTTTCTATCACCAGCTTGCAAAGGTGTTTCTTTATTTCCCCAGTCATTCTTTCTACCTGACCTGAGCTCTGGGGTGCCAGGGGTTGTGGAGGTCCCATTGTGTTCCTAAAGCTGCCATAACCCCCTGAAGGATCTTTCCTGTGAAATGAGTTCACCATCTGAGACTATTGCTTCCACAATCCCTTATCTTGGAATTCTTTGTTTTGGAAATACCTTAGTAAGTTATTCAGTGATTGCTGAAGCAGTCAGAGTTGTTTTGGCCACCCTGTTAGGTGACATGGTGTTGGCAGAAGATATTTAAGCCTTCCTGCTCAGGGCATTTCAGTCCCAGGCTCTCACAAGCACACACAGCTCTGCCGGTTGAGCTGACCATGTGGGTGGTAACCTGTGCTTTGCCTGATTCCCTTTCCTAAATAATAGCATGTCTTGTAACTCTTTTCCCTTCTCCTGCCCTTGAAGACTCATCCTTAAACACATTTTCTGCTGACTGTTCACAGACTCCCCCGATCTGTCACTCGTCTGTCTCCTGGACACTCTCGGGTCCCCAGTCAATCCCCGGTGCTGCCGCCACCCAAGGGAGCCGATCACCCAAACTGGGTGAGGCACCTTCAGCTCCACTCACTGCCCAACGCCCCGGGCAGTGGAAGGAATTCCAGACCAGCCCCAAGGTGTGTGGAAAAATTCCCATCACCAGAGGTTTGTGTCCACAGAGAAGGCAGAGGAGTCCTGTACAAGTCATTTCATTCATAAAAAAAGGGAGAGGCCATGGGACATTTCCCATGGGGTCTCTCCAGTTGTTGGAGGACGCAGCCTCCTTTTCATCCTGATTTTCCTGGCATCATCTCCCTCTCCCTTTCCCCATTGGCTGAAGTACTTGAGAGGTACAGACTTCCCAATGCACCTCCCACATACCCCCCTTAATATGCACCCCACTTCTGTCTAGGTAGGGATATTCACAGCTCTGTTCAGTCTTTGTTCTTCTGGAAGTTCATGAATTGAGCAGGACCTTGGCTGAGCAGCAGTCTGTGTGGTCAGTGAATAACATTTTCTGGAACTGAGGGCTTCTTCTGTCCCTTCCTTGTGTCCAAGTGCCTGGCCCTGTCTCCAAGCAGATTCCCAGCATCTGTTTGTAAAGACACTTTCCTCTTCTTCCTTCCCTGGGGGTCCCCTGTTTGCGGGACATCCTTATGATTCAGAAGAGGTTTTGGCTGAGTCTGGATATTTGGTCAGTGTTTGGTCTGTGTCTTGATGTTTGGAGGATTTTTGGGCTGAATCTTGGTGTTTTGGAGGTTCTTACAGACACAAGGTGCCCAATGATTTCTGAGAGGAACTTGGGCAAGGAGGAACCCCCAGCCTAAGGCTCTCTCCTCTTGTTTTCTCCCCAAACCAGGATTTTTCATTCCCAAGGCGTGTCCGGATGGAGGAGGAGGAAAAGCCCCGGAGATCCCACAGGAGGAGGGGCTGCAAACCCAGCCCAGGGAGCTGCGAGGAGCAAAGACCCCCCCTGTGCCAGGAGGGCGGTCAGAGATCCAGCCGGAGCTCAGAGCTGGAGGAGAAGCCTGATGGAGGGGAGAAGCCCCACAAGTGTGGGGAATGTGGGAAGGGTTTCAGCTACAGGTACTACCTACTCCGGCACCAGAGGATCCACACTGGGGAACGGCCCTATGAGTGTGGGGAATGTGGGAAGAGCTTCAGCCAGAGCTCCAACCTGATGCAACACCAGAGGATCCACACTGGGGAAAAGCCCTACAAGTGTGGGAAATGTGGGAAGGGCTTCTGCCAGAAGCGCCGTCTTAGGCAACACCACAGAATCCACACTGGGGAAAAGCCCTACAAGTGTGAGGAATGTGGGAAGAGCTTCAGAAGAAGCTCAACCCTGATCCAGCATCAGGTGATCCACACTGGGGAAGGGCCCTACACCTGCTTGGATTGTGGGAAGAGCTTTGGTTGCAGCTCCAGCCTGAAATACCACCAGCACATCCACACTGGGGAGAGGCCCTACGAGTGTTCCGAGTGTGGGAAGAGGTTTCACTGCAGCTCCCATCTCCTCGTCCATCAGCGGATTCACACGGAGGAGAGGCCCTTCCGCTGCCCCGACTGTGGGAAGGGCTTCAAGTACAACTCCACCCTCACTGTCCACCGGCGCATCCACACCGGGGAGAGGCCCTACGAGTGTCCTGAGTGTGGGAAGAGCTTCTCAGACAAATCTAACTTGACCAGACACCAACGGAGGCACCACTAAGGGAAGCCCTGGGAGTGCCCTGAGAGCGGGAAGAGCTTCGTGCGCTGCTCCAGCTCCATCCCCCGTGGGAGGATCGGCGTTGGATGATCCCCAGTGACCCTCGTTGGGCAGAGCCCTGGTGATCCGTGGTACTCGTGATCTGTGTTGGGAAGACACCTGGCTAAGGGGGCTCCACATCTTCCTGTCTCCCCGTGGGCATCTGGATGAACACAGGGGCAGGAATATCCATTGGGACACAGACCAACATTGGGAATTCCTTAGGGAGAGTGGATTTGTTGACTTTCAACCCCAGAAAATCTTTTGTGTTCAATCCAATGACAGGACACATTCCATCATCCCATTGTGAGATGCTCCACCCAGTGGGAGGAGCAAACCATTCCTATCTGGATAAAAACTGAGACGTAGGAACATGAGGGATCTGGTTCCACTGGATTCCTGGAGGAAGAACGGACCCTTTTCACCATCACTGGACCCTTTTCTCTCAGAATTATCTCTACCCCAACAGAACCACGTCTGCGGCTCCAGGAGGACTTACTGTGGGCTGCTTCCAGCAGCCTGACCAACAGGGTGTCAGGTTGTATCTCTGACTCTGTCAGGGTTTCTCAGATTTTTGTTTGTTTGCTTGGGTTTATTTTGTACTACTACAATTGTATTGTGAATATTTCTAGTAAACAACTCTTATTCCTATTCCCAAATTTTTGCCTGAAAGCCCTGATTTGCGAAATTATAATTTGGAGAGGGTGAGGGGTTTACATTCTCCATTCCAAGGGGAGCTCCAGCTTTCCCTGGCAGATGCCTGTCTTTCCAAACCAAAACAGCTTTTGGTGCCCAACGTGAGCCACAAGGGCATTGAGAGGAAAAGGAATAAGAGTTCTGGAGTGAGTTAAGTTCTTGTGTACTGGATATAGAAACCTTCTTAAGTAGAATCATGTGGTCTTACTCTGGTTTGGGTGGCATGTGGTTGTGGCTGTATTTCTCCCATTTGCAGGCCCTTATCTAAACATGGGCCCTGTAACTAAGGCTCCTGTGGCTGTTATCCAGTTTGCTTTCTGGGTTAGTGAGGTGTCCTGGGTTATGGAATCAAAAATGTGTATTCTATTTTCATCTGCTGAAAGCAGTTGGGGAATTGTTCTTTATTTCTTGTAACTTTGGAAGGAGGGGGACGGGGGGAGGGGTGGGTGCCTTTTGGGTAATGGGCCATCAACAGACTATACCCCCGGACTATACCCGCTCCCCCCAGAGCCCCAGAAGCCCCATTTGCATGCATGGTCCTATTGTGGGATGCCCCACCCAGTGGGGGGAGTCTACAATTGCTGCCGGGAAAACTGAGCCGGCCGGGGACAGGATTTCACTTGCTTCACCCCGATTCCTGGGAGGAAGACGGCACCCCATCTCATCTTTGCCAGACCCCATCTCATCATCGCCGGACCCCATCTCACCATCACCTCACCCCTGGACCCCTCCTCATCACCCCTGGACTCCTCCTCCTCACTCCTAGACCCTTTTTGGCTACAGGATCGTCCCTGCTCCAACAGAGCCACGTCTACCACCCCAGGAGGACTCACTTCTGGACTGCTTCCAACACCCTGACTAACAGGGTGCCAGGTGGCAGCTCTGATTCTATCAGGGCTTTCCCAAATTGTTGTTGTTTGTTTGCTGGTTTGGTGGGGTAGTTTTGTTTCCTACCACATTTGTATTATTGATATTCCTAGTAAAGAACTGTTTTTCCTATTCCCAAATCTTTGCCTGAGAGCCCTTAATTGAAAATTTATAATTTGGCAGGGGTGGGGGGTTTGCATTCTCTATTCTAAGGGAAACCCCAGTTTCCCTGGCAGACACCTGTCTTGTCAAACCAAGACAGATTTTGGCGCCCAACGTGGGGCACAAGGGCATTGAGACAGAGGAATAACAGTTCTTGTGTACTAGATAGAAGTCTACTGCTCAAAATCATGTGGTCCAGCTTTCCCTGGTTTGGCTGGCACGTGGTTGTGGCTGTATTTCTGCCATTTGCTGGCCCTTATCTAAACATGGGCCCTGTAACTAAGGCTACTGTGGCTGGCATCCAGTTTATTTTGTGGGTTAATAAGGTGAGGAATTCGTGGATTTTTAACTTCCTTTGGAAAGCAGGCACATGGATTCAGGGCTATCATAGACTAACTCTGTGTTTCTGGGGTTACTTTAATAATGGTACATATTGTGAGGAAATGGCACCTGGGGAAATTTTCTCCCAATCCTTCACTCAGTTTTTTGGGTCTACTCCACCAGCTTTTCAAGGGTTAAATTTCCCTCTGAATGCTAATGATGTCATACAGTGGTTGGTGCTGCTTATAGGCCTATTCTATTTGGTATTCAGAGATAAAGGGAGACTGGCCTGGGTAAGCACTCTGATAACTACCCCAAAGAATAATGATGCTGCCCAAGAGCCCACCCCTGTCCCACAGCCAGCCTCAGGCATAAACCACCCGGTTTGGGTGAAGGCTCTGATAAAAGAAATGCATGAGATGAACCAGATGCTGAAAGAGTACATTTCCCCAGCTGGTGAGAAACCTTCACCCTGCCCTGACAAAAGAGAATCTGATACAGAACCCGCAGACATTACAACTGTCCAGGTTCCAGCTGACACACAGGGGCAGTCACAGCCAGCAGCAGTTGCCCCTGTGGAAACAAGGAAATCTAAAGTGAAAACAGCAAACCCAGAGAGTAAAGATAAGAAGGGAGGGCCCTCACAAGACACAAGGGAATCACATGTTCAGATCATCACTGAGTCCCTGTCATATGAAAGTCTCCGTAATCTGCAAAAAGATATTGTACGGCGGGGACGTGAGGCTTACACTGCCTGGCTACTTCGGGTTTGGGATCTTATGGGCACAGGTGTCCAACTAGATGGTGGGGAGGCCAGGAATTTGGGACCCTTGACCCAGGACTCAGGTATAAATCAGGTATTTGTAAGGGAGCCTGGACCTCTTTCCCTCTGGCAGCGGCTTTTAACGAGTGTGAGAGAAAGATTTGTCCACAGAGAAAGAATGCAGGAGCACCACCATAGAATGCGCTGGAAAACTCTGGAGGAAGGAATCCAACAGCTGAGGGAAGTGGCAGTACTAGAGGTACTTTTTGGGAGGAGTGGACAGCATGATAATGACCCTGACAAGGTTAGATGCACAGCGCAGATGTTATGGAACCTGGCAAATCTGGGGCCATCTCAGTATACTACATTCATTGCAACCATTAATGCTGAGGACAACCAAGTGACAGTGGGGGCTGTTGCCACTAAGCTTAGGAATTATGAGAGCATGATCAATGGCCCGCTGCAGGCTCATATCTCTGCCGTGGTGAAAGAGCTCAAAGAGGAAATGAGGGAGGTGAGGGAGGAGATGAGGAAGAGCAGTTCCAATGTGGCACCGGTGCGAGTCACAGGCCCCAGAGTCAGAGCCCAATGACCCCCAGCCAGAGAGAGAGGGTACACCCCGAGAGCTGACCTGTGGTTTTACCTGCGTGACCATGGGGAAGACATGGGAGTGTGGGATGGGAAACCCACCTATGTCCTGGCAGCACGGGTGCGTGAGCTCAAGGAGAGGAACACTCACCAAAGGGGTGCCACTAAAATGAAAGTATCCTCAACCTCCTATGCCCAGGCTGTCAGTAGTCAGGATGCTGGAACCTCTAGTATGTATGCTCAGGGAGGGAATAACCAGTGCTAGAGGGGCCCTGCCTCTAGCCAGGTAGAGGAGAGGGACAATCGGATCTATTGGACTGTGTGGATCCGATGGCCTGGCACATCTGACCCACAGAAATACACGGCTTTGGTTGACACTGGCTCCCAATGTACCCTGATGCCGTCAGGGTATGTGGGAGCAGAGCCCATTTCTATTTCTGGAGTGACAGGGGGGTCCCAGCAACTGACTGTATTGGAGGCTGAAGTGAGTTTGACTGGGAATGGGTGGCAGAAACACCCCATTGTGACTGGTCCAGAGGCCCCGTGCATCCTTGGCATAGACTATCTCAAAAATGGACATTTCAAAGACCCAAAAGGATATCGTTGGGCTTTTGGAGTAGCTGCTGTAGAGACGGAAGCCGTCAGACAACTAAATACCCTGCCTGGTCTCTCCGACGACCCCTCTGCTGTGGGACTGCTGAGAGTTGAAGAACAACAGGTGCCAATCGCCACAGCAACAGTGCACCGTCGGCAATACCGTACTGACAGAGACTCTGTGACTCCGATCCATGAGATGATTCGGAAACTGGAGAGCCAAGGGGTGGTCAGCAAAACCCACTCACCCTTCAACAGTCCCATTTGGCCTGTGCGTAAGTCTGAAGGGGAATGGAGATTGACTGTGGACTATCGTGCATTGAATGAAGTGACTCCACCACTGAGCGCTGCCGTGCCGGACATGCTGGAGCTCCAGTATGAGCTGGAGTCCAAGGCAGCAAAGTGGTATGCCACTATTGACATTGCCAATGCCTTCTTCTCCATTCCTTTGGCAGCAGAGTGCAGGCCCCAGTTTGCTTTCACCTGGAGGGGCGTTCAGTACACCTGGAACCGACTGCCCCAGGGGTGGAAGCACAGTCCCACCATCTGCCATGGACTGATCCAGGCTGCACTGGAGAAGGGTGAGGCTCCGGAACATCTACAGTACATTGATGACATCATTGTGTGGGGAAACACGGCAGTGGAAGTTTTCGAGAAAGGAGAAAAGATCATCCAGATTCTCCTGGAAGCTGGCTTTGCCATCAAGAAGAGTAAAGTCAAGGGACCTGCCCGAGAGATCCAGTTCCTGGGAGTGAAGTGGCAAGATGGACGGCGTCAGATTCCCACAGAGGTCATTAATAAGATCACCGCGATGTCTCCACCGACCAGCAAGAAGGAAACACAAGCTTTCCTAGGTGCCATAGGTTTCTGGAGGATGCACATCCCTGAGTACAGTCAGATTGTGAGCCCTCTGTACCTGGTTACCCGCAAAAAGAACGATTTCCACTGGGGCCCAGAGCAGCAACACGCCTTTGCCCAGATCAAGCAGGAAATCGCTCATGCGGTGGCCCTTGGCCCAGTCAGGACGGGACCAGAGGTAAAGAATGTGCTTTACTCCGCAGCTGGGAGCCATGGTCTGTCCTGGAGCCTTTGGCAGAAGGTGCCTGGTGAGACTCGAGGCCGGCCACTGGGATTCTGGAGCCGAAGCTACAGAGGGTCTGAAGCCAATTACACTCCCACGGAGAAGGAGATCTTGGCTGCCTATGAAGGAGTTCAAGCCGCCTCAGAGGTGATTGGCACTGAAGCACAGCTCCTCCTGGCACCCCGACTACCAGTGCTGGGGTGGATGTTTAAAGGAAAGGTTCCCTCTACCCATCACGCCACTGATGCCACCTGGAGCAAATGGATTGCCCTCATCACTCAGCGTGCCCGTATTGGAAACCCGAATCGCCCTGGGATTCTGGAAGTGATCACCAACTGGCCGGAAGCTGAGAACTTCAGTCTCACCGAGGAAGAAGAACAAGAGCAGGTAACCCGGGCTGAAGAAGCTCCACCATATAACCAACTGCCAGCAGAAGAAGCACGCTACGCTCTTTTCACTGACGGTTCCTGTCGCATCGTAGGGATGAACCGAAAGTGGAAAGCAGCTGTGTGGAGCCCCACAAGACAGGTTGCACAAGCCACTGAAGGAGAAGGTGGGTCAAGCCAGCTTGCCGAACTCAAAGCTGTTCAATTGGCCCTGGACATTGCTGAAAGAGAGAAGTGGCCAAAGCTCTACCTCTACACCGATTCGTGGATGGTAGCTAATGCTCTGTGGGGCTGGCTGGAAAGGTGGAAAAAGGTCAGCTGGCAGCGTAGGGGAAAACCAATCTGGGCTGCTGATGAGTGGAAGGACATCGCCACCAGAGTAGGGAAACTACCTGTGAAAGTCCGTCATGTGGATGCCCATGTTCCCAAGAGTTGGGCTAATGAGGAGCACCGGAACAACGAGCAGGTAGATCAGGCCGCGAAGATAGAAGTGTCTAAGATAGACTTGGATTGGCAACATAAGGGAGAGTTGTTCCTAGCTCGGTGGGCCCATGATGCCTCAGGTCATCAGGGCAGAGATGCCACTTATAAGTGGGCACGAGACCGAGGGGTGGATCTAACCATGGACAGTATCTCTCAGGTTATCCATGACTGTGAGACGTGTGCTGCCATCAAGCAGGCCAAGCGGGTGAAGCCCCTCTGGTACGGTGGACGGTGGTCCAAATATAAGTATGGGGAGGCCTGGCAGATTGATTACATCACCCTGCCCCAAACCCGCCAAGGCAAGCGCTATGTGCTGACCATGGTGGAAGCCACCACTGGGTGGCTGGAGACCTATCCTGTGCCTCATGCCACCGCCCGGAACACCATCCTGGGCCTTGAAAGACAAGTCCTGTGGAGACACGGCACCCCTGAGAGAATCGAGTCAGACAACGGGACCCATTTCAAGAACAGCCTTATAAACACCTGGGCTAAAGAACACGGCATTGAATGGATCTATCACATCCCTTATCATGCACCAGCTGCCGGGAAAGTGGAACGGTGCAATGGACTACTTAAGACCACTCTGAAGGCACTTGGCAGAGGGACCTTTAAGAACTGGGAAGTGAACTTAGCAAAAGCCACCTGGATGGTCAACACCCGAGGCTCCATCAATCGAGCTGGTCCTGCCCAGTCTACCCCTTTGCACACAGTAGATGGAGATAAAGTCCCTGTGGTGCACATGAGAGGTATTTTAGGAAAGACTGTCTGGATTAACCCCACCTCAGGCAAAGGCGAACCCATCCGTGGGATTGTTTTTGCTCAAGGACCTGGTTACACTTGGTGGGTAATGCAGAAAGATGGAAAAACCAGTTGTGTACCCCAAGAAAACCTAATCCTAAGTAAGAACTGAGTGTAGGGGTTCATTTTGCATAGTAGTTCATTGCTTTCGGTATGATGCAGATGATAATAGAATAAGGGGTGGATAATGTCCTGGGTTATGGAATCAAAAATGTGTATTCTATTTTCATCTGCTGAAAGCAGTTGGGGAATTGTTCTTTATTTCTTGTAACTTTGGAAGGAGGGGGACGGGGGGAGGGGTGGGTGCCTTTTGGGTAATGGGCCATCAACAGACTATACCCCCGGACTATACCCGCTCCCCCCAGAGCCCCAGAGCCCCATTTGCATGCATGGTTCTATTGTGGGATGCCCCACCCAGTGGGGGGAGTCTACAATTGCTGCCGGGAAAACTGAGCCGGCCGGGGACAGACTTCACTTGCTTCACCCCGATTCCTGGGAGGAAGACGGCACCCCATCTCATCTTCGCCAGACCCCATCTCATCATCGCCGGACCCCATCTCACCATCACCTCACCCCTGGACCCCTCCTCATCACCCCTGGACTCCTCCTCCTCACTCCTAGACCCTTTTTGGCTACAGGATCGTCCCTGCTCCAACAGAGCCACGTCTACCACCCCAGGAGGACTCACTTCTGGACTGCTTCCAACACCCTGACTAACAGGGTGCCAGGTGGCAGCTCTGATTCTATCAGGGCTTTCCCAAATTGTTGTTGTTTGTTTGCTGGTTTGGTGGGGTAGTTTTGTTTCCTACCACATTTGTATTATTGATATTCCTAGTAAAGAACTGTTATTCCTATTCCCAAATCTTTGCCTGAGAGCCCTTAATTGAAAATTTATAATTTGGCAGGGGTGGGGGGTTTGCATTCTCTATTCTAAGGGAAACCCCAGTTTCCCTGGCAGACACCTGTCTTGTCAAACCAAGACATGAGGTGAGGAATTCATGGATCTTTAACTTCCTCTGGAAGGCAGGCACATGGATTCCGAGGTACCACATACTAACAGTGTTTTGGGGGTTACTTTAACAATGGTGCGTACTGTGAGTAAATGGCACCAGGGGAAATTTTTTCCCAACCCTTCACCGAGCTCTTTGGGTTCCATCAATTTTTGAAGGGTTCAAATCTCCTCTGAATGCTAATGATATCATACAGTGGCTGGTGTTGCTTATAGGCCTATTCTATTTAGCATTCAGACATAAGGGGAGATTGACCTGGGTAACCCCCCTGATACCTACCCCACAAAATAGGGATGCTGCCCCATGGCCTGCCCTTGCCCCATAGCCAGCCTCAGAAATAAACCAGCCGGATTGGGTGGGGATTTTGCTGAAGGAGATACGCGAGATGGGCCAGATGCTGAGGGAGTACATTTCCCCAGCTGGTGGGAAGCCCTCCCCCTGCCCCCAAAAGGGAGAGTCTGATGGTGCAGCAGTGGTACCTACAGACATTACAACCATCCAGGTTCCAGCTGAACCACAGGGGCAGTCACAGCCAACAGCAGTCGCCCCTGTGGAAGCAAAGAAGTCTGAGGTGAAGTCATCAAACCCAGGTAATAAGGATAAGAAAGGAGGGCCCTCACAACCCGCAGGGGAGCCACAAGTTGAGATCATCACCGAGTCCCTGTCATATGAAAGTCTAGGTAATCTGCAAAAAGATACTGTGCGATGGGGACATGAGGCTTACACGGCCTGGTTACTTCGGGTCTGGGACCCTGTGGGTACAGGTGTGCAACTAGACAGTGGTGAGGCAAGGAATTTGGGACCCTTGATCCAGGACTCGGGTGTAAATCAGGTATTTGTAAGGGAGCCAGGGCCCCTTGTAGTAATGCACCCCACACTCCCGAGTGGGCATTTCTGTATAAGGAAAGGGTTTCGGTTTGCCTTTGGAGATTTTAGGAAACTTAACCAGAAAGTTGTGTTTTTCTCTTTGTAATTGGCTCAGTGCCAGGAGAGGAGCACCTGTTGGACCTTGTCGCTGTTTGTCAAAACCTGTACCTCTTCTATTGGCAGTTTTCCAATAGATCCATTCTCAGTCATTAAGTAGAAAAGGGGACAGACCAAAGGGGCTTCTCGCATTCTCGGGGTGTTGTAACAGGTGTGGGATCGGTCTCTACACTGTGTTCAGCTTTAATCTTTGTTGTTCTGTATTATTTTCTTTATTTTATTAAACCTTTTTGATTTATCAAGACATATCCGACCATGCCGTCCAGCTCATTATTTTCAAGGCAGCTCTCTGCAGGGCTGGGCCCTCAGAGGTATTGGCAGTGGAGCTGGAGCGTGAGGAGCACCGGGCACGGCAGTGCCAGCGCTGGCTGCGGGCCAGGCACGGGCTGGCCATGGGGCTGATGGTGCTGCGTGCGGGTGTGTGTGAGTAAAAACCAGTACGGACCAGTATAGACCAGTACCAACCAATACAGACCAGTACAGACCAGTATAGACCAGTTTGGATGAGTTGGGCTCTGGGCCGGGCACGGGCTGGCCATGGGGCCGATGGTGCTGTGTGCGGGCGTGTGTGAGTAAAAACCAGTACGGACCAGTATAGACCAGTATGGACCAGTACAGAGCAGTATAAACCAGTTCAGACCAGTATGGACCAGTATGAATATCTACAGACCAGTAGAGATTTCCCCCTGCCCTGACCAGTTTATGAAGCCAGGGAACTCTTAATTAAAGTGGGAAGCTGGACCGAGCAATGCAGAACAAAAACCAATGTGGCTGAATCCTGCGTTCTCCGTTTATTCCTCTGGAAAGGGGGGTTAAATACAGTTCAGATAGTTTACAGTTACAGGTGTTTTCTAATTGGCATTCAGTGTAAAAAAGAATGTAAACAATTTCACCCTTAAGGAAGTCACCATAACCACACTATAACTATGCTATCTAATGTTTAAACATGCCTTAAAGTGAATTTCTAACTGCGCCACAGGCCTGTCTACTTCTAGACAGGCCTGAAACTGAGGCCCAGTTTGGGATAGCTCAGCTCAATTTGCTACATCTCCCCCATTTTCTTTTTAAGGTAACTTAAAACACAGCTAATTATTTTTGCATATATTGTAACAAACAAGCATAAAACCTAAAATAACTATAATAACAAAATCATCACACCAAAACAGATCAAATCTTTGATCCACCCAATAAAACCCCATAAATCAAACCGTTTGTCAAATGGAGTGTCAACAACCATAAATTTCCCATGTTACTCTTCAGCTGTGAAAGCTGTTTATAAATTGATTAAAAAATGGTTTAACAAATTCAAAATAATTATAATACAATAGAAACTCAAAAAACAGTTAAGTGTTGCCATTTTTGTCTGCTTTTCTTTCATGGACAACAAACCTGATTTTGTAGCCAGGTGTCCAAATATTAAACAATTTTTGCCTGGCACAAAGTAACACTCTCTAGGTTAATTTTGGCTTGAGTTCAAGCTCTGAACTCTGTCATAAAATTCATCAAATTGAGGCTCCGGCTGTCACTTCATTAAGGGCACCGAGCGGGCGAGGTTCGTGGAGAGGAACATCTCCAACCGGGAGCAGCCCCTGCACTCGGGCAGCGATGTGGGGCTGTACGGGGGGGACACCTCCTCTGGGGAGAAGCTGCCAGGTCCTGGAGCAGAGACCCGGCACGGAGGGAGCACAGACGGGCTGCGGTGGACAGGCACTGCCGGCACAGCTCCGAGTTGTCCACCCCGTTCCTGGCGGAGCGCAGAGCTGAGCGTGGGGCAGAGCGCGTCCCCTCGGGCCCTGCCCGGCAATGACCCTGGAGCCCCTCCAAACCTCCCTGCGAATCCCCTCAGCCCTCCTTGGGCCCATCCCCGGGGCCTCCTGTTCCTCCCAGTGACCCCCGTGGCTCTCCCGGTCCATCCCAGTCCATCCCAGTCCATCCCAGTCCCTTCCCCGTGTCCATCCCGGCCGTGTGTGGAGCGGACGCCTCTCAGCCAATCAGAGCGCGCGCTGCTGATGACTCATCAGTTGCCAGGCAGACCCGCAGCGCCCAGTGCCCCTCTCTGGGCTCGGCCTCCCGGCGCCGCGCGCTTCATTCCCAGTTCCTCCCAGTCCCTCCCAGTCCATTCCCGCTCCCTCTCAAGCCCGCACCAGGAGCTCTCGGGGGACGTGGTGGCCACCGCCGTGGTCCCCAGCGGGACTGGACCCACCAGCTCCTGGTGCTGCTGGAAACGCCCCCGAACACGGGGTCACCTCCAGCTCCAGGTGGGGCACGTCAGCCTGGAGCAGCCCCTGAGCGGCACTGGGGCACGGGAGAGGCACTGGGGGGACTGGGAAGGGGATTGGGATGTGCTGGGAGGAACTGGGAGGGATTGGAGTGAGCCTGAAGGGGCTGGAAGGAGATTGGGGATTGGAAAGTGGGGCTTGGGATGAGGTTGGTTGTGCTGGGAAGAGACTGGGAGGGGTCTGGGTGAGTCCTGGAGGGGCTGGGAAGGGACTGGGAGAGGGTTTGGGGGTCCTGGGGTGCTGGGGGGCAACTGGGAGGGGATTGTGGGATCCTGAGAGGGACAGGAGGGGCTTTGGTGGGTCCTGGGGAGGCCGGGAATGGATCGGGAGGAGGTTTCAGGGGGTCCTGGGTGGGCTGGGGGAGACTGGGAGGGAGCTTGGGGTGTCTGTGAGAGGTTTTGGGGGTCCTGACCCCTGCAGACCCCCCAGAGATGCCGCTGGACGCTGCCCACAGCGAGATGCTGACGGGGATCGGGGGCTTCGTGTTGGGCTTCATCTTCCTGGTGCTGGGGCTCAGACTTGGGGGGACCCTGCAGGGGGACTGTGAGTGGGGGGGTGGGGGCAGAACGGGCCCTGGGATGGATCGGGAATGGGGACCCCCGTGTGTCCCCCTGTGTCACCCCGCTCTGGGGACTCTGGGGATTTGAACCCCTGTGGGAGTCCAGGGCGTTCCTTTGGATACCCTGGACAGACAGAAACCTGTACAGGGGGGTTTGAAACCTGGACAGGGGGGTCTGGAGTTTGTACAGGGGGGTTGGAGACCCTGGCACAGAGCCCAGACAGGCAAGGGCCTTGACTTCAGTCCATGGGAAAGGTTGCCAACATGAAGAGAGGAATTGCAAGCCTCCAAGGGTGATAAAAGATAATATTATTTTCACATTTGGGGTTTTAGAATAGGGATGACCAGAGACAAGATGGAGGATACTGGGTGGTGCCCTGAAGTCTTCTCCTTCTTCGTCTCCATCTTTTGCAGTGAGGATGGCACCAAGTAGCTTTAGAGGGATTGGATTAGTATAGAAATAACCTGTTCAGTGTAGAGTGTAGATATTGGTTTGTAACTGTAAATAATGTACAGACAATTATCTGTATAAAAGATGACGAGCCTTGGTCAGAGGAGGAGTCGTCACCTGTTGCCCGTGCTGCTCAGACCTCTGCCAGGCTCAGAGAAAAAGAACTGAGATAAGATAAAATAAACAAAAGAAACAACCTTGAACAAGAACTTCTGAAGACCTCGTTTGTTCGGGCATTCGGCCTGGGGCTCTTCTGAGGGCAGAAGGGCAAAGACCACCCTGATCTCGGGTGAGCAGAGACCCCGAGAAACCCCGACAAGGCACCCAGTGAACCCCAAAAGGCACCAGGACCCCTCTCAGCTGCCAGGGGAATTTGAGGAGGGGGCTCATGGGGGGTGCCCAGGCCGGGGCAAGAGCCCAGCACTGCCCCAGCTCGACCTGCCCTGGCTCCATCCCAGAGATTAGAAAGGAGGAGTGGGATCCCTCCCAATGCAATTTGGGGGTCCCAGCCCCCTCTTTTCCCTTCCTCTTCCACCCCTTCCCCACTGCCCGGTGTGGATGTGCCGGTGGGCAGTGAGGTGTGAGTTGCGGTTGAAGCCCTTCCCGCAGTCGGGGCAGCGGAAGGGCCTCTCCTCCGTGTGAATCCGCTGATGGACGAGGAGATCAGAGCTGGTGTGAAACCTCTTCCCACACTGGGGACACTCGTAGGGCCTCTCCCCAGTGTGGATGCGCTGGTGGTATTTCAGGTTGGAGCTGCATCCAAAGCCCTTCCCACATTCCAAGCAGGTGTAGAGCCCTTCCCCAGTGTGGATCACCTGGTGCTGGATCAGGGCTGTGCTTCCTCTGAAGCTCTTCCCACATTCCACACACTTGTAGGGCTTTTCCCCAGTGTGGATCATCTGGTGTTTCCTAAGACTGTCCTTCAGGCTGAAGCTCATCCCACATTTCCCACACTCATAGGGCTTTTCCCCAGTGTGGATCACCTGGTGCTTGAGAAGGGAGCTCTTCCACCTGAAGCTCATCCCACACTCCCCACACTCATGGGGCCGTTCCTCCGTGTGGATCACCTGGTGCTGGAGCAGCTTGGACCTGTACCTGAAACCCTTCCCACATTCCAAGCACTTGTGGGGCTTCTCCCCTCCATCAGGCTTCTCCTCCAGCTCTGAGCTCCAGCTGGATCTCCGGCCGCCCTCCTGGCACAGGGGGGGTCTTTCCTCCTCACAGCTCCCTGGGCTGGGTTTGCAGCCCCTCCTCCTGTGGGAGCTCTGGGGCTTTTCCTCCTCCTCCATCCGGACACTCCTTGGGAATGAAAAATCCTGGTTTTGGAAAAAAACAAGAGGAGAGCGCCTTAGACTGGGGGTTCCTCCTTCCCAAGTGTTCATCTCAGGAAATGATTGGGCACCTTGTGTCTGTAAGAACCTCCAAAACACCAAGATTCAGCCCAAAAGTCCTCCAAACATCAAGACACAGACCAAACACTGACCAAATATCCAGACTCAGCCAAAACCTCTTCTGAATCATAAGGATGTCCCGCAAACAGGGGACCCCCAGGGAAGGAAGAAGAGGAAAGTGTCTTTGCAAGCAGATGCTGGGAATCTGCTTGGAGACAGGGCCAGGCACTTGGACATAAGGAAGGGACAGAAGAAGCCCTCAGTTCCAGAAAATGTTATTAACTGACCACACAGACTGCTGCTCAGCCAAGGTCCTGCTCAATTCAGGAACTTTGAGAAGAAGAACAAAGACTGAACAGAGCTGTGAATATCCCTACCAAGACAGAAGTGGGGTGCATATGAAGGGGGGTATGTGGGAGGTGCATTGGGAAGTCTGTACCTCTCAAGTACTTCAGCCACTGGGGAAAGGGAGAGGGAGATGCAGCCAGGAAAATCAGGATGAAAAGGAGGCTGCGTCCTCCAACAACTGGAGAGACTCCATGGGAAATGTCCCATGGCCTCTCCCTCTTTTTCTGAATGAAATGACTTTTACAGAACTCCTCTGCCTTCTGGACACAAACCTCTGGTGATGGGAATTTTTCCACACACCTTGGGGCTGGTCTGGAATTCCTTCCACTGCTCGGGGCGTTGGGCAGTGAGTGGAGCTGAAGGTGCCTCACCCAGTTTGGGTGATCGGCTCCCTTGGGTGGCGGCGGCACCGGGGATTGACTGGGGACCCGAGAGTGTCCAGGAGACAGACGAGTGACAGATCAGGGGGGGGCTGTGAAGCCAGCAGAAAATGTGTTTAGGGATGGGCCTTCAAGGGCAGCAGAAGGGAAAAGAGTTACAAGACATGCTGTTATTTAGGAAAGGGAATCAGGCAAAGCACAGGTTACCACCCACATGGTCAGCTCAACCGGCAGAGCTGTGTGTGCTTGTGAGAGCCTGGGACTGAAATGCCCTGAGCAGGAAGGCTTAAATATCTTCTGCCAACACCATTTCACCTAACAGGGTGGTAAAAGCAATTCTGACTGCTTCAGCAATCACTGAATAACTTATTAAGGTATTTCTAAAACAAATAATTCTAAGAGAAGGGATTGTGGAAGCAATAGTCTCAGATGGTGAACTCATTTTACAGGAAAGATCCTTCAGGGGGTTATGGCAGCTTTAGGAACACAATGGGACCTCCACAACCCCTGGCACCCCCAGAGCTCAGGTCAGGTAGAAAGAATGAGTGGGGAAATAAAGAAACACCTTTGGAAGCTGGTGATAGAAACCAAGATGCCATGGGTACAGCTTTTGCCATTGGCTTTGGCAAGAATAAGAGCCAGACTCAAAGCAGATACTCAATTCTCTCCCTTGGAATTGGTGTTTGGAATTCCTTACCCTGGTAATTCTCCACCACGTGCAGGGTGCAGATAAGGGATGCATATTTCAAGCAGTCTGTGGCTTTACAGGATTCTCCTGTCTCCTGTGAAATCTCTCCCACAGGAAGCTCGGCTGGCACAGACCCTGCCTTGGGACTTTGCTGCTCACAACATCCAACCAGGACATCGGGCCCTGCCCAAGGAGTGGGAAGAAGCACCACTGGTGGCCAAGTGGCCTGGCCCATCCCAAGTGTCCCTGAGCACAGAAGCAGCCCCAGCACAGCTGAACACGGGGGCACCCCTCACCCTGGGCTCAGGGTCTCTGAAGCCCCCGAGATTTGGACTTCCCGGCTGCAGGAGGAGGATGGGAGGCTGCTGATATGGGAAATGTGTATGGATATGAAAATTCAGAACTTTAGAAACATATGAAGTGCTTAAACAGGTGAAGGGGAGAACAGAAATATATACAGCTTATTTAGCAATTTTTTAAAAGTAGAGAAATAACTTGTACCAGAAGGCAGAGGAGTGTAACTTGTAAGGCAGGACCCATGAATAGAATACAATGGAATTTGGGTGCCAGGTAAAGGCCACAGAGAGAAGATGTATTGTTAAAACTCACTGAAACGGGACTTAGGTATTGTGAAGACCAAATAAAGCAGAACCAGTTGATTACAAAAACCAGCAAGAACCAGACTCCTGGTTTCAGCCAGGACAAACTGACCTGGGAATTTGCCAAACCTTCTCTGCACCTGCTCACAGATGGAGGTCAAATAGTGGACACCGAGGAAGACTCCTTACTTCATCAGGAGACCCCTGCCAGGGACCACCAGAAGGTGTGGCATCACAAAAGACTAATTGTAATAGAAAGGGCAAGAAGGCAGAGAATGGGCAAAGAATGGGTGGGCAGGGAGGTGTAGCTTTGTGGGATCTGAGTGCATTGAAACCTGGAACCTGTCTGCATCAGGTGGGCATCATTGCTGGAAAGATCCCGTAGGTGTCCCAGCAGGAATAAAACAAACCTCCTTTACAATTTCTGATTGTGCAGTTCTTATTCTGCAATTCCCTGTGACTGCCCCTGCACTGAAGGCAAGGGAGCAGCAGCCAGGGCTCCACAGCCCCGGGGGAAGCCCCTGTGCCTGCCCACAGATCCTCTGCTGGAATGCTCTGCCTGGGCACCCTCCCTGAGCATCTCCAGGCACTGCAGGCCAATCCTTGCTGCCACTGCTGCAGCTTCAGTGCTTTCTGTGCCTGCACTCGCCACAGGGGCTGGGGAGACAACGGGACAATTCCACTCTGGGGCTCAGGCAGACTCACACACGGGGCTGGATGGGATTGGATGGTTGGAAAATAGACCGACTTTAAAATTGCTTTTTATTTTATTTCTCCACTCAGGCTGGGTGTGCCTTTGCCCCGGGGAAAGGAATTTTAAAGGTTTTATTTTAAGGGATGTTACACCACTCAACAGAGATGAGTTTAACATCTCAACAGACTGGGAAGAGCCCAAAAGATCCCCACAGAGAGAACGGCCATCAACAAAACATCAACCACCATCAGCAAACAGCAACCAACACCCACCCCAGACACTGCCCCTGGAAGAGTGGCAGACACCTGGTCTGGAAAAGGCTGAGAAGGAAATCCAGCAGTGCAGACCTAATTAACATCAGAGGCAAAGGAATCCGGGTCCAACAGGAAATCAAATCCTGAGAACTTGGTAACTTGGAAGCAATGAACATCAAACCAAGGGATTTCTATGGGTTCAGACTGTAAAAAGTTCAGGAAAAATCCAGTAAAACTCCCATGTCATGGAATGATTTTCTCTGCACACCGGGCTATGTGTGGATGAAATGATTTCTGTGGCACATCCTGGCCAGAATCAAGTAATGCCTTGACTCTCTAACACTAAAGATATTGTTGGAGAGTTTTTGTTTTTCCCACAGTTTCAATGACAAGATGACATCATTAGAATAATTTTTTGCAATACTCCTACTTCTGTATTGTCAGTTGGGTTTGGGCCAGGGGTGTGAGAATCAATTTGTAGTCTTAGAAGTAGAAAAACCTTGGTTGCTTTGGAATGTTTTTGTGTGTGTTTGTGGGTGGCTCTCAGTGATCGCAAAATTTTGGTGTATGGGTTTTTCAAAGTTCACCTTTAGGCTGCATTTCGCAAAACTAAAAGAGCTTTAAAGGTGACACTTTAACTTGTAAACAGTTAATAGAATACTGGTAAAAAAAAAAAAAAAAGAAAAAAAAGAAAAAAAATGCAGATTGTGGTGAGGCCACATGTGAGTCATTTGATGGCTGCTCTGGAAGAGGAGCTTCCTCCCAGGCAGCCAGGAGAGCAGCTTTAGAAATGCAAATTAACACTGCAGGGGAAAAGTGTGCACAATGCACCAGGGGCTTCTTGCCTGGGGCAGCAATTGGGCTGATTCCCTCTGTCCCCCAGCCCAAGCTCTGCCTGCTTGCACAGATGGAATTGGCACAGCCAAGGGCAGAGCCCAGAGGGAGGATCTCTGACTCTGCAACACAAATGGGTTCAGCTGCAAAGGGAAACAGCAAATGGAGAATGTTGGGAAAGCTTCACTAAAATCAGTGGGGGGGAATCATCCCTCTCCCCACTCCAACATGTGCTGTCACTGTCTGTGTCACACAGGGAGCATCAGACCACTGGGGGGGTTCTGCTACCACAGGTTCAGAGAAATCAGTTGGGAATCCAAGTCTGTGATGATTTAATTAGAGAAAAGAGACAAATTGATGCAGCCCTGGCTGGAGGGAGCACCCAAAAATGGGGAAAAGATGAACGGCCACCAGAACAAATCCCACAACACCAGGGACCAGCCCCTGGGAACCCCAACGAATTCATATCAGGAGCCAGAGAACCCAGTGATCATTTCAATGGCATCATTAGATTACAAGCTGTCCTCAAAATAAGAACCAAGCAGACAGATCCAGCTCCTGAGTCTGGCCCACCAATCCACTCAAACCAAGAACACAACATTTCACTACGGGATGGGATCAGATTATCCATGAGCAGAAGGAAGAGCACAGCGTGGAGAATTAAATGACTCAAGATGCTGTGGGCAAACAGATGACAACGGAAAAGTGGTGAAACAGAGAACAAAGGAAATAAGACAGCAGCTCATGTTCTGGCCCAAACGTGGAAAGGATGGGAATGGGACACAGTTTTGGGGTTCCCTGGCACACCATGGGTTAAACGAATGCTCTTCCTCCTCTTCTGGGGTACAGCAACTCTCATCTTTGGGCCATGCAGGACACCTTGCTGAGTGCAGCTCATTCAGCAGCTGAGCAAGGGGATGCAGGTGGCAGCCAGGCCTCCTGAGCCACAAACGGCTACAAAGGGACAGGGAATTGTTGAAAATGACCTGAGAATATTGGCTTTCATATTTGTGTATTGGTCTTTATCTGTGGTTATTGATTGTAAGCACAGTGCAGTTTATAATCCCTTGGAGCTGCTTGCTAATTTAACCTCATTTCTCATTTGAAGTGTGCACCGTGTAACTCATGGAAGCAGCAGTGTGATGAGTGTATTATGTTGATGTAGACACCTTACAGCTGATAGAACTAATAATGGGATGAATGTATTGTACTGCAGGCCTTAGCAAAATAGAAAATGGTCAAATACTTCTGTGGAACCCAGAGAACTGTATAAAGCAATCAGGTTGTTTCCCACAGCTGCTGACTGACCTCTCCAAGGGATGAGATAAGAGCGACACAAACCAGAGCCCCAGAGATGAATGAGAGAAGAGTTTGTGAAATGTTCGCTCTCGAGGAAGTGTGAAACAACAGGATGAGGCCACAAGAAGAAATAAAATAGATTGACCTGATCTGCAGGATGTTATGTAGATAAGCCAGAGCAGAAAACCAAAATAAAGAAAAGTTTCTAAACCATCAAAAGCTGCCAGGAATGTTTGAATAGCACATGAAACTCATGAATATGTATGTGCCTCCATAAAGGAATAGCACAGAGATAAGGCTGCCTTAATGTGCAGGGTGTTCCTTGGCTGATGGCCAGGAACACGCCAGCGCTGGACATTGTCCTGTTTTGTTTTTTTTCCCGTATTAAGACTTTTGGAAAATATGCTAAGATTGAATTTTCGTTTTTCTCAGAATTGAGGTCACTGACAATAATCCCAAAACCAAAGAGGACCCAGGAAGAAAAAACAGAGTCAATGAGTGAATCTGCTTGGAGATAGGGCCGGGGACTTGGAGATAAGGAAGGAAAGAGAGAAACCATCAGTTTCAGAAAATGATACTCATTGACACGGACTGCTGCTCAGACAAGATCCTGCTGAATTCCTGAACATGGAGAAGAAGAACAAAGCCTGAACAGAGCCAGGAATATCGGATGTGATACAAAAGGGGGGTGCATATTAACGAGGACATGCAGCAGGCGGATCGGGAAGTCTGAACTTTCCAAGGAACTTCGCCACTGGGCAAAAGAGAGAGATGCAGAAGGGAAAATCAGGATAAAAAGGAGGCTGCGTACTACAACAATTGGAGAGACCGCATGGCAAATGCCGCATGGCCTCACCCTTTGTTCATGAACAAAGTCACTTTTACAGGACTCCTCTGTCTCCTTCGGGCACAGAAATCTCTGGCCATGCGAATTTTCCCGCACAGGCCCGGGGACAGCGCAGCTGCCTCCGTCCTACCCACAGGAACCGGGACGAGCCAGCGCTGCTCCGGCACCGGCTCCTGCCCAGGCACCCGCGGGAAGGAGACCGCGGGCAGCCGCTCCCGCAGCGCCCTCAGGGCACGGGGAACACGGCGCGGACACGGCACAACCGAGCCACAGCCAGAGCCTCCTGCCGCCCCCTCCGCCCGCAGCCAGCCCCGAGCCCCGGCACAACCCAGCGCGGCTCCCACCTGCGCCGGGGCCGCCTCCGAGCTCCGCCGCCGCCTCCCCGGGCTCCGGCCGCTGCCGCCGCTGCCGGGCCCGAACAAATGCTCCTGCAATGGCGCCTCCGGTGCGGGACGGGACGCGGGCTTGTCCCCGCTCTGCTCTGCCCAATCAGCGCGCAGCGAGAGCCAGGAGTGACGGCAGAGCCAGCCAATCGCGGCGAGTGGCGGGCTCTGCACACGGCACAGCCTCTCAAGCCCCGCCCCCGGGCTGTCTGAGGGCAAAGCCGCAGATCAGGAACCGCCCTGGGACGCGCCCGGGCCCGAGCCGGGATTGAGCTCAAAACACAAACAAAGTGTATTGGTTTAGGATAAATTAAGGGGAGAATCTCTAAAAGGGAGTCCCCTCAAACAAACCTCCACCACCCCTCCCCCCCAGCCCGGGGTTGGGAAGGAAATTCTTTGGAGGAGGAAAAAGTGGAAAAAACCGGTTTTATTGACAAATGAACAAAAATCTCCCCACCCCGAGTGGAATGAAAGGCGCAGGATTACTCAGGGGGAGGGCTCCAAGCTTCTTTGGCGGGCTCCGGGTCTTCTCAGACGTCTCGGGTCAGATCAGTTCCAGAGCCGGTCCGGTCTTGGGAGCGGGGGGGGGGGAGGGAAAAAGAGGGGGAAAGAAAGAAAACGGAGAGCAGGCAGCAGAGGCAGCAGCGGCAGCAGCAGTAGCAGCAGAGACAGCGGAAGCCAAGCAGCAGAAAAGCTGAAGCAGCCAAAGCCAAGCAGCAGCACAAGCAGCAGCTGAAGCAGCGGCAGCCAGAAGCAGCTCTGCCCGGGCAGCAAAAGCCCCGCGAGCAAAACAGCGCTGCTAAGACATAACAAAAACAGTCCACTGATATGGGATAGAGGCACTGTCAACCCAGAACATTCCACCCCTTATCCCATATAGTGGACGCACAATAAAACTTTCATCTCACTTACTCAAACCTTAGACACTTACACATTTCCATCCGTTTTACTTGCTCAGACCTTTGACACTTATACGTTTCCTTCTGACATATGAGTCTTACTCCACATTCAGATCTCCCTGAGGTACACATCGTGTTGTTCCATCTTTCTGCATTATCCACCAGGTATAACCCGGTCCTTGAGCAGAGACAACTCCACGGATGGGTTTGCCTGTACTCGAGGTAGGGTTGATCCATACTCTTTCCCAACAAACCTCTAACATGGGCCACTGGGGCTTTATCTCCATCTACTACATTAAGGAGCTGAGACTGAGCAGGACCGCTCGGTTGATAGAACCTCGGGTGTTGACTAACCAGGTGGCCTTTGCTAAATGCTGCTCCCAGTTTTTTAAGGACCCCCCACCCAATGCTTTCAGGGTGGTTTTTAACAACCCATTGTACCTCTCCACTTTACCTGCAGCTGGTGCATGGTAGGGGATATGGTACATCCACTCAATGCCATGCTCCCTAGCCCAGGTTTTAATAAGATTATTTTTAAAATGAGTCCCATTGTCTGACTCAATTCTCTCAGGCATACCGTGCCTCCAAAGGACCTGCTTTTCAAGGCTCAGGATGGTGTTGCGGGCTGTAGCATGAGACACAGGGTAGGTTTCCAACCATCCCGTGGTGGCTTCTACCATGGTCAGCACATGGCGCTTGCCTTGGCGCGTTTGAGGCAGTGTGATGTAATCAATCTGCCAGGCCTCCCCATACTTGTACTTAGACCACTGCCCTCCATACCAGAGGGGCTTCATCCGCTTGGCTTGCTTAATGGCAGCGCACGTCTCGCGGTCTCGGATAACTTGAGAAATGCTGTCCATGGTTAGATCCACCCCTCAGTCTTGTGCCCACTTATAGGTGGCATCTCTACCTTGGTGACCTGAGGCATCATGGGCCCACCCTGCTAGGAACAACTCTCCCTTGTGCTCCCAGTCAAGATCTATCTTCAACTCCCCTATCTTTGCAGCTTGATCTACCTGCTGATTGTTTTGCTGGTCCTCATTAGCTCTACTTCTAGGGACATGGGCATCTACATGGCGAATCTTCACAGGTAGTTTCTCTAACGGGCAGCAATATCTTTCCACTCTTCAGCAGCCCAAATTGGTTTTCCTCTACGCTGCCAGTTCGCCTCTTTCCATTTCTTCAGCCATCCCCACAGAGCGTTGGCTACCATCCAAGGATCAGTATACAGATAGAGCCTTGGCCAATTCTCTCTCTCTGCAATATCTAGGGCCAGTTGAATGGCTTTGAGTTCAGCAAATTGACTGGATCCACCCTCTCCTTCAGTGGCCTCTGTGACCTGTCATGTGGGGCTCCATACAGCTGCTTTCCACCTCCGACCCATCCCTATGACGCAGCAGGAACCGTTGGTGAATAAAGCGCAACGTGCTTCCTCTGCCGGCAGCTGGTTGTATGGTGGAGCTTCCTCAACCTGGGTCACTGGTTCTTGTTCTTCATCTGCGACACTGAAACTTTCACCTTCGGGCCAGTTTGTAATTACTTCTAAAATTCCAGGGCGATTCAGTTTCCCAACTCGGGCGCGTTGTGTAATGAGGGCAATCCACTTGCTCCAGGTAGCACTGGTGGCATGGTGGGTGGAGGGAACCTTTCCTCTAAACATCCACCCTAGCACCGGTAGTTGGGGTGCCAGGAGGAGTTGTGCTTCTGTACCAATCACCTCCGAAGCAGATTGGATTCCCTCGTAGGCGGCCAAGATTTCCTTTTCCGTTGGGGTGTAGTTATCTTCAGACCCCCTGTAGCTCCGACTCCAGAATCCCAGTGGTCGGCCTCGGGTCTCACCAGGTATCTTTTGCCAAAGGCTCCAGGACAGACCATGACTCCCAGCTGCAGAGTAGAGCACGTTCTTCACATCTGGTCCCGTCCTGACTGGGCCGAGGGCTACAGCATGAGCAATCTCCTGCTTGATCTGGGTGAAAGCTTGTTGCTGCTCAGGGCCCAGTGGAAATCGTTCTTTTTGCGGGTAACCAGATAAAGGGGGCTCACAATCTGACTGTACTCCGGAACGTGCATCCTCCAGAAACCTATGGCACCTAGGAAAGCTTGTGTTTCCTTTTTATCAGTTGGGGGGGGACATAGCTGTGATTTTGTTCATGACATCAGTAGGAATCTGACGCCATCCATCTTGCCACTTCACTCCTAGAAACTGGATCTCCCGAGCAGGTCCCTTAACTTTACTTTTCTTAACAGCAAGGCTGGCATCCAGGAGAATTTGGATGATTTTCTCTCCTTTTTCGAACACTTCTGCTGCTGTGTTTCCCACACAATGATATCATCAATATATTGTAAATGTTCTGGAGCCTTATCCTTTTCTAGTGTGGCTTGAATCAGTCCATGACATATGGTAGGACTGTTTCCACCCTGGGGCAGTCGGTTCCAGGTGTACTGCACTCCCCTCCATGTAAAGGCAAACTGAGGCCGGCATTCTGCTGCCAGAGGGACAGAGAAAAATGCATTGGCTATGTTGATAGTGGCATACCACTTTGCTGCCTTGGACTCCAGCTTGTACTGCAGTTCCAGCATGTCTGGTACGGCCGCGCTCAGAGGTGGAGTCACTTCATTCAAGGCACGATAATCCACAGTCAACCTCCATTCTCCATCAGATTTTCGCACCGGCCAGATGGGGCTGTTGAAGGGTAGTGGGTTTTGCTGACCACCCCTTGGCTCTCCAGCTCTCAAATCATCTTGTGGATGGGAATCACGGCATCTCGAGTGGTTCTACATTGTCGACGATGCACTATTGAAGTGGCAATTGGAACCATTTGTTCTTCTCCCTTCAAAAGTCCTACTGTGATCGGGTTCTTGGACAGTCCAGGCAAGGTGTTCAATTGTCGAATGCTTTCTGCCATCACAGTTGCTATTCCAAAGGCCCACCTGAACCCTTTCGGGTCTTTAAAATACCCACTTCAGAGGTAATCTATGCCCAAAAGGTTGGGGCCTGTGGGCCAGTCACAATAGGGTGTTTCTTCCACTCATTCCTAGTCAGGCTCACATCTGCCTCCACCAACGTATAGTCTTGTGATCCCCCAGTCACACCAGCGATAGAAACCAATTCTGCCCCTACATATCTCGATGGGATCAATGTACACTGCGAGCCAGTATCAACCAAAGCCTTATAGTCTTGTGGCTTCAATGTGCCAGGCCAATGAACCCACACAGTCCAAAAAACACGATTTTCCCTAACCTCTACCTGGCTAGAGGCAGGGCCCCTCTCAGCCTGATTATTCTTCTTTCCTTGGGTATATGTCTTAGAGGTTCCCTCAAGGGGATCGGACATGTCATCATCGACATCATACTTGACATCCTGGCTGCGAACAACTGGAGCTGCTCTCTGCTTGGTGAGACTTCCTCTTTGAATCCTACCTTCCTTCAAATTGCGCACCGTTGTGCCAGAGCAGCAGTGGGTTTTCCATCCCATCTCCTCATGTTTTCTCCAGATTCACACAGGAAGAACCACAACTCAGCTCGTGGGGTGTACTGTTCTTTCTCTCCCATCCAAGGGGCGCCTGCATTGGATACCAGGGCCTCTAATTTGCACAGCCGAGATTTGGAGGAAGTCCTCCTTAATATCTTCCCTGAGTTTCTTATGATTCTCCTTTATTTTGTCTTCTAATTTTGCAGTCGTGTTTCCACAGCTGCAATTCTGGCGTGAGTTGGGCCATGTACAGCATCAGCATATGCTCGAAGCTTTTTCGCCATATTGAGCACAGTCTTATGTCTCCTCTTGCTTCATTATTGCTAGAGCAGAAGCGTATTCAGGTGGCTCAAGTCCCACAAGTTTCCTCCACATTACAGGTGTACATGGTACCAGGTCTGGATTCCTAGTTGTTATATCATCTGAAAAAATGAGCTCTGCTACCGCCATCTCTCTCAGATGTTGAATCCCCTGTTCTATGGTCCTCCACTGTGTCTGCTGCAAATAGAGGTCATCTGCACACAGATATCTTTGTGCTACACCGTCCAGAATCCGTTCCCGAGGCTGTGAGGACCAGCCTCCCTCATCATGCCCTGGTCGATAACAGGATCAAGTGACAGGGATCCCAAATGCCTTGCTTCAGTGCCATCCAGAACTGTAGCCTCCCCTGCAGCATCCCAGAGGCGGACTAACCAACTAATTATAGATTCATCGGGTTGTCACCTGTAATCCTTTCTTAGGCCTCGAAGGTTCTTTAGAGAAAAGGAATCAATATTGGCTCCAGAACCTCCACCCCTCAATGTGGTTTTGATTTTGGTGAAGGTCCTTCTCCTGGATTTCTCATCATCATCCACCTTGCGATCGGTCTTTCTTGTACACTTTCCGCCCTTTATTATCAGCAAACAGCTCTTGGTTGAGGCCTACTGTCTGATTCAACTACTGGCCTGGAGCTTGGAATATTAGCTGCAGCCTGAGTGACTGGGATGGTAACTAGTTTATCTTTTTGTTCCTTGTCTTCTATCTGCTGTTCTTCAGTATCTAGTAGAGTACGATAAACATATGCTAAGGTCAGTTTACTGCAATAATTTTTTTTCCTTAGTATTACCTTGCACTTCTCTTTCAAGTACTTTGCCACCTCAGCTGGGTTCTGAATTTGTTCAGATGGGAAGTTCTTAGATTATAAGATCAGAGAATTCTTTTAAAATTTGGCTTATATCTTCTTACTTCTCACTCTAATCAAGATTTCTCTTACTTGGCTTTGTCTTCAAATCAGAAGTTTCATTAGCTCCTTGGGAATTTCAGCTTTTAATTTATATAACTGCAGATAGTATAGAGGAACTTACTAAATTAAATGCCAGAAAGATGGTCTCTTTAACACTCAGGGGAAACTGGAAACTGAATATTTTTTAATAGAGATATAAACAATTTAAAGGAGAAGAGGGAAAACAGAGGCTGAAAAAATTTTGTTTCTGCTTTTTTTTTTAACAAACTGAGTGTTTAACTATAACAACGAACTATCAAGCATATTTACAGTCTTCTTGTAAATCATCACAAACAAGCCCAGCCCAATGAATATTCTGACTAGTGCCCCATGGCTACACGAACTACGTATTAGGAGCATACCAGAGCTATCTCTGGGTAAGGAAATAGCCCTAGGTACCACAAAGATAGTAAACCTCAAAAAACCCTAGGGACCAGAAATATTGGCAAGCTTTTCACCCCGAGTCACATTATGAGTCCAGAAAAAACCATCCCGATACACCCACAAAACAATTAGAACCACCAATATTATTATTAAGGTTTTTTTCCACTTTCTTTGGTTCGTTTCCCAGCCAACGCACCAAAAAGTCCCTTTCTAACTCTGCCCTACCTGAACTGAAGGTTAACGACAGGCAACAGAACTCTAAACCGCAACTGACGCACTCTGCCTCCATGCCTTGCCCAACGCTTGGACTCCTGACGTCAAGAGACTTGGATTGTGGGGGCCTACCAGGCCCCCTCTTTGTGTTTAGTTTAGAGTTCCCTGACCCTTCTCCATAAGTAAGGTCCCAACGGGGCTTGAACTCCTCTTCCCCTCCTAACACCCCTGTCCCAATTGTGGGAGGCCTACCCTTGCGTGCCACTCACTCACTAAGAATTTCCTCACGCCAGAGGTGGGGTTCTCTCTATCCCTAGAGGTGCCTCAATCTTTCATCCCCACGCTCTTCCCCGTTTCCGGCTGGCCCCTCGCAGGAGTCCGGAACCACGGTACTGAGGGGTCCACACTCGCTTCGGGGGTCCGAGCTGCCGGCCCGTCTCACTCACTGCCCACTCACTCGCTCTACTCCCACCACCGGATTTTCTCACCAATCCGGTGCTCCTCCGCGTCACTGATCCCTGCTGATTCCCAGGGTCCGGGGGTCACCAGCAATTCCCAAGGGTCCCTCAAAGCAGGCGGCTGTCCTATCCAGAGGTCTCCTGTGGGCGTGGTGATCCTGGTTGAGTCCCCAGCTGATAATAACAGGGCAGGAGACATTGCTCCTTTTTAAAGCCTTTATTAGAATCAGCTTAAGGTGGGGGCCCACGGGTTGCACACACACCTTCCACTGCTCCCAGAAGCGACTGAGGAGGAGGTGTGCAGCTCTTCCTGACATCATGCCGTGTGTTCTTAGCCCAGCCAGCTCCGGCACCGGCGCCAGGAGTGGGCTGCCCCAGAAAGCCAGGCAATCCGGGCTGCAGCTGGAGGGCACAGTTGCTCTATAGCACAGGTGGCACGCGTCGAGGGCAGGGACAAGGAACAGGGAGAGGCCTTCTGTGTGATTTCCAAAGGTGTTTATTGCCCCGAGGGTCAGGGACAGAAAAAGGCACAGAACCTGGGCTTGCAGGGGTTATAAGGGGGGAGGTCTTGGGAGAGGATACAATTTCCAACAATAAGGGTGAGATGGGGGAGGAACATAAGGCGGGGAGTACAATGCACAGAGCAATGAAAGAACACAAGGGAGGGAACAGTTTAAACCAACCACTGGGGCGTCGAAGGTTGGGGGATTGACAGGGAAAGTTGGAAGAAGGGGCAGGGTTAGGGAAGGATTGACAATTCTGTAGGAGGAGGGAAGGGAGGTCTAGGGAAGATAGACAACCAGGGCAAAGCCAACAATACAGGGGGAAAGGAACAATCCATTAGGGATAAAATATACTATAACAACACAAAATATGGGGGGTTAAAACTGACCATTAAAACTGAGCTGCAATTGGAAACACAATAAAAACACACCACAACAGAAAGGGATTACTGGAACCCTGTAGAGGAGACCACACTCACTCCAGTGCCCTCTTTAAAATCGT
>JADMLD010000817.1:0-68246 GCA_017589585.1 Phylloscopus whistleri
GGAACTTGTGGTGACTTAATTGGTTATTCATTTACTTTTTTTATAATCTTTTAATATGTGGTGTTAATTTCTTTCCAAAAAGTAGAGCAAAGGTTTTTGCTGAGTTTTGTTGGCAGGATCTGCGAACCAGCACAGCATCAGACTGAATGCTGCTCCTTCCAGTTTTCTTTTGCTGGAACAATGGAACTGTGTTACTAAATTTTCTTTTCTCTATTAAAGGGAATCCAAATACAGAGTGGGAGGTGGACAAGGGAAGCTTAAATTTGACCAGATCTTGAACTTGTTAATTGAGAAAAATTTCTGCTGAGTAAATAGTTTAAATATCTGGGAGTCTTCTTTGGGATACTGGCATTTGAGTGGATGGAAGAATAACTAGGAGTTTATATATCATAAACCCTAGAGTCAGTCCTGAAAGAAAATTATATAGATTATAATATGTACCAGTGGGGGAGCTGAAGAATTGTTATTTTTAAGCTTGTGCAGAAAACCTGATTTGTTCACCTGATTTCTTCAGACAGGGGAGAAAAAAACCACAGCAACAAAACTAACCCAAAACAAGAAACAGCCTTATTTCTGAGGGAAAAAAAAAAATAAAATAAAATAAAATAAAATAAAATAAAAAAAAATAAAATATCCCACACAAATTTGGGGGAAAGGTGAGAACTAAATCAAATGAGCAAACCTGTTGCTTACTTTCTCTAAAAACAATTTTGAATTTAGCTGCCTTCAGTTGTCATGCTATTTAGAAATGGAACACAAAAGCCTTTATTTAATAACATTTCTTAGTTGAAGTTCACCAGCATCTCTTCAGTCTTTTTTGAAATTCTCCAAGTGCAGTGATGGAATTTCCCAAATGTGGCAGGACCTTGCAGATAACTTTCCCAAATCTGAGGGTGTCTCCGGACAAGCGACTCTTCAAATATCCCTTCGTCTCTGCTCAGCAGCTGAGTTTTCTAGATTTAAATTCATCTTGTTTTAGTAATGGTGAGACTCTGTGGCCACTTCTGGGCTTCTCAGTATAAGAGAGGCATGGAGCTTCTGCAGCAGGTCCAGTGGAAGGTTATGAGGATGATGGGGTACTTCAGCACTTCACTCATGAGGAAAGGCTGAGGGAGCTGGTCCTGTTTTCCTGACAGAGATCCCATCAATGCCTGTGCATATCTGGTGCCAAGAGGACAGAGCATCTCTTCTCAGGGATGCCAGGCAATAGGGCAAGGGGCAACAAGCAGAAATGGGAACACGGAAAGTTCCACCTGAACATGTGCAAGAACTTCTGTGTTGTGCAGGTGACCAAGCACTCTAACAGGCTTCCCAGAGAGGCTGTAGAGTCCTCCTTCGCTGGGAATATTCAAAATACGCCTGTGCCGATCAATCCTAAATTATGGGCTCCAGATGACTCCGCTGGAGCAGGGAGGTTGGGCCAGAGGACATCCAGCAATCCCCTTCCAATATTAACTATTCTGTGAACCTCGGGACGGAAATGATGCTCCGGCGAGGGGCTGATCGGCTCTCCGTGCGCGCTTTGCAGGCTCGGAGACCCTCAGGCGGCTCCCGAAGGGCGGCAGAGGGCAGGAGCCGGCCGGCATCCCTCTGCAGGCCCCTTATCCCTGGGCGGCTCTGCCTGGCTGCAGCACCGACCTTGATCTGCAACCCGAGCCGAGGGCGGGCGGTGCCGCCGCTATAAAGCCCAGGCCGGGCGCGGGGGAGCCGCCCCGCAGGGATCCGGCTGCAGCGACCTGTGCGGCCGGGAGTCAGCGTGGGCTCTGAAGGTGAGCAGGAATAACGAGAGGGGGAAAGCACAGTCAAAAATCGAACCTGGGTGCTCGGGATATTTTTTTTTTTTTTTTTTTTTTTTTTTTTTGGTGCGGGGGTTGTATTTTTGGGGTGTTTGTTTGCTTCTTTATCTGAGATTGATTAGGCATTTTCTTGTCAATGTTGTTTCAGGCTTCGTCACATTCATGTGTGGCTTTTTGCTTGAGAATCTGTTGTTGCTGTTCTTGTTTGGGTTTTTTAATCAGTATATTTGATAGATCAAGAAAAGCCTCGGGAGACTTAGAACAGCAGTCGTTTACTGCCTCTAAGTGCATCCCAGTACCACATGACATAACAAGTGCATGTCTTTGTCACTGTACTTGTGACCACGTTATGGCTGTTCATTTAATTCTAATCAAACATAAGGTAATGAGGGAAATCATCTATTCTGTAACTGATCATTTACAATAACTTTTATATGAATGACCTCAGGATTTAGCATAAAAGAATACTAAAACTGGCTACTGACCTAAGTCACGTAGTAATAGGGTGTACTGTTCTTAATATCTCATTAATAGTTGTTCTTTTTTCATGCTGTTACCTGTTTTATTTTCTTTTTAGTCTTTCTATTCAAGTAGAATAATGTTCAGACCAAAATGTGATGAGTCCTGGAAAAACCCACAGATGTGAACTCTAAATACTTATTAAATCAAAGTGTCTTGTTGGGGGGGTTTATTGCAGGTTCTAATTAATGTGACTCTCTCATAAGCGTACAACAAAAAGAACGATGAAGGACTATTCTGCAAATTCCACAGAACAGGACCTCTGTGATCCTGGTAAGAAGGAGCACCACACGTGTGTTTGAAGAATATGTTCCACGGGTTTGAATCTAGAGAACTCTTTAAAGCTCTCCTAATTGCCATAGTGGTTTTGTAGGAGATAACATAAGGAGTTTCCTACAAAGGAGTGAATTAAAGCCACACCTATAAAACATTTTCTGCTTGAATCATTCTGCCAAGTTCAACAAAGATAATTTTCCTGGTAAACTGTTCAGGAGGATCCTAGCCTGGGCATGAAAATTCTCCTCAGGTAAAATGAGTAAGCTGGAAGAATGTTACTGCTTTCAAATGGTTGTCTGAAACAGCCATTTGTAGGCCAACTAACATTAAAACAGGTAGAAAATTCTATTTGTAATGATTCAGCAGCTAAAGTTAAAGTATATATAAATTGGGAGTGGCTGGTACGGGGAGCACCTTTTCTCCTTTTGTTTCACAGCTGGTTCCCCACTGTGGTTACTCATCTGTTTCTTTATATATTTGTTACATCTTATTTTATGCATTTAGAACTCTAAGCTGCCTGAGTAGGATTATGCTTTCATATATCTCTCTGAAGCACAAAGGAAGTGGGACATGTAACAACCACTGCAATAGAATAGTGAAGATGGTTATTAGAGTCAAGGACATGATTCTTCAGTTCATTGCCATCTGCTGTGTTACCTACAGCAACTATAATCTTCACTATAAGCAATCCCACTCATTTCCTTAGGACTCCTCCTAATTTATGTTCAGTTGTGTAGATGTTTGAAGGAAGAATTAACTCTTTTAGTCTTTGAAAATCTTTCTGTATATTTTAGTTATAAAAATGAAGTTGTTTCCATCTCAGAAATGGATGTGGAAGCTTTTTCTGGGAATAAAGATGAAGTGAAGAGAGAGAGCCTGGTGAATTTTTCTTGGAACGTCCTCCTAAGAAAACAAGAAAAACCTAGTCCTTAAATGCAGAAGAATCAGCAGTGAAAGACACAAGAAGCTAGTACAATAGGTGGATTATTATGCTAAAAAATTCTTTTTATTTCACAGAATCTGGAAGCAAGGGGTGTGAGGATCCTTCTTTCCAGCATGAGAAAAATGTAGAACAAATTGACCAGTTAGAGCCCAAGAAGACAACGTAGGTATTTTTTTAACTTAAAGTTAACTGGGTGTATGGGGAAGACAGAGGGGCATCAGAAGGATTAGAAGAGCTTAATAAAGGGGGGTTTTTTGCTACAAAATCCCCCTCATCTTAATTAGTGTTTTGTACTTTGATCTAGGAAGGAAGATGAGAAGCCAGGGAAACGAATGGTTGGCATTCTGGAATTGGTTAGTGTCCTGTTTGATGGTCTGCTTTGTACTTTCTTTTCTTTATTTGGCATTGTGAGTTGTTTATGAATTACAATTCACAGGCAATCAAAAACCAGAGAAGAGGCCTGAGGACTCTTCCAGACCTGCTCTCTGAGATAGCCAAATGAAAAATAGTGGTATGGTTTTGCATCAGTTTTCTGTAGGACAGCTATTCTCCAACAAAAATAGCTCTTGCATTTGAACCTGCTCAGTCTGAAACATGAAAAGTTTTATTCTTCTCTGGTTTATTCCATGTGTATTTACACTGTGAGATGGTTAGGCCAGTCAGGAATAAAATGCTCCAATTTCAGATTAACCACATCCCAGGATATCTATAGCAGCTTAAATTCACATCCTTGTTTAAACAAAACAAAGCTTCAGGGGTAGACAAGTCTTAAGATACAATCTATCTCTGCTGAAAACATTTTCTACTGGTAGGTATAAGCCAGGTGCTGGTCAATAACTTGCTCTTGTTTACCTTGTAGAGGCATTATCTTAGTAAATATGTAACTCAGTGGAACAGAAAACACAATCTATTCTACAAAGGTCATCATCACTTGCAAGCATGTAGTTTTTTCCAGACTGAGAATGTGTCCTGCCAGCATTCTCTTAGCAACCTGACTACTGGTTTAAAAGTGTGTTGGACTACTAAAAAATCCTTATGTCCAGAGTTTACCTTCAGCTGGAGCGTTGCTGCTTAGAATATGCAGATGAAGCATGCTTTGCAAATCTGCTGCGCTGTGGCAAATGCGTGAACTGTCAGGTGTAATGTCACTTTTTTCTTTTTTTTTCTTTTCAATGCTTACACAGTTTTGCTATGCTGATGGGGTGGATGTCCTGTTGATGATAGTTGGTTTGGTCGCAGCGGCTGGAAATGGTACTGGAATGCCGCTTTTGATCATTATCTTTGGAGAGATGACAAACAGCTTTGTGCTAAGTGGCATGCAATCCAATGGTAAAAAGTTTAAATTAAATTTCTCTACATATGGGTTGTGCTTTGCTACTGAGGCTAAGATTCCTTTCCCCCCACCCCAGACTATACACTGGTACATATCTAAGGAAGTATGCTACGAGCAACACTCATTCTGCTGGAAATAACCCAGTCATTTCAATCCATCTTTAATGACTAGACCAGGGCAAAACCAAAGCATCGGATGTGCGCTTTATGAATGAATTTTGACTTTGTTGAGATAGTAGGGAGTATGACCAACCTCAGTTATCTGTTGCTCTGTTTTTCTAAAGTTCTGCTAAAGCCTTCTGATGTTTTACTTTTGTGCTAGAGCTTCTCACACACTTTTCATGTAAATAATGATTGTTTTGCATTCCTTTCTGGAGGAGGAGAGAATTGATGGACCGTTGGGTTGACCAGTGTGGTTGGAGAGGACAATTTTCTACCTCCAATCCATGGTCACTGTTGGAATTCTATAAATGTTGAGGTCTGTAAATAAACTGCCCCTTTTTTGCCTTGGACATCTCAGTACATGAGTGTCGTTCTTTCATGTCGTATTGCAACAGTTATCAGGCACAAATTGCTTAAAAATAAATGTCTATTTGCCAAATCATTTGGTATTTAAGTCTGCATTGAAGACCCCACTTTCAAAATTCAAAACATTTTCAAACTGACAACCCCATATTGCTGTGAATCAACTGCTCTATATAACACTTCCACAAGTATTCCAACTTTTTATTTCCCCTTCATAGATACTTCAGTAAACAGTTCCAGCTGCCCATCAGATCCAGGTGTGGATATAGAAGGTGATATGACAAAGTAAGGATCTGTAGTTATCCTGTTAATAAGGTACTGGAGGATTTTCTCTTACTGTTTTATCTGAGCAGAAGCCATGTTTTCCTTCCCAATAATGCATTGCAGGCTTCAATATTTGCTTTGGTGTGATTAATGGTGACTAGTTGCTGCTCTGTGTGTCTAATTTCTCTCATGAGATACAGTGGGATCACATGGGCTTTTGTTCCCTTATCCCAGGTTTGCTTACTACTTCGTGGGAGTTGGCTTTGCTGTGCTTATCCTGAGCATGATCCAAGTGTGGACTTTCTTGGTTGCTGCTACAAGGCAAACGGCAAGGATCCGGCAGAAGTTCTTTTTCGCAGTGCTCCATCAGGAGATGGCCTGGTTTGATACTACCCAGATAGGAACACTGAACACCAGACTGACAGAGTGAGGACTCTGGTTTGGGTTTTTTTACACACATACACACACCCCCAAGTACGGCATTTAAAAGAAAACTGACATTTATCTCAGCAGAATAGCCTAGAGAGAGTTAAAAAAACCCAAACAAACAAACAAACAAAAAAAGAAAAACAAACAAAAATCCATGAAACCTAAAGTGTGAAATATTGGAGCTCAAAGTGAGAAATTCATTATCCTTTTCAGCTTCATTTGTGCAGTTTCTGTGATATGTGCATTGGAAGGATTTTTTTCATGAAATGCCTGACACTGGCTTTCTGAATTCCATAAAGTATACATCAGCCACTGCTAAACAAACAGCTCTGCTGTTTCCACCTAGTTCATAAACACCAAAAGCTGACGCTTAATTGAATGGAAATGAGTTTGTACTTGCACTTAGGCAGTATTCTATCTAGCCAGTCAAAGTCTTTGGAGTTTTCCACAAACTTAAATAGATTTAGGGACGAGGACTGTAATGCCCCTGTGTTATGGGATTATATGTGTGAACACTCCATATGTAGTGTTAAAAATTTTGTAAATATTTTTTTCTGGGTTTTGCAGTAGCTTTGGACACAGATCTGTCCCAAAAAGTCTATGAGAAGCTTAAATGAAACCACTTTCAACTCAAATATCTGTATGTTCTGGGAAGAGAAAATAGGGAAGAAAATTTGTATGAGAAATGGAGGTTATTCCAAATAATGATAGGATGGAATGGATGGAGGTAGCTCTTCATCCGAGTCAGTAGCCAAAATTAAGAATACAAAATGCATCAAAGAGCTGAGCAGAAGTCATTTAGAGATGGTTGTGTTGGGTGAAGAGGTTGCTTGAGGTTTACTTATATTGTTCCATTTGGATGCCAGATGAGGAAACTAGGTCATTGGTGACCTAGTGACATAACAGAGAAACAGCAGAGAATGTTGAGAACATAGAAAATGAGTCCTTAAAAATAGGAGGTTTCTGCTGTGTTTTGGCCACAGAAGATCCTAATGGTACAGTTCAGTAGCTGTGGTTAGAAATTTTCTTTTGCCAGTTAGGAAATGGCAAAGCTCCTGACATGAGGCCACACAGCATGAAAAGAAGGGAGGAGGGAGTCACAATGAGAGGCATTCTAAGCTAACAAGTCTTGTCTTTTATTATTGTTATTTAAAGTGACATCAACACCATCCGCGAAGGCATCGGAGACAAGATCAGTATATTTCTGCAGTTTTTTTCCACGTTTGTGTCAGGACTTATTGTGGGATTCATCTATGGGTGGAAGCTGACACTGGTGGTTATGTCAGTCAGCCCACTTCTTGCTGCATCAGCAGCAGTTTGGTCAAAAGTAAGTGTGTGGGGATTTATAAACAAAGAAACTGGAAAAGCCTTACAACTCTTATGCACAGAAAAGGGGGAGAGAATGGGAGAAACCGAGTGTGGTTTCTAAGTTGGGAGGTTGACCTCACTCTTACTTGGATTTCTGCTCCTCCTGTAGCCTTTCTCTGGGTTCCCAAGCACACACCTGTAAGTTGGGTTCCTTCTGTCTGCATATCCTGTCCTCATGTCCATCTTGCAGGGGTGCAGCCTGCATCAGAGCATCTTTGTGGCACAGGAATTTCCTCATGGCAAGCGCTGGGGAAGCCCTCGCTTTTCCATCCTAGCACAGATACCTTGCAATTTCTTTCCATCTGCACATGCATGTACCACATCTCTTGCAAATAATTTCATGCTGTGCACAGAACAGATCTATACAGCTATGCAGATACATATGGCTGCTGAAAACTGAAGTTGTGTAAATCAGTGAAATGGCTGGAGTGGTTTCCCTTTCAGATAGGAAAACTTTTTCCCCTTATGCCCAGTTTAGCCACATTAATGTGCATGGCTGATACTCCTGAGTGGCTATTTCTATGATTCTGTGGGAGTTTTCCTACCTGAAGCATTACAAACAAGCTAAGAAAAAGAATGTTAGTGGCTGCAATGTGATGGGCTTTCTTACTTCAATATCTGATGGTGCTCTAGTGTCTGAACACTTGAGAAACTCAGAGCAGCTACGGCAGCCCCTCCTTCACTCTTCCTGGTGTGGTTTGTAGGCTGTCCCCAGCTTGGGAGAAGGTGGATCGGTCAGGAAGCTCACCTGATATTTGTGTAGCCTTTGATTGTAATGAGGAGACAATGATAAACTGGACTCTATTTGAAGGAAACTGAGGGTATGGGGAAGTGCTGACCCCCATGTTGCTAAAGTCTGATCTTGTGCACTTTGTGTGATTGTTCTTATTCACCAAGACAGTGTGGGTATTCTTTCAGCAGCCTGTAATAGCAGCTGTTTCTCAACCTTTCAGCTCCTGGCGTCCCTTACTGCTAAAGAGCTGTCTGCTTATGCCAAAGCAGGAGCTGTGGCAGAAGAAATTTTGACAGCAATCAGGACTGTTGTGGCTTTCAATGGACAGCAGAAGGCATTAGAGAAGTAAGTTTTAAAATAATAATTATATTTAAAATATGGCAGGGAAACTTAGTTGTGGATTTGGTTTGTGGGGATTTTTTTTTTTTTTTTTTTGATTTTGAGAGGCAGAGGGATGAGATTCACCTTAGTGTCACTTTGTCTTTCTATAAGTGGACAAATCTGCTGAAAATAAGGGTGTGCAAATAGACCCAGTCAGTGAATACAGGCTACTTGGTGTTGTCACTGCAGCACAGATGAAAATTTCTCCTTTGATTGAGATCTGGAGTTGAACTGTATGTGAGATTGGTGGGAAGGTTACCTTCACCTATGAGTCAAATGCAACAAAGCATTCAGATTGCAACAATGCAATCAGTTGCTTATCTTCTAGAGCATTTGTGCTACTGCTCTGATCTTTAATTACTGAGCTTGTTTTTAAACTGCACTGGATAACAGCCTTGGGTAAAATCACAGTACTGGCTTTTACAATGATTTGCATCTTTAATGATTTGCAAATAATCATGTGTAGTTGCCCAGTGTTGGCCCTAGACACACACACAAGGTGAAATGATTGTGGCTGACCACAAACTTATTGACATGCGTATCAGATAACTCAACAAACATAAGCAATAAATTTTTTTATACACATACAAGGCATCACTGATTCCATGCAGTTGGGAAAGGCAAAGCAGATGACCTTATCCATATGCCCCATGAAACTCTCCTATCTTTTTCACCTCATGTTTGCCTTCATCTTGTGCAAAGTTTTTAAGGTGGTGTCAGCTCTAGCTTAGGATCCTACACTCTATTCCTGCATTTGCTTTTGGGGACTTAGCTCTGACTATCTTATAGCCCTGTCTTCTCTTTACTGGAATTTAAGACGCAACAGGATTAACACTGTTCCTGCTTACACAGTAAAGGCAAAAAAACCCCTAAGATGACCTAGGTATGTTGCCTCCCCTTCTCCTCATCTTCTGCAATTACCAGTGTCTGAAAATTAAATGGCCGGAGCTGTCAATATTAATTCAAAATACCTTGTCTAAAGACAAAATAACTGATACCTGAGTCAAGTAAGGACTTTCCTTTACATGACTGACCAGTCAGCCTCTTCCACAGCTCTACCTCCATTTAATCTAAAAGCCCCAAACAAACATAGATGCTCCCCTAGAAACATCTTCTGCTAGGGACAAACTCCTAGCAGGGAGTGCATTTTTCAGAGAGTGGATTGTGACTCCTACACACCTCTTGAATGCTGACCTCAGAGTTAGGAAAAGCACCCTCTCACTGCACAGTTCCTTCACTGACCGCAAAGTTTATTCTTGCAAGGGTTCTTCAATCCCCTTTAGTTTCTGGCAGTGGCTTGGCTTTTCCTCAATACTAGAGGGGTCACATATGTATTTATCACACTACTTAAATGCAGTACCCATTCCCCTGGAAGACCTATGATGCTGCTGACTCAAATGTAGGGCCTGGTTTTAAGAGCACAATCAAATCAAAATATTTCAATATGTTTGACTAACCAATACAGCTTTGGTGGCATCTTAGAAATTTACATGGAAAAATTAATGCAGTTTAAGATTGCTTTTCAGCTGAATGAATTGTCTCCCTACAATGCTGTTGTACTTTATTGAAGATATGTATTGGGAAAAGAGTGCAAGCTACTGACCATGTTGATTACAAGTAGAAAGTTGCACTATTCCTAGGCTACACTTTTCATAATAAGCTTGAATAAATGAAAGCCATTTGCCTTCAGCTAATTGCTTTCAGCTATTTGCTGAAAATTATAGATGAGTGAATGAATTTGAACCATCCTTAGAAGCAATAATTCTCTAGTTGAACTTGAACTTGTTAGTCTTTATATGGATCTTCTATGTCCACTGGTTGTATATGTTAATCAGTCAACTGACCTAAGGGAAAGACACTTGACATCCTAAAATGGCCAGTAAGAGAACAACTTTGCAGTCAGAGGGGGCTCTCATTTATCTCCTTCCCTATTGCCTGGGGTTGTTGGACGATTGTATTTTGATTTTGCTTGTTTTAAATGTGGGCACCTAACATATACCTCTGTGGTGGCAATGTTGCTAAAAGCTTTTCAGGGTTTCCTTTCAGGATTAATGGAAATAATGCGTTCAAGAGTGCTATTGTGTCGTCCATCATGATAACAAAGTCGTGATGCTTAATTGTTTTCTGAATGTCTTCCATAATGTTACACCAATATTGACAGCATATGTCAGAGCAGATTTATTCAAATTAATTAGCTCTCTAATAGTCCTCTGTAAATAAATAACTAAATAATTCTGTATTCTCTTTGAGATTTTGTTTTTTCTTACATAAATCCTGTTAATTAAGAAAAAGGGCACTGGGAAATGTTGACTAGAATGGCATGTTTTCAAATTAATGGTTTCCTTACTCACTTTCAGATATGATGCTAACTTAGAGATGGCTAAACGTGTTGGGATGAAAAAATCCATTATCACTAACACATGTCTAGGTCTTTCACAATTTTTTATCTTTGGATCCTATGCCCTTGCATTTTGGTACGGGACCAAGCTCACTGCTGAGGATCCACATTATGACATCGGCCGTGTGTTAATTGTAAGTACAGCAATGCAGCTTTGAAAAATGCTCTGTATCTTCAGGGAATGTTATGCAAATGATGTCTGTTTTCTGCCATGTGCTTGCTAAATTAGCTGTTAGAGACTCACTTAGTAAAAAACAAAGGTTTTCATCTTGCCTAGCTTTTAATAAAAGTTTGATTGTCTTGGACTCTATTTGTAAGGTGGGATGAATAACCTAGAGCTGGTGCTTAAGTCTTTCTAGTGACCATGTGGGCTCTGGTGGCACTCTAATCATTAATTGCAATGCTCCTCTCCATCTCCCACAGGTGTTCTTCTCTGTGCTTGTTGCAGCTATCTCCCTGGGCCAGGCAGCTCCTAACCTGGAGAATGTGGCCAGTGCACGTGGGGCTGCCTATGAAGTATATAAGATTATTAATAAGGTAAACACCTAACTACATAAAATAAAAGCCTTTCAACCAACTTAGCTTCCACTCCCTCTCCTCTTTATTTTTTTTTCCCTTGAGAAATGTAACAAAAGTGCTCTAAAGCCCCAAATCATCAACTGTATCAATATTTATTATAGAAACCCATAATATTTTCATTCATTTAAAAAAACCCAGCCTCTTTGTTACAGTGAAAGGTGGAAAACCTGGCACGTATGTCTGAGATAGATGGCTGAGGTTTTTCTCTATAATTAGACTTTCAGCTCCAGTGGGAAAGTAGTATGATGCTATACTAATTTTTAAAAATGCATGTATGCACAAATTCAGTTGAGATGGGGTTTATTGGGGAGGGGGAATTGGTGAAGAGGGGATTAATAATGTTACTGAAAGTTATACCCATAATAATCTGTAATGCTGATGTTGCCATAAAAAAGGTTTTCCATATCATCATTGTGGTCTTGCTGTGCTATGCAGCAATTGCATATCTGTGTATATAAAATATTTTAAAGTAGGACTAAAAAGTTCATGGAGAAATGGTTACATCATTCATTTTGATGTGAGTCTAAAACTGTCCTGTACAGACTACTGAGGCCCATGTTTTGGCTGAAAGAGAATGCAGTTAAGTTCTGCAATTGCAGATTTTCTGCTATGGATTTTGTTGCTTTTGAAAATGTACTACATTTGTCAAAGTGGAATTCACAATTTCATGTTCCCCCATATTCAGCATTCTGCAGGTAAAATGCAGCAGTTCTGCAATGATGATAGTGCAGTGAAAACCAGCATCTGAGAAAGTAAAGAACAATGCATGTGGCAGAAATAACAGTTCCAAAAGGGAAATAACCAGCAATTTATTTTACAAACCTCTTTCCAGAAACGGCTCATAGATAGCAGTTCCAAGGAAGGTTACAAGCCAGACAAACTCGTAGGAGAAATTGAATTCCGAAACATCCATTTCCGTTACCCTTCCAGACCTGATGTTAAAGTAAGTGTTCCGTTGAGATTACTGTGCTGAAATTCCTCAGCCTAGGTCCATATTGTTTGTCTATTTTTTTTCTTGAATGCGAAATGCATTCCTCTTTTGGGGATGGGCTATAATTTTCCCCCAATGATGCACAAAGACAAAACTCTAGATCTGCTGCCACCGTGTACTTCGTTCCCTTCTGCAGGACAGATCTAATATGTGTTGCTCCTAGTCTGAATTTCTATGGACAAGAGCTTTGATAAATGAAATACAATTTTGAAAAATCTTTCACTAAGGCCTCCAGACTTTAAGCAGTTAAACCAGAAATTTACTTTTTTCCAGTTTCTTGGCTCTTTGGAGTTACCATATCCCATGTGAAAAATTGTCAGAGATAGACTTTACAATACACTACCAAACTATCGAAACGTATCATCCTAAATGTACATTTGGAAGTCCAACATTGTTTTGGGCATATGTTAAAATTGCTGTTCAAGAAACTGGTGTCCCTGTTCTTTGCTAGTTTAGTTTCCATTAGCGACCTGTGTAGATCGTGTCGTGGTGATTATTGTTGTGGTGGCACGGTTGGTTTGACCTCTTTGCGATATTTGTTTATAATCTTTTGAACACCTTGATAAAGGTAAAAGGAAAGGGAATTTGCTGCTGTTGTTTCTTCCTTGATGAAGAAAAAGGTAGAAATAGAGATTTCATATGTCAACAATTAAAAGCTTGATGTGCTGGTATGGTGGTGAGAATGGGAAGGTTTACATCTCTATGTCTGTTTCTTCAGATGGCTTTTCCCAACTCAGTCATCTGAGGTCTGTCCCATTGTGCATCAAATCTGTTTCCAGGACACTGGGACAGCTAGAGGGCACATTCAGAGCTGGGCTTTCTCCTTGACTGAATTTTGTACAATGCATCTTCTATGCCTCTTGGCTCAGACATCTTGAAGGGACAGAGCAGATTCTTCATCTTTCTTCCTGAAAATCCTGTTCAGGCTGCTGAGCTATATTGTGGGTCAGCACACCAAATGGGAGGGAAATAAGAAATTTCCAAATCTGAGTCATCAGCTCTCCCTACTAAGAGCATCAACCTTATTTAGTAGCGCCAAAAAGAATCAACAAATCTCCATAGAAGTTACCCACAATCTCTCAAGCAATTAATGCAACACAGTGTAATCCTCCTTGTCCAGGTTAAACCACATCAAAGAGATCTAAGGAGTACAGTTATTGTTAGTTTTAATCTTGGCAATTTGTTGCCTGATGAAGGTTAAAACTAGCCCAATATGTGGTAGTGATTATTTGCATCTGAAGATACTATGGTGTCTAGAATAAAGCTCATTCTTGACACCAGGATATCAGCTTCCTGGAGATATAAAACGGGGTGGATAATACAGGGAGAGGAGAGGAGGAATATTGTAACTATTTTAATCTCTCATTGCAAAAACATGTGTAGACAAACTTGTAAATCAAGAGGAGTTCCCATAGCAGCCAAATATTTTGGCAACTACACAGCATTACTTGTAATGACATGGACATCTTTTGAGGTAAAATGTTCTCTAAATCTGAAAATAGTAAATATGATATCATTCATCTGTAACTATTCCCCAGGTTGTTGAGGCTGTTAACAATAAAAATGGGATTTATTAAGAGCTTCCTAGCAATTACTTTGTCAAAATAGCCATTGATATTTTAAAAATAGAATCAAGCAGGCTTGGTTTTCAGTGATACTCTTCAGCACCTGAAAATAATCTTCTGTGAGATTTGTAATTTGTATGCTCTGAAAAAAATGGAGGACAGAGGAAGAATTTGGGACCCCAAGCCTGCTACCAGATCACACACAAATTGGGGAAAAGGAGCTATGAAGTTCAGAGTCGTGTGGCTGTGTCTATATTAGTTTGAGTGTGCTGGGGAATTTTCCCAGGCAATGGAATGCAATGGTCTATGCAAGGGAACTCTTAAAAAGTTTCTTGGCATGAACTTGGCCTGTTTTGGTTATCAATCTTCTCAAAAAGTTCCCAGGCTTGCTTTGGTAGTCAGAAGGCTCTAAGGGCCATTCCCAAAAGGCAGGTTGGATGCAGTCATTCAAAGGCATAGGTGAAGGCTTTTGCCTGTCAGTGCTCCAGGATATTCCCAGGTACAATTAACTTATTAATGTTGCCATACCTTCAGACTGTGGCCCTCTCTACTGTCTTAATAGCAACAGCTGCAGTTACCTTGACAGACTGTTCTCTAATCAAACTTGTTAAACTAAGCTATCGTTATTTTTTTTTTTTTTTTAATTCCCAGATCCTCAAAGGTCTAAACTTGAAAGTTCAAACTGGGAAGACTATTGCTTTAGTTGGTGCCAGTGGCTGTGGAAAAAGCACTACTATTCAGTTGCTGCAGAGATTCTATGATCCTGACCAGGGAGAAGTGAGTGTCTGCAAAAGAATTGTAAAAACTCAGAGCTATTAGGACATGCATCAGTTTCCCGTATTGACTGAACCTTGTTTTCTGTTTTGACTGAGTTTGACCATATATCTGCATACTTCATATTTCCACAATTTAAATTTCAAATGAACTACCTTCTCTTGTTGGCTTGACTTCATTATTCTGCTCCTTCGTACAGTACTATGTCACAAATAGCAAATGCCACGAGTCTTGGAATAGACTTGCAAGGTCTGGATTTAAAACAATTATCAGCTGTTCCTTTATAAAATTCCCTAAAGTTTTTTTAAGAAAAGCATAATCCAACAGAGTCCTGGTGTATTTTGCTTCCTTTTCATTGAATGTAAGCTAAAACCTGGAGAGAGTTTTCCTATTTTGAATGGTTGTTTTCTTGGCTTGTTTTTCACTATCTCCTAACCCACAGCAGAAGTTCCCATCATTATGCATTGTATGTGTTTTACCACTGAGCACTAAATCCAGTTGGTAAGTGGTAAATACTTCCCACAAGAAATTTCCAAAGGAAAGAATGAGAGAAAAGAAACAATGTACTTTCAGGAAAATTTGCTTTTTATTCTTGATATTTGAAGGATGCTACTTAATAGTTGCTACTGCTAGTTGAAAGTAGGTAAACATTCCAAATATGAAAAATTGAATTATCAATATACAAGGTACTAAGGCAGCTGTTTTCAACAGAGTTCTTTCTTAAACTTTGTTTTCCTGTGGCTGTTCATTCCTGCCCCCATGCCTCATTTAGCTGTGTCAATGCCAATGTTCATATGACCACACTGCAAATTACCTAGGTTAAAAATAACTTTCCCCTTCCTTTTAGTCAACTTGAACTCTCTTTGATCTGCTGCACAACACAGCCGCAGAGATGATTGTGTAGCCACAACTGTGAGGACATCAAACTGGCATAGGAGCTTGAGAATCATGTAAATAGTGTGCAAGGAAGCTGTAAAATTCTTAAGCCAACTCAGACACGATGGTTATTGGGGGAAAACAGACAGGGGAAAAAAACCAAAGCTCCTGATGCCTTCTCTGTTTATGCCACTCATCATCATTTTCCAGCTTGTGCAATGGATGGAAAGACTGCAGTTGTAGCTTCTCCCCCAACATAGTTTTCTGTTAAAGACAATTTTTTTTTTCTTGATCTTCTGGCTGATACTTCATTCAAGTAAGAGTAATTTTTTGCTTTCTTATGAACAGAGTACATTTCCTTGACTTCTTTGACACACTCTTTTCCTCTCAGATTACCTTGGATGGTCGGGATATTCGGACCCTTAATACAAAGTGGTTGCGAGAAAATATTGGCATTGTGAGCCAAGAGCCTGTTTTGTTTGCAACCACAATAGCTGAGAACATTCGCTATGGCAGAGAAGACATTTCTGATGCTGAAATTGAGCAAGCAGCCAAGGAAGCCAATGCTTTTGACTTCATATCTAGACTGCCTGATGTAAGTTCATGCACTTACTTTGAGAGTAAGAATGAAAGGTCCATTTAGGCTGGTGTCCTGTTTCTGAGAGGCAGAGCATGGGAATCCAAGTTATACTACAGCTTCTCAAAATATACTTATTGTCTCCAGCAGCTTTCAGTTTAGAGAGTTTTTTCAACTAGATATTGTGCCTTTGGTTGCTCTCAAAGGACTTGTGCTGGAGTCTGGGAAAAAATGTCACTGCCTTAACTCAGGAGAAGGGAAGCCTCACAGCTGTACTGCCATCTCTACCCAGCTCATGAGGCATAGAAGAGTTGGCTTTTAGAAAGAAGAACCAGAAATCCAAAGCCCTTTGTCAGGTGCTGTCTGTGCATTCACAGGAAATGGGGGGAGTGGGTGGAAGTAAATAAGTATGCCCTGAACCAAGACCCTTTTAGCAGCTGCAAGCTTAAGCTCTCCCTCTGCCTGAGATTCACAGCTTTGAGCCCTCTCTTAGCAGTAGGTGCCTTACTCCTTTCAGCATGGGGATGAGAAGCAAGGTCAAGCATTCTAAACACATCCTCATAAATTGATAATATGTCCTTCTCTTTTCTCCTGAAGTTAAAAAATGTGGGGAAAATGCCCACCTGGGATTGATTTCAAGTCCTTTTAATACTTTAGACAGCTTGGCCCCATCTCTCAAGCACGTGCCATTTCAAGCATTGTTCCAAGGTTCCTTCTTCTCAGGAAGAGAGATTTGATCATCTTTACTCTTAAACAGCTATATAATAAAAAACTACAGTGCACTTTGAGACTTGTCACTTTGCAGTAAGTGCTATGGTCAGTAGGAACCAAACCATTGCTCCAAGGGGGGAGTGTCTCAGATTCAGAGGAGGCACACTCTTAGTGTGTCCCTGTAATTCCAACCCTTTTGGAAAGCTAGGTAATCCTCAGAAAATATAGAGATCCCTTTAATAGGCTTGTCTTGAGAATCTCCAGAGTTTGGAGCACTGAGTGAGCAATAAAGATCTTTAAAGAACCATAAGTTCAAAGTTAGGCAGGCACAACATGTGGTGGGAGCAGAAGGGTTTGTCTAAGGGCCAGCTGGATGGATGTCCGTTGTCATGAGTTAATATGGTTTAGATTTTGTTAGAAAAGGACAGTCCAATCAGGAGTCATTTTTTTTAATTGGCAAGTGGTTTGACCACTGAAAAGCAGAACATGACTTTTGGTAGTACTCATATAAAGCTGAGAGTGTAGGAAAGAGCTCTCTTTTTCTCCCGGCTGAGCTCCCAGGTAACATCGGGCGGCAGGGGCTGGGCCGGGCTGGGCCAGGCCCCGCTGCCCCTGGTCAGGCCTGGCCCGGGCCCCTGGGAGCCGCTGCCCCGTGGGGGGAGCAGCCCGGCCATGCCTGGGCCCGGGAACAGCAGCAGCCGGGGAGGAGAGGAAAGGCCCCAGCAGCTGCCCTGTCACCAGTGGCTGGGACTGGGGAATGTTCTGGTGCCGTCACTGCCCCCCACCCCCTTCCTCAGGCCTCAGGGAGCAGCTCTGAGCGGCCACAATCGAGACCGAGGGGTGGAAAAGAAAGCAATCCAGCAGCCCCTCCACCGCTGCTCCACCAATGTGGCCTTGAGGTTTTTCCAGCTCCTGCCACTGGCAGGACCACATGAGCAGCCCCGTAGGCCTGGCAAGTTGAACTCTTTGCTGCCAGCAAATGAACTGAGCACCGGCCTTTCCCTTGGAGTGAGGACAGATACAGTGATTGAACCATAAAGAAACACAGCATGGAACTAAAGTCAGTAGAAAAAGAGTAAAAAGACTATATGAAGCAGAAGAGTGGCCAAAATCTGGCTAGACTTTTCTAGTAACATAGAGACTGAACTAAACTATTCCTTTAAACAATAGAAAAATATGCATTTGAAGAGGTAATTGTCTTAAGTTATGGGTAGATTTTTGAACACAGGTATTGTGTGATGGACTAAGTAAAATTGATTTTATGAAATGCTTGAACAGAGAGATGAAAGCCTTCTGTGAGTAGTGAAGAAGTAAAAAGATATCTCTGTTCCTTGAAATAAAAAAATCCTTTGCCTCTGAAGTGAGACACCTTTAAAAAGTGACACCCCAGTGCCGCAGTCGCTGCTATGTGTGGCAGTCGACATCAACGCTGCACTCGAGGTATTTCATTAGAATCATCAGAAGGCTTCACATATCTATATCTTGTTATTCAGTCTCCCATATCTTTCTTCAGTTTCTTCTGAGAGCAGCTCCATACAGCTCTGGCATTGTCTCTCTTCTTCAGTTCTGGGTCTGGCTCCATCCTGTCCCTAGCACGGCCGCCTAACCCTTTATATCTTAAGTACAATATCTTACAGTATCTTACCTTCTCTGGCCCTTGCCACGACCTCCTGTCCCTAGGTCTTCACAGCACAGCAAGCAGACTCCAACTGAACCCAACTGACTCTAACCCAGCTAACTCACTTTTTATCATGCCCAAGGCTGTGAGGGCAAGGTGTTTCTACTCTAAGATAATTAATACAGCTGTAACCTATCAGAGGGGAGACTGCCTTCTGCAGCATCTCTTTTTGTATCACCACACCCCAGTTTGCAGTGTGTTAAGTACATAGCCCATGTTCAGTGTTAAGAAGCTGTGTAATAAGTAGAAATTCATAGTTTGCAAGTTCTTTTTTTTAAAGTCTTTGCAGACGATGTCTCTATGAAACCAAAAAAGACTTCTTTCCTGAAAAATTGATGAAAGATTATCTTTAAATGGTAAAACTGACTGAAATTACAGGTTATGTCTTTTTATGTTGAGTGTGGAAAAGTAAAAACTCAGAAAGAAGAATGTTTTGAAAGTTTCATTTGTTGTTCTTTCTTTTTTTTTTTCTTCCTATTTTTATCCTTTCAGTGTGTGTAAATAAACTATCTTTGTACTTTGAAGATAAGCCTGTTTTGCTCTTTATGTTCTCCCAGCTACATGAAATATAGTAAGTGATAAACCATCACATTAATTGGTGCGTTAGCCAAGAAATCAAACTAAAACCATCACACTTTCCATATTTGTTCTGCCTGTGCTCGAGTCAGCTGGAAGAAGTTACATTTTCTAGAAGAGTATTTGGGATTGGGGCATCCTCACTGAGGAGTGAGGATTAGAGATGTCTCACAATGTCCATTCTCTCCTTTCTCAGAAATTTAACACCATGGTGGGTGAAAGAGGTGCTCAGCTGAGTGGAGGACAGAAGCAACGAATTGCTATTGCCCGTGCCCTAGCAAGAAATCCCAAGATTCTTCTTCTGGATGAAGCTACATCTGCATTAGATACTCAGAGTGAATCCATAGTGCAAGCAGCTCTTGATAAGGTAGGACTCACTGAAGCTAGCAGCTGCAATGAAAAGGTGCAACAAGTGCTTAAGAAAAATTAATGTGCAATTTTCAGTGCAGATTCCTTCAGAATCAAGGACATTGGAAATAAAGGTTTGTATTTAGGAGGGTTTTTTCAGGTTTATTTTTAGGGGTTTTGGTTTTGCATTAGAACTAATTATGAAGACACTATCATGTGGAACTATAACTTGGATCTCTTGCATTCCCTTTTTCAAATCATAATTGCTCATTTGTTGATCAAATATTGCTGGCATCTTATCAAGGTATCTTATCTGTATGAGGACAGAATGGCCTTTTTTAGGTGGATTAATAGAAATGTAAATGTTACTGATATCCCTAGTATTTGTTCTTTATTGAATAGTTGCTTCATCATTTTCAGAAAGCTCTTGGGATCTAGCCATTTTCATTCTTTTCCTGCTTTTAGCAGTCCCACAGCTCTAGGGTTGTTACTGTTACAGAGCAGAGCTGTCAGATCTTGTACCCATGTCTCTGATCAGCACACAATATCTTCCTCACAGCCCACCTTCATCAGCAGTTTCCTTCAGTGAAGAAACATAGAAACATAGGCTTTGACTGAAAAAGAACTTAATGGTTTGGCTTGAATGTAATTTCTTTTGTCTAATATTTATGATAGTATATATTTTTAAATGAAGTGAAAAATCCTGCCTTTCATTTCAGTGTCTATGCAGAGAAATACAAATTACCAGTATGGCTCTAGGGAAATACAGAATTTGTCTTCTTCATTTGCTAGTCGGTTTAAATCTGAAGTAAAGCACAGCTATTTGTTACATTCATGTCATTCTAGTGATATTAGTATTGAGGTAACACGTAGATGCAAAAATAGTATTCATGTAATCTTTCTTCTGCATGTTTGTTTGTTTGTTTTAATTTTGTAATCGGATACTTAACCTTTCCTGAAGCTTATTGCTCCATTTAGTGTATAACATTCAACTAAGTGAACTCTTTCTCATCCTTCTTCATGTTCTCAGAACACCCCAAAATGAGCCCCAAATCAGTTATATTTTCACAGCTTTTTTGATGTCCATCAGTGTAGTCTCCTAATGAGATTTCCAAATTTCTTTCCAACATCCCTGAGTGGAAAAAGTGGCGCTACTATTGTTCATTATTTTTACAGCTGAGGAGCAGAGATACTAACCTCATGAACGGTGACAGTTTCTGGGCATTCAGGTACAGCTCCTTGTAGCCAGCTGTTTTCCAGATAATTTTGCATCTCACAAAGCATTTTGCTAGTTCTGATCACAGCTCCCATCTGCAGTGGTGAAGGCTTTGTGCATTAGGCCAGAAGCATAAAAAGCACACTGTGGCAGATCCCTGGGAGTGACCTGCACCAGGTCTGTGAGAATGGCAGGTGTAGGGGGAAGAATTCAAATCTCCATGGAAGCAGTCCTGTACTGCAGATGGCCTCATCCTCTTTATGCCCCTGTTCCTGTGCCCATATGATATATAGCTTCTGTAGCAAGAAACTTCCAGCAGGTTCCAGCACCACAGAACACACTTGTTGCATGAGGTTCCCTTGGATCTCTCCTCCTGCCAAGCTGCCATCTGCTCCAGGCATCAGGGTAGGGGGAAGCCAGCCTCTCCAGCAGTCACAAGGTGCCCCGTGTTGGTTTGCTGCATGAGGGCTGTGTGTGCCACTGCTCTGTGTGAGGGAGCTGCAGGGGGTGGAACACCTAACCTGCCAACTGAGGTTAGCTGCCTTCAGCAGCTCTTCCTGCCAAATCCCAGTAGGATTCTTGTCAAAGAAGTTTGTTTCAGAAAGGAGTGGCTCAAACCCATTTTTGATGCAAGTTTGCTCCTCTGTGCTTTCCTGCTAAGTCTTGTCAGAAATTATGCTGCTGTTGTACTTCCAAAAATATTCAGGACAGTATATAAAGAAAATGTCTGCTCTTTTTATATTTGCTATACTAGCTTTGTTTTCAGGGAGACCTAACTATTCTCACAGCATTTCCCCCACATGCTTGCATGCGTGTGGAAACACTTTGTGTGCAACTGTAGCTCAAACAGTTCAAGTGTTATAAAAAGTCAAATAATAAATGACTTTAATTATGGTCTTTAATACTTGTTGCCTGTCTAAAAAGATTAATGTGGCTTTCTCTACCTGAATTGGTCAAACAAAACTGTCCTTGGACTGCTAATCAAGGACACGAAACCAGGAAAAAAAATAATACTCTTTTAAAAGAAAGAAAAGGTTTTTCAGAGTTTTGATTACTAAATATTACAGGTGACTAAAATAACTTTATTTCTGTGCTGTTTTCCTGCACATTTTAACTGCAACTGGGGTTTGTGTGTACCTGTAAGGCTCGGGCTGGACGCACCACCATTGTGATTGCTCACAGGCTGTCTACCATCAGGACTGCTGACACTATTGCTGGGTTTGAGAAGGGTGTTGTGGTTGAACAAGGGACCCACAGCGAACTGATGCTGCAGAAAGGAGTCTACTATTCCCTTGTAATGCAGCAGGTAAGGGCAAGTTTATTTCCTTTCTCTGGTTCACAAAGTTGTCAAATGGTGGGTGGAGCCATTTTCTCTCTCTGGCTCCTGCAGGTTGTCCAGCTGGCAGCTGCTCAGTTATTCTAGTCTGGGCACAGACACAGGCTTGGAATTCTTGGGGGTTTCACCCATAAGTGTTTCATATTTACACAATCCAATATGTTGAAAACATAAGTGAGTTTAAGACACAGACTGCATAAATATGGCATAACCACAGAGGTGTTAGATTCCAGGTGGATTCCATAGACTGCTTTAAAGGAAAAGAAGGGGGGAAAATCAGAATCAAATAATCTACTGCTCTTCCATTGCAGACTGAAATATATGTGGCCTATAGACAACTGCAGTTACACAATTGAAACAGCAGTATTCATGAGAAAAAAAAATACATTTCTTTCTTTCTACTCAAAATGCCTTGTAAGTGTATATGCTGAATTCTCTCTAGGGTTGTAGCAGTGATGTTCAAGATGATGGCACATCAGAAGATAGTGAAGGCACAGGAGCTGAGGAATATGAGGAAAACATAAATCATGTGGAAGAGCTGATTCTTCAAGATGGTTTTGAAACATCTGTGGTACCAGGGAGGGGCAGCATTCGAAAAAGATCCAGCAAGTATGAGAGCAAGAGGAGTTCATCTAAAAATCCCTTTGGAAAAAAGAAGGAAAAAAAGGAGGTGGAGGTTGGTATTAGAACTTCAGTTTAGAATTTTAATTATAAGATGTAGGTATAAACAAAAAGCACATAACTTTGATTCCTTTTAGATAGCTGGCATTCATGCAGCCTTTACTCTGGTGCTATTGCAGTTGGTACTCACCAGACTGAGCATCTGAGGACAATTTTTCTTAACAAATATCTTCATTTTAACACTACTGAGTTAATGTGGAACTAGAAAAAAAAATTGCTATTGATTTGTTACATTGCTTTGTACAATTAAGGAGTATTATTTCAGTGGTAAAGATGTTTTAATTCTATCTGACTGAAACTAGTTATGAGATTTCATTTGCAAGATTCTTTACTCCCTGGTACTTACTGCTGCAAATACTGCTGGAGAATATAATCCCTGGAGTGCACATACCTAAATTGAAGGCACTTTGGAGTATCATACTACATGTATGCCAAGTAAAAAAAAAAAAAAAAAAAAAAAAAAAGAATCAAATCCCTGATATTTTGAAGACCATTGCCATTTAAAAGAACTATTATTCTCTTTGTTTTAGTATATGCTTCAGTTTTGCAGGGTTTTTACAGAAAAAAAAACAAACTTAGTTGACATATGTAATACATCAATAAAAGTCATGTAGGAAATTTGGGGTTAAGAAAAATTATTTTGTTTCATGATAGCTGAATAAAACTTGCACATAGCATCAAAAAGAGCAGATTTCTAGTGCATTCTGAATCAGATTTGGGATGAGCAGCTCAACAGAAACTTGATTTTGTTTCCTATTTTGTGGTATATTTTTCATGAATCATACTAGAAGAGTGCTTTGGTATATTAAGTTTGCTTGAGTTTTTTGTTTAGTTTGGGGGGGGTTTGCCTGATTTCAAGACCTTTGAAGTGAAGAACTAAAATATAAATTCCAAAGTAAGGCCACTAATTCTTCTAAATCTGTGGAAGTTAGGATCTCATCTGTAATAAATAATATTTAAAATAATTATGAAATCCTTAGTATAATTTTATCTATAGATTTTCCGCCTCTCTAAAATACATCTTCCAGCTAATGAATATTTCAAATAGCAAGAACAAGCTGCACCCGTTCCCATTATCATATAAAAAGTCATGTAACTTAAAAAGATACTTTTTGCCTGTATATTAATACTGCTTAAGACCTTAGAGGAAGTAGTGGGTGTTCATGCTAAAGGATACAATATTCCTCACATTCAGAAAATTGAAGAAGTCGAACATCCAGCAGCTGTAATTATTTCAGAAAATATCATCCCGCTTTTATAGTTGAGGCTTAGCCACACTCATCCAACATCTAAAACACAGGATAAAATAAACAGGAAGCAAGAGCAACCTGCTTATAATCCTGACTGATATTTTGTCTCATTTCTGATGTTTTCATTCCTTTTTCAGAAATATCCCTTTGGAGGCACGGGCACTTAAATAAAGTGGTAAAGCAGGACAGAACATTTTTTGTGCCTTCAAAATGCAGAAGGCTAACTGACTCTAACATATGCCTCGTTCCTGGTTTTGGTAATGATTCATTGGATATAGTTTGCCAAAGAGAAAATTGACCTCTCTACCCAATTGTTCTATTGCCAGCCCACTGGCATTTAGCTGAACTGGAGGGATCTCTTCTCTCCTCTGAACTGTGAGACTTTCAGTTCTTTATAATGATTGAAGTGTTAGTTGCCATTCATGGTGACCAGTCCTATCTGACTTTCAGTGAACTGTCCTGGCCCTTCTCCTCCCCTCATGACTTAGGCTTTTGTTAAGTTTTTTGCCTCCAAATTTTTACAGCACAGTTGATGTTCTAGGACATGAAACAGCAAAGCAGCAAAGCTCCAGCATGTTTGCTTGATCTGAGTGCACAGAGAGGGCTTTCAGCACTTTACCAAGAGAGTTCAATGCTCAAGGCCTAGTGAACACCCACTGACTGGGGAATTTTATGTTCTGCAACTTTCCAAGGAAAACTTACAATTTTTCCTGTAGGAAGAAAATCTCCCCGCTGTGTCTTACTTAAAAATCCTGGCTCTGAATAAACCTGAGTGGTTCTATGTACTGCTGGGAGTGATTGCTGCTGCTGTCATAGGTGCAGTCCATCCTGCATTTGCTGTTATATTTGCAAAAATCATTGGGGTAAGTTTTTGGGGTTTTTCTTTTTTTTGTCAGGGGGGTTGTTTTTTGTTGTGTTTGTGGGTTTTGTTTCTATAGGGTTTTTGTGGGGGGGGAGGTTGGGGTGGAGTTTGTGGTGTTTTGTTTTGTTTGGGTTTTTTCTTTTGGAGCTCTTAAGTTTCAGTCCTGAGCTGTCCTCATGCTCAACCACTCAGTTCTTTCCACGTAAATCTCTGAGTGGCATTAACCTGTATAAATATATCCATTGAAAAATGTTGAAAGGACTCTCGGAAGCAGAGGATGGTGGAACTGTGTCTGACTAGCAGAGCAAAGGAGGAACATTGATGGATGTGGGAGAACAATTTAGTGCTATGTAGGTTAAATGGAAAGCTGGACCATCTACTGGGTCCTGAACAGAAAGTTGACTGCAGACTGATTTTTGGATCCAGGATAATTGCTAAAAGAAATTAGACAAGCTTCTTGAGGTGAAGGCTGGCTTATGTAATGGATGCTTGTCTGTGTACTCATTTTGTGCGTTTTTTTCTTTGCATAGGCTTTTCAAGAAAGAGATCCAGTAAAAAGGAGCAAAAGCACTGTGGTGCTCTCTTTAATATATCTTTTACTTGGAGTGATTATTTTAGCAGCATACATAATCCAAGTAAGTGTCACTACACTGAAATCTTAAAAGCTCTGAACTCTCCAGCAGGTTGCGGGTATAACTCATACCAACACAATCTGAGAAGTAAAACACCAAACAGAGCTTACAAAAATATGCACAAGTGCCAAGGTCTTCCTGAGATACGTAGGTTTAATGTTAATGTTTACTTAAAGACATATCTCTGTATTTGCTCTTGGTTTAAATAATCCACTGAGGGCAATGTTAATTCAGCATGATTGAAATAAAAGTTGAGGGTCTGGCCATAAAACTCCAAGTTAATACTTACATTTCTCACTGACTAGCCTATAGGCTCTTGCCAAAGTATAAAGTAGACTCACTCTTTCCATTGCAGACAGTGGTTTTCATACCATCGAGTAAATTCCATCATTTGCCATCCTCTTCTGACTGCTTTAAAGCTTGCAGGAAACACTTAGTGCCCACTGTTGTCCATATCATAAAAATCCATCGGTATGACTGATGTGTGTGAATCTGGTCACGGTAAGGGAAGGGAGGCCAATCACTGGACACGTTGATTTATCTTGTGGTGCTGCTGTCTGTGTGTGCAACGTTGACCAGAAAAGTTTCATCTCCCTTTGTTTGGGTGGTTGTGATACAAGTATGTAATATAGAGAGGGGATCTCTTCTTTGCTATGTTGTTTCCTTTCTGTGAGAAAATCAAGTTTCCAGTTCAGGAATGTGAATGATGCTTTCCCCAGGACATATATATTCTCAGGGGATTGTAGGTGTGATGGCTTTTGTTGTGCAGATTTATAAGCACAGTTACAGCATCGGATGAGAAAATGTGACTCTCTTTCCTCCCCCAGGGATTCATGTTTGGGAAGTCTGGGGAAACCCTAACAATGAGACTGCGCTCTTTGTCCTTCAGGGCATTACTTCAGCAGGTATGAATTGGCAGTTAGCATATCGAGAGAGCAGTGGCTGTGGACAAGAACCTGTGTGTTTGTAGAGACATCTGAAAGGGGCCAGAAGACAGTAAATTGGTGATTGGAAGAAAAAAGAACCCTACCATAGCCCTTGCAAATAAAAAAGTTTCCTTTCCTTTCTGTGGGTACAAATCCTTGTGGGTCCCTTCCGACTCAGGATATTCTATCATTCTATAGCTGATGGAATAGGTGATTTGTAAGAGAATAGTTAACCTCTTCAGGACCAAGGAATGTCTAAGTAAGTGGGGGTTATAATAAAAGTTTCCATTTAGGCATTTTCGGGAAAACATCACAGCCAAGGAACTTTGATTGTGAGCAATTAGATGTCCACAAAAGCTTTTAAGGCCTTTAAGCTTTTCCTTTTCATTTACTTGGAAATGCTGACTACACAGAGAGAATATTCAGTTAGCCATCCTGTTTTGTACTTCCACATAACTTTTTGAAACATAAATCAATATCTTTTCTTGCAGGAGATTGGATGGTATGATGACCACAAAAATGCTGTTGGTGTTCTGCTAACACGTCTTGCTACAGATGCCTCCCAAGTTAAAGGCGTATGTTGATTCTTTTATGCGTATTTTTTAAATCTCTTTTTCCGTGCAAATATTAATTGCAATTGGCAAGGAACTCCACAATTATTTCAGGAAATGAAATGGGAAATCTGCCCCGCAGACTGGCAGATGCATTTACATATCATGCTGCAGACACATTGGAAAGGGTTTCCCAGCTGATAATTTACAACTATTAAAAATCCAGCAGATGTTCATGTACCTCCCTTCAGGTCTTTAAGCTAAATATATAATAATTGTAGACCATTTCACCATGCAAAGTGAAATCTGCATCTATGTTTGGACCACTCTCACTGGACCCCAGGTTTTTACACCCTGTTATGGGTGTCACCTGAATGCCTCAAAGAGGTTGCATTTGCAGAGGACACAAACCCTTACTGACCTCAGTGAAGGGAGTTCTTCTTCCCATTGCCACAAAATGTGCTTCACAAGCAGTAAGAAATAGACGAGCATAATTAAAAAGCACCACAGAGGGCAATGGCCAAGGAAGGGAACTACTCAAGAAGCTGGTATGGAAGAGCTGACCACTGGACACTGGTGAGAGAATCTGGCAAATTCTGCACAGTTCCTTCAGCTGCTCACCTCATCAGCAGAACCTGACAATCTGCCAAATGTTTCTGTTTCTTCCTGTCTATTTGCAGGGGGAAAAAAATCACTGCAGGACTTGTGGGGAAAAGTTTACTAGTGTCTTTTCTTATTTTTTTCCTTCATATTTGTACATCACTAATCCTTTGTTCCCTGCATTTTTCAGTCTCTCTCTAGGTATTAGTTTCTCTCCAGCCCTCCTTCATTGTGGGCTTGCAGGGATAAAATAATCTTTGAGAAAATTTAGTCATCTTCATCTTTTAAAGTTTGTTTACTTCAGTGGCAGTGAAGTCTATCACCCAGTCAGGCCAGTAAAAAGGAGGTGTGCACACAGTTCCCTATCTACAAAAAACAACTAAGGGCATGAATGGGACTCCAGAGCTACTGTGTTTGCTAGACATCAGTCAGCCAGTACCATACCTCATGCTGCCCGGGTTGAAGTTTCCAAATCCATCTTTATGTGCAACAATTCACCTTGACATTGGTTAAATTATTAATATTTTAAATTAATTGAACAAGAGAAATCTTTTCAGGGCAGGAAAGCCTTTGGCAAAAGAAAGAAGAATATTTGCTTCCCACCCAAGAGTTGTTGTTTTTACCATCACGCCAAGCTCTGGAAGATGAAGTATTTCCACAGGGCTATTTGCAGAAGTTCTTTCTGCAGATCAGAGCCCACCCAGGAGCTGGATGCTCATCTACTCTCATTTTAAAGACTTTTTGATGAAAAGGGAGGGGGTGAGAATTCTTCAGTCAGAGTTAATCTTTCCTACTCATTATCCCACTGAGATAAAGCATGTCTGCAGCGTGGCCAAATTCAGGTTTCTTTTCTCTAAGAATGCAACCTCAAGTGCAGCCATGTAAGAACGTTGAGGATGAATATTTCTCACCATTGTTAGTGTGGAGGATCTCAGTTGGATGGCTGTTGTTAGAACCAAGCCCCTCTTGCCTGATGTTGGACATCAAACAGCCAACTCGCCCTACTGTCACAGCGGGCACAATTTTCTCTAGTTTGGGTAGTGTGTGAAGTCCCAGACACATTTCATTAAACAAGAGTCACATCCAACTCTCTACATTAACACCTCTTGAAGGCCTGAATGCTGGCAGGGGTGAGGAATCTCCAGGAATGGTTACAGAAGTTGGTGCATAATGTCCACCCAGGTGATGGCACATGGTTTCATTTTCCGGCCAAACCTTTGGCCTTGACTACAGCAATTTGAAGTGGTAATTTAAGCAGCAAGAAGGAAAACCTAATGACATATATTTGGGGGGTTTCTGGGGTTTTCTTAGGCAACTGGAAGCCGACTTGCACTGATGACTATGACTGTCTTTACCCTTGTGACTGCCATCATTATTGCATTTGTATATGGCTGGCAGCTGACTTTGCTTATCCTGGCCTGCGTTCCTTTTATTGTTGGTGCAAATGCTGTGAATGCCAGCTCTATGTCTGGTCATGCTGCAGAAGATCAAAAAGCTTTGGAAGAGGCTGGAAGAGTAAGTTCTTCAGTTTTAACTACAGAGTTCTGGTGTGAGATCATTTTTAGGGATACCATTGTAGTTATATTATAGCTGACTCCATTGTCCAAGATAAATGAAGGGTGTTGAGAGGAATGTTTATATACCTGCAAGGAAAGCAAAACACAGATAACACAAACCATCTGCCAATTAGAAGATGAAAATGCATGTGAAAGCCTCCATAGTGGATTTCTGGGCAGTGGCAGCTGCAGCAGAAGCAACCCAGCACTGGTGCACCTTGTGCCTGGGGTGTAAGTGACGTGGCTCTGCACTGCTCTGCTGCAGCCAGAAGTGTTGCAACATTGATACCCTTTTATTCTGTCATGAAGACAAGCCATTAAAGTGCTGAAGAGTTTCAGGGTACTGCCTTCATTCACCTGATAGTGCTCTTCCAGGAGACAGAAGCAGCACATGCAAATGAGCAAGCTGTGTCCTGATTATTAGTGTTTGGCCCCATTTAATTACATTGGGTTTAATTCATGAGGGCCACAAACCGTGGGTTAGGGAATTCACTGCTGATGAATGATTTCATTGTTCAGGATTTTCCTTCACCTTGATCCCTACTCTTAAGCAAGCACATTCTGATAGAAATAATAAATGCTAGAGCAAAAATCAAGTGTTCAGAAGATATCTTGCAGATTGCAGTTGTAAGAGATTACCTCTTATTTGTTTAATCTCTTTGTTTAGATTTCAACAGAATCAGTTGAAAACATAAGAACTGTAGCTTCACTGACCAAGGAAGAAGCATTTTATGAAAGATATGTTGCTAGTTTGAATCTTACATATAGGTGGGTTTTTTCTTTTCAGTACACTTTAGTCTTTCAGATTTACTGTAAATACCTTTCTTGGAACCTAACCAATACCCAAAAGACTGGGAAGACTATCAATAGCTGTTCATATAGCTTTGAAATTTGTATAGTCTCTATATTTTAATAGACATTCTTAAATGCAGAGTGAAAATAAAATTGCAGGATTTGTCTTTTATTATGCAGACACTTTATAAACTGCATTCTCTGCATGTGTGTTACAGAATATTGTGTTTGCCTACAATATAGGATATATGTTCACTCCATGTCAGTGTATTGCAATGATACTGCTTAACTGAGGAACTGATAATTCCACCACACCCTTTATAGCATAAACCAGTTTTATTCCCCTCATGTGACTTTGAAACCTTGAAAAGAACTTCATATGTTTCTCTTGTTTGATCCACTGCGTTCAGACTTTTCTCCACTGAAATGCGTTTGAATCACCACAGTTGCCAGATTTTTCTAGCTCATTTTTATTTAAATAAAATAGCCCAAAATCTAAATTGCTTCTAATGTAAAAGAAGAAATTGAAAATTATGTATTACACAATCTGTCCTCAGCCATAATAGTGTTAAAATCCAGTGTCTGGTGAACTACTAAGAGCCCAAATTTTGTCAGGATGCTTGCTTGGACTGTCACAGGTCTGATTTACTGCTCAGACTAGAAAGGCAATTTCCTCTTCCTCAGAGAGCATCCTAAACTATGAGGACAGAGAGTTCACCAGATTCTTACTCAGTGTGTGTTCAGTTAGCTGTACAAAATGAAACCTTTCCAGAGGGATAGATTGAGAAATAGAGGCATAGTCTGAATTCTTTTGGGGATGCCCACAACGAGTCCCTGCTCCGCTCAGATGGGATGAGCTGGTGGAAGCCTGCAGGCATCTCTTAGGCCAGGCTGGAGCCTGCTTATTTTCTTAATAAAATGGGTCATATGAGATAGTTATTAACTTATTTTATTTTAACTAACTTCTCTAGTGACCTTCCCTGCTATAAAAGCAAAGGAAAGGGATTCAATTTAACATAACTGAGGATGAAGGATTTCATTGCTTTCTGTCCTAGGGGCAGTTCTGCATCATGAAGCCAGGGGATCTTAGGGTCTGGCAAGGATTATTTTGAGTTGTGTGTGTGTTGTGGGCTGATTTGTTGTGGTTTGGGGGGTGAGCTGGATTGCTTGAAAGTTTTATTCCAGAAGTCTGGCTATCTCTCAGCCAGTGTCTGTTGTTTCTCTTTTGCAAGTCATTTATGGAAAGTCTCTTCTTTCATCAGAAAATCTCTGAAGAAAGCCCCTTTCCATGGATTTGCCTATGGAATATCTCAGTCTTCAACGTACTTTATTCATGCAGCAGGCTTCAGATTTGGAGCCTGGCTCATTGCTAATTGTCTGACCAACTTTGAAAATGTATTTATGTGAGTATACCTTATAAAGTGTAAAAAAGATGAAAACCAGTACACAATGTAGTGATTTCAATGCATGCAAATTATTTTATCAAATTACAGAGGTAATGGGGCATGGGAATCCAGGCATTCAGTCTGGATGGGAGTGTTCTTTGGGCATAAGGGCTGTTTTGGGGAAAGGTGCATATTTGGGCAGTAAAACAGCAAGAGTGAGCAGCAAGCTCAGCACATGTACTCTGAAGAAGCCTTTGCCCTTTGATGTCCCTCCCAGGCAGAGGATATTAAAAAGAGAAGTGATATGATACCACTGTTCAGCTATAAAGTAACTATGGGAACAAGCTGACCTTCTTGGACAGCTGGATGACATCTTGGAGTGTGAGGAGCTCCAGAAATGTCATCACCTATAGATGCTAAAAACTTTATTCTGAAGGTATGTTTTACACAGGAGGAAAAGAATGCATTGTTCTACCTGGAATGAATCATGCTTTGTCCTTTCCTTTCTAGAGTCTTCGCTTCTGTCATGTGTGCAGCGATGAATGTCGGTCAGTCTGCTTCCATGGCGCCAGACTACGGCAAAGCTCGAACGTCAGCCCAAAGAATCTTTCAGCTTTTGGACAGAAAACCTCTAATTGACAGTTACAGTGATCAAGGTGAAAAATTGGTAAGGGTTGGTAGTATTTTCCATGGGGGTTTGGGGGGATATTGAAGATCTGTTTCTTTGGATGTTTGGATTTCGGGTGTATATTTTTTTGAAAGGAGTGTTCTTTTTTTCACCGGAAAAAATGCTGTAACAAACTAAATTAGTAATTGTCTATTATCAGCAATTGTATTCACAGGTGCCTATTTCTTAGGGTGTCTCAAAAGGAAGCTGAATTAGGATGGCCGAATTGCAACCTGAAGGGAGCCTGCAAGAAGGATGGATGCTCTTGTTACAAGAGCATGTAGTGATGGGACAAGGGGGAATGGCTTCAAACTGAGAGTAGACTTAGATGAGGTATTAAAAAAAAAAAATTCTTTACTGTGAGGGTGGAACAGGTTGCCCAGAGAAGTTGTGGATATCCCAATCCCTGGAGGTATTCAAGGGCAGGTTGGATGGATCTCTGAGCAACCTGGTCTAATGAAAGATGCCCCTGCCCATGGCAGGGGGGTTGGAACTAGGTGTTCTTTAAGGCTCCATCCAATCCCAACCATTCTAAGGTTCTGTCAAAAGGCAGACACAATATAAATAGTGCTACTGACTTATCTAGTGACTGTATTGTTTCTGGGTTTCAGACAAAAGTGTTTGGCCTTTAAGGTGGTTTTTCTCTAAATATTAAAAAAAACCCCAACCTTTTCATTCTGCTGACTCACAGTGTAAATTGCTTCATGAAAACACTGATAATGTCAGTTCCGATAAAAGTTGTTGTCTTTCTAAGGGTTTATAGGAGAAATAAAATACTAATGCATTTTTCTAATTATATTGTAAATAAGAGATACTAGTTCCTTTACAGACAGACACTTTGCCAAAAGCCATCCTATTCCATCTGTGGACACTTTTACAATAAAAATGTGCTCTTGTGAAGTCAAAACAAGCTTAATGGATAATTCAGTTTGCTCTAAAGTTGAGGGAAGAAAGACACAACAAGCAAAAAAACCCAATAAAATGTAAAAACAAAAAAGACCCAAAAATTCCCCAAAGAGGCTTGCTTCTAAACCAAAATTGTCTTTAAGGAGGCTGACCTCAGCACTTGACAAATTTCTGCATGTAATGCTTTCAATTTACATGTTCTGGAAGGATTACAATGACACATCCAGGTTCACTTAACATTAACTTCCCACGTAGGTTTAGCTAGTAGCTCCTACTCAGGAAGCCATAGTTCAGTTTCCTATAACTTCAAGCTTAATTACAGGATTTTCAGCCTTTAAAGTTCTGAGCATGCTTGCATCTTTTCTTGAACCAGGGTTCTCTGGCACAGCCATGGAAAGACTTGGCAGAAGGTCTCCAATAAAATAAAACTTAATTGAAAACATTTTTAGTATAGACTAGACTTAACTGCCAGTGATGCCTGTGACTTAGCAAAGCAAAGCTTTGAGTCCATCAAATTAGGTTATTACCTGCTGTGAGAGCATCATATCAGTGGTGCTGCTGGCATGTACAGAAGGCTGGCTCATACCCCAGAAAAGAGGACAGGCATGGCATGTGCCCCCTTTCTTCTACCTGTGCTTAAATATCAGCCTGGCTAGGAGGGCTAATTAACAACTATCACTGCTTTTTAAAACCCAGCTTGTCCTTTGTGCCTGTGAATAACCTACTGAAGAATTTTTCTCTGGTATCTTCATCTCTGATTTTGACCTTTTGTTACGTTTGTTCAAATTGTGCTGCCTTCAGGGTAAGATCGGGAAAGCAAATGATAGTTTATGTGACAAGTAGAAGTGTCTCAATTAAATGTATTAGAAATGAAAAATCTGGGTATTGCCTATTTTTCTTAAGAGGGTGGCACAGGATCAGGCTCCCCAGAGAAGTTGTCACAGCACCAAGCCTGACAGAGTTCAAGAAGTGTTTAGACAGTGCCCTCAGGCACAGAGCACCACTGTTCAGAATGGCTGTGCAGGGCCAGAGTTGGACTCTGATCCTGAAGAGTCCTTTCCACCTCAGCTTATTCTGTGCTCCTGTGATATTCTTTTCAAAGATGAAGTGAAAAATAGACACAAGAGATGCAGAAAACTTCTCCAGAAGGATGTAGTGACTTACAGATCATCCTGTAACTAGTGATACTATGCTCAGTCCAATATGTCATTTAAAAGAATTTCAAAAACACTTTTGAAAACACCTTCCCAAACTTTCTTGGATCTCTCACTTTAATAACCAAGTCTTAACAAGTGCTGTTATAGTTGAGGCTAATAAATGTTAATACGAGCATGTGAACTCTCTGCTGCTTTTCAGAGCCATTTTGAGGGCAACATTGAATTCAGAAACATCCATTTTGTGTATCCAACAAGGCCGGAAGTTCAGGTCTTGCAAGGACTCAATGTGAAGGTTAACAAAGGACAGACCCTGGCATTAGTAGGAAGCAGCGGCTGTGGCAAAAGCACATCTATTCAGCTCTTGGAGAGGTTTTATGACCCTGTGGAAGGACAAGTGGTAAGAATAGACTTGTGTGGCTATTAATAGTAATTGAATCTACTAAAGAACTCTTTATCTGCCAAGGTTTCAGAGGTTTTTGCCAAGCCTGGCAGACCCTCTGATGAGATGCCTTTTTTTAGAGGTGTGAGTAACTGAGGCTGTGCCTCCAGTGGATCTGTAGACCATCCCCAAACCCCTGTCATTGCCTGCCCCATTGTGTGCATTTGCCTACATGTACCTGCAGTGGCATCCATGCTGGCACAGTGTGCTTCCTCAGGTCACAGATCTTGCCTGGGAAAGGAATGGGCGTGTCTGACTGCATTTCCTCCCCAAGGCTCCTCACACCCTGGTCAGACAGGGGCATAACATTAGTGATCCTGCTTGTCAGCATGGAAGTTTTCTTGCTGTTGTGAGTTAACACATTAGGGACACAGATACATGCTTCATATAACACAAATGTAATCTTACATAGATGTTATTGTGCCACCATCAGGAGGTGGGCTTTTTGATGCAACCTCTGTAAATGGGTATAAAAAGTCAAAAGAAACCTCCTTTGGAGGTTGTAAGATCAAAAGGCCTACAGCTGAGACTATTTATCGTTGTCTTCAGCTTCTTAAGGGACAGGCTTTCCCCTGAGCTTCCTGGTGCTCCTTGTGGTCAGTAGGGCTGGAAGGATCACAAGAACCACCTGTTACCTGCATGTTGTTTCTGCTTGCTAGCAAACGGAAGCAAAACAACACAAAATTAAAAACTAATGCAGGAAAATATTTCATCTGTTCTGCTGGTTCTTTTCCACTTAGCATGCAAACAATGTACTTGATTACACTGGTAAAATAACACTTAACGGTCTTTCTCTTAGACTTTGTATTTCCCATTTACAGCAGGTATGTGTGGATGAGCTCAGTAGCCAGCTTGGTATCATGTTTCTGTTGCCTTTTCTAGCTAGCAGATGGACTTGATACCAAATCTCTGCATTTGCAATGGCTGAGGTCCAGGCTGGGCTTGGTGTCACAGGAGCCCATTTTGTTTGACTGCAGCATTGCTGAAAATATCCAGTATGGAGACAACAGTAGGGTGGTTAGTCAGGAGGAAATTGAAGCAGCAGCTAAAGCAGCAAATATTCATGCCTTCATTGAAAAACTGCCAGAGGTAAGAGACAGTGATGTTCTCTTCACAGTGAGATCATGTATTTGGAATGATTTAGAGATATCAGGGTAGTACTCGCTTGCATAGATCAAATTAAAAATAAAGCTTTTGTTTCCCCTAATATAATAGCCTGTATGTTTTAAAATGTCAGTGTGTTTTAAGATTAAAATCCTTTTTAGTTTGTTAAAAAAATATATCCAGTGTTCCCATTACGGCAGTGGTAGACAACCCAGAATATTTGGGACACGAGGGGTGAGAGGGAGGTGGGGAGAGAGAAATAAGAGGATGTTCTAGGTATAAGTAAGTAATCATAATTTTTTTAAAATATATTTTTCCTTTGACAGCAGAAACTCTTCAAGTTACTCTGATAAAGACATTTTAGTTTTCTAAAAATTTTAGTAAAACAAAGTAGTCTATTTCTAATTGAATGGACATGCACAGGGAGTGTTTCTTAAGAAATACAAAGGGGCAGTTAATCAAAAGTGAATGGCATGGCATTTGACTTTCATGCCTGACAGGAATTTGGTTCTAACAAGGAAAAATGCTTTGATAGTTTGTTTTCACTGTGATTCTGGGTACCTGAAACTGAGGTAATAATGCTGAAAAATATTTCATTTTCATTACTGCTAGTAATGTTTGAGATTCTTAATTCACGAGCAACGCAGCATCAAATTCTTTGTATATATGTTTGTAAGTATGAAATTGTTAGTTAATCTTATGATGGATCATATGCTCTCTGGATGCCTCACTGCTAGTACCATTCAAGACCTATTCCAGCTTTTGAAGGAGTAAATTTTCAGACTGGGTATGAATATGTGTGGCTGTATATATAACTGCTTGTACTAGAGATGTTTATAAAGTCTTATCTTTCTTAAAACCACTTGCACTGTTCTTTCTTTCAAGGTGAATATGCTTAACTTTTATAGCCCTGAATAAATTTTACTTTTCTAATTTTCCTTCTCTAAGAGTATTCACTTGTGATCTTTTTTCTTTTTTAACATCCAGAAATATAATACCCGGGTGGGGGAGAAAGGAACACAACTTTCTGGGGGTCAAAAACAAAGAATAGCAATTGCCCGTGCTCTGGTTCGTAATCCTGCTGTCCTGCTTCTGGATGAAGCTACCTCTGCTCTTGACACGGAAAGTGAAAAGGTGAATAATGATTATTGTGTGACATACAATAAGCTATGTACATGGCTAGTTGCTTTCTGTAGAAGAAAATTAAAGCAAACATGCTACAAATGCTCAATTGTGAAACAAGTCAGGTGTATCACAGTAGCTTTTCCACCTGAAAGGTTTGAATTGAACTATACTAGAAAGCTGTTTATATCTATTGAATAAAAGGTAGAAAAAACCTGAAACTTTAAGTATAAAACTCCACATTGATCTAATACTCCTCAGTTATCTTCCTATCAGCTGTATTTGATGGTAAAAACCAAATTTGTGTTCTGACCCAAGCTGGATGCCCAAGAACCCACTTCTCCATGTCTCAAATTTGTTTGATCAGGCTCGCTGGCCTCAGTGAGAAAGCCTGTGGAATAAAAGTCTCCTGTGTGCACTGACTTGTATATCTGTGGGACATGTATCCAGGTGGTAAGAGAGTGAGAAATCAAATGTAGTTCCTAGGACAGGGAAGCCTTTTCAGGTGCTAACAGTCTTGTCATGTTATCTGTGTACAGATTGTCCAGAAAGCTCTGGATAACGCCCGGCAAGGTCGGACCTGCATCGTCATTGCTCACCGCCTGTCCACCGTGCAGACAGCCGACATCATCGTGGTGATCCAGAATGGCAGGGTGGTCGAGCAGGGCACCCACAGCCAGCTACTGGCAAAGGAAGGACACTACTATGCCCTTGTAAATGCACAAGTCTCTAATTAGTACTACTTGCTGAGTTTGGGTGGGTTTTGTGGGTTGGTTGTTTTTTTATTTTATTTTGTTGTGTTTTTTTTAATGGGAAGATATGAAAAGCTCTACAGAGGATTACTGTTGGCTGTGTCTGTGCTGACTGAGCAGGAGCTGTGCTGCAGCCTGGTTGCTGTATCCAGTGTAGCCCTCGGCCCACACACCCACGGGGATGAGCAGTGCCTGCCCGTTGATGGGTCACAGAAGGTGCACAGAGGAGTCCTAGGGACTGAATGTGTTGAGCAGTTTGGTGTGTCACATGCTCTGGAGGGTGTCAGACCTGGTGTAGCCTCACCCACAGCTCAGGTGGGTACCCTACTCTCCCTGTCCCCCCAAACCCTGGCCCACAGCAGCTGCCATAGACCAAGGTGATAAACACAGTATCACAGCAGTTAAGCATCATGGATAAACAGCAAGCTGGTGCTTGTGGTTGCTCTTTGGGTTTCCTCATCAGCCAGATGAAATCATAAAGTTTTCTTTAGTTAAAGATGATTATCAATGCTTACTGAAAACAGATTCCAACCAAAAAAGATTGCATTAAAGAGAAGGATGTTGGTGCATGGGTTTAGGTTTTTTTCCCTACTTTATGCCACATTTCTCATATTACTGTGCTTCACACATTTCTTGGATATTCAATACTCTATTTCAGAAAATAATTATAATGATTACAACCATTCCATATCCAGATAAACTGCATAAAAGATACCATTGTTTTGTTTAGTGTTTTTCAAATGCTGGCCTAAAACAGAGTGTACTGACTCTTTGTATCCATCAAGATAAGTTCAAAAGTTTTGTGGGAGCTAGGATGACATCTACTGGAGTGGACTCTTGTCAGCCATGTAAACAGATTTTCTTTAAAATAAAGAAAAAAGGAAAAGTTGTTTTCAGTATAAGTTTCTTTCTTTTTGATAGGCGTGGTACTTAGGGTCATGGTTTAGTAGTGGACCTGATGGTGTTAGGTTAACATTTGGACTTGATAATTTAAAGGGTGTTTGCCATTCTAAATGCTTCTATTAGTCTATGAATAATTTCAAAGATTTTTTGAAGTGTTGGCAAAGCTTGTTTATACATGTGTGTTAATAATTTGTTATTCCTCTGATATATTCCTTAGGGTGCCGCAATACATCCTTGAACTGTTGAAGAATATGTACTGTGTAGTCACAGTGACTCAGCAGTTGGGATTTTTTGGCTGGTTAAACCCAATTGCAGCATTTTCATTTTCCAAGGCTTTGCACGTGGCTTTGGGTTAGGATTGATAGCCTGGAGCAACCTGCAGTACTTTATAATTTCCAGGTTGTAGCAGACAAACTTACAGTAATTACCATCTCCTTTGCACATTTCAATTATCTTCCAGCATCAGGATCTGCAAGGGGAATAAAACACACAAGACAAAATCTGATCTCAGGTTTGCCAAAATAAATACAGTTGCTCTCCCTCACAGTTTTTCTCAGAGACTGTTTCATGAGGAATTTTTACTCATTCAGGCACCCCTCTTGTGTAATCTCTTCATTTTCTTGTGATAGGCACATACTATGGAACTGCTGCCCTTATTACATTCCCAATTATCTAATGTGGGCTCCAATTAATTCGCTTTCCCTTGTTTTGTTTCTGCACTGAAGTTAAAATTACAAGTACTAGATTTTGATTCTCAGTTTTGAAAACAAAAAAGAGAAGTCAATTCAGCGTGCATGGTATCTGGTACTTTTCTTAGCAGTGGGTAATTTTTGCCCAATTCTCTTTCCCATTACCAGTCTCCATTTTTTTTGGAGCTTTCCAGCAATGGAGGTTGGAAACTGCTCCCCACTCTGAGGCTTTTACCAGGCCTCAACCTCTGTGTGTAACAGCCAGCCTGATCCTCAGGGGTCAGAGGATGCTGCATGGATGGTCAAGGTGCTGAGGAGGTGTAAACTGCTTTGATAGTTCTCTGGTTCTGCTTCAGGGTCACCACGAGCAGAGAACAGCCTTGGTGCCACACAGGGGAACCCCTTCCCTGGTGCAGGACCACTGCAGACACCTGGGCCCTCGACACTGCTGTGCCTGCCTACAGCACACAGACTGGGCTGGGTGAGCCCCATGAGTCATTGTCCTAGGTTACAATGTAAAATTGTGCCTAAGGTATGTATTCTATCCCCATGAGCCGTTGGAGTCAAGGTGGGGCAGTGTTTTCCTTATCTTCTGTTAATGAGCCCAACAATGCCTTGCCACATGAGTCATAGATAACTCCCTCCGGGAGTTATCTCTGTTTAATGGGCCATCAAGGACCCACTGCATGACTCATCATCCCATTGTGAGATGCTCCGCCCAGGGGGAGGAGGCAAACATTTCCACCTGGATAAATCCAGGGTTTGGGACAGCACAGATAGCTTCTATCCACTGGACTCCCAGAGGAGACAAGAGCTACCAGACGCTTCTACAGGATCACTGCTTTGACAAGACCATCTCATCTGGACTGCCACTACCACCCTAACAGGGTGTCAGGTTGTATTCTGACTCTGTCAGTGGTTTTTTTTTGTACTATTACGTTTATTTTATGTTACTTTTCTTTTATTTCTCTTCTTTTCCTCCTATTAAATTGTGTTTCTGACTTGGAGTCTTCCACTGGTTTTGCTTTCAAACCAGCACAGTCATTTACTGAGTCCATGAGATATGAGGAGATCCATATGTTCAGCTTGTAGGCACTACTAGTAAACTCTATCCTCTGATAGTTTATTTCAGACCATCCACGTTACGTTCCTGGCTGGGTATGCCCATGGAGCTTGCAAACTGGCTATGCTCCAATTAAAAGCAGACCTAAATTAAGAGAGAAATGTATGTCAAAAGCACTTATTTCAGCACCAAACCCTATATGATAGAGAGATTAAAAGAATCAACCCTGATAGAGGATTTGTGGGCTCCTCCAAGTAAACATTCCATTTTTTCCTTCAAAATGCCTTCTGAATGCCTTCTATGAAGTCTTCACTCTCTTTTCTGGGAAGTCATATCTTAATAATTCCATAGGAGACCTAGATCAGTGCTAGCATTAAGCAAGTGTCTGAGCTAAGTGCTCATCTTCTAGTCATGAATGAGGCCTTTGGTGTTCCTTGACAAGAGTAGGCCAACATGTTCCCTTCATCCCTATCCCTGTGGCAGTCATTTTAGGGGTGAGGTCCCCAGTGACACCAGCCGTGACTCACTGTATTGTGGGCACGTTTGGAGAACACCAGCACTTAGCAAGGGTTAAGGTAGACTTTTAACTCTGACACCTAGGATATAAAGCAGCAGAGAACAAACATTTCAGAAAAAAAAAATGTAATTATAAACATGTCCTGGTTCTGGCCAGGACAGGGTTAGTTTTTGCGGTAGCAAGGAGGGGGCCTGGCCAGGACCCAAAGGTTATTCTAAACCTCATCACTGCTGGGGGTGGGGTAAACGGAGTTTCTTCTGGGAAGAAAGGATTCTTTTCGGTGGAGTAAGTGTGGTTTTGTTACAGCAATGCTCCAGTTTGTCCCCCATTTAGGGCTCACCTGCTGCCTGCAACCTTGAGCACTCTGCCCAGGGAACTCGACTTTTTCAAGGAGAAACGAACAGCTTACCTAAGGGAGACCAACAAGAACGCTGGAGAGGGACTTTTTACAAGGACATGCAGTGGTAGGCCAAGGGATGATGGCTTTAAACTGAGAGAGTAGATTAAGAACAGATATTAGGAAGAAATTCTTTGCTATGGGGGTGGTAAGCACTGACATGGGTTGCCCAGAGAAGAATGGTTGCCCCACCCCTGGAAGTGTTCAAGGCCAAGGTGGATGGGGCTGTGAACAAAGCAGTCTGTGTAAGCTGTTCCTGCCCACAGTGGGGAGGCTGGGACTAGGTGATCTTCCATGTCCCTTCCAACCCAAACCAACCTGTGACTCCATGGAGAGCAGAAAAATTCATACAGTTTATCTGGAGATGTGCTGAAGCAGGAAATACAGTGGCAGCTTTTCCAAGGTATTTCCAAACTCTTCTGTTTCTTAAGGCATTTGGATAATATTAGAGGAATGTGGTCTGGCAATCACCAGAACTATACCCAAACTGCAAATAAACTGGACAGAACAGTGGATGAAAGTCTGTACTTTACCTCTTTCTGTGCATCTCTGCTGCTGTATGTAGACAAACCAGACTTGTGTAGAACACATCTTCTCCATGTCTGAGACACTGAAGTGTTTCTAAGATCAACATAGTAAGGAAGAGAAACAGCTGGGCAGCAAGGTCACAAACAGCATCTGTTAGTTTCTTCTTACAAAATGCACTTATTTTGTTTAGTCCTGATCCTTAAGTACTTGTAAATGACTGGTAGGTTTAGATGCAAATGTAGAAGAACCCAGTTGCCTTGTTATCATATATCACCTTCCAGCTGCCCTATATATAAGCTCCACCACAGATTGCCCACCACCCTGACATTTTCCAGGGTTATGGCTCTCCCTGACTGTTCTCTTCCAGTTGCCTGGACTGCTTTTCCTCCTCAAGCACCTTGCCTGGCACACACAACAGATGCTGCACCATGTGATCTGGTGCAAAACGCAGACAGAGATGAGAGGAGAAGTGACAAAAAACAACAGCAAAGCGAAAGGATTACTTTCTAAAAATGAACAAAAATTTATCAGCAGACAACTGGTCACTGCATTCAGTAAATTAATCATTTACACTGGAGTCCTTTCATCCACCTCTGTGCTGTGCTTTGTTACCCAGTGTGCAGGCAGCTCCCATCTACCTGAAACCCTAGCAATTATCTCATTTTATCATTTTATTGCCTACCTGGTCATCAGCAGTTAAGTCCAGAAACTATTTTCTGAAGCATATCTTTCCATTTGGAAATAATAATTTGTTTTGTCCTTGGGGAAGCTCACACATCCGCTGAAGTTATCCCCAGCCTGCTCAGTGACATCAGTATCACAAGCTCCAAAGCAAACTTGCTAAGCCTTCCTGTAATTCTCCTGAAGACGCCTGTCTTTACTGAATGCTTTCACAGAAAGATGTTTTAAAGTCATGTTAGCTCAACAAATAGAGTTTGTGCACTTCTTTAAATTGACCAATATACTTTTTATTGCAATTCTCTGTCCATAGGAGTAACAGTCTTGTTCCTTTCTAATCCTTATGAACAGAATGTGTTTTTAGTGCCCTCTCTCTCCTGTGTTGTCCAAAGCAAAACCACCTTGCAGTAAATCACCACTGGATTGTAGATTGCTTTATGATAAGAAGTTTGAAAGTAATCCAACAAAAAAATCAAATTAATCATGGGAAAATTCCATTTGCTGTCAGGATTTTAGTTCAATTGTGCAGAGTCAAAACTAGCTTTTTCTTCTGAAAATCTCTCTCATTAAGCTTTGATGATGCAATTTCTCTTTTCAGCTTAGTCAGACTCTTAAGTTCTCCCTTGACTCACATACTGCACTTGCCTGCATGATGCCAGTGACTCACACATATTTATTCAATTTTTCAGTAGATAAACCACTGTTAGTTTTATGTCTAGGCCTTTTAGCTATACCTCCTGAGAAAGCAATTAAACTCCTTGCACTTGAAAGGCCCAGACAGCTCAGGCTATGAAAGCAGCAGAGGGTCTGTCTAGCCACCCCCAGCTTTCATGAGAGATGGTATTATGAAAAACTGCAGAACTCAAAACAGCTTTTCTGAAAATACTTACAGCAAAATTAAACCTTTCCTCATCTCTCTGCTTTGCCAGAGGCTTCCTTTCTTCCAGAAAACATAGTTCCCCTGTGAAGGCTTCATATTTCATCCTTCCCCCATCCATCCTGCAGTTGCACATCACTCTTGAACAGATGGGGAACAGAAATGCCCCGCTGCTGCTCAGGACCCCACTCCATGTTAGAAAATGCTCAACACAGAAGGAGCCTAGAAGTGCCACCCACCATGACCAACACCCTCTTAGTGTCCTTAAAAACTATGTCAAGCCAATGGCAGCGCAGCTTATCCCACCCTAGTCATCATCACACAGTACTGCCAAGCACCAGTGAAGAAATGTGTTGTGTAGTGCTATTTAAAATATATTTCATTAAAGTTCAGCTTTTGCTGCAACTTCTTTAGCTTGTTTTCATTTTTATGGGGAGCATAGTTCACATAAAACTGCATTTTATTCTCTTTCACATTAAGTACACTCAATCATAATGCCACCAGAAGTGGCATATTCACCTGTGAATAAACATTCACAGGTGTTTATTATAGACTTCTGCTGACACTATTCATATTTCGTCAGAATCTGAGGTTTTTAATAAAAAAACACCAAAGCACAAGAACAGACATTGATTTTTTTAATGTTGCATATAAAATGTTGTGTTCTTTGATTACAAGTGATTTGTAAATACCAGAGCATTGCTAAAAAGTACCTACTGCATTACATTCATATGTAGTTTTTGTAATACCAGTAGCTCTATTTGTTTTCCCCAAAATCTCATGGAATTTCCTTCATCTCCCCTATTTCTTCTCAGATTGCCCCAGGTTTTAGTCAATGCTTCAGTGGCAAACACTGCCACACAAAAAGAAACTAAGGTATCCTGGTAGCTCCATCCTTCGCTGAGACTAGCAATGCTCCATTTAGTGAGACATTACTTGAAACAATGTTTCTCTGGAAACAGGCACACAAAAAATGGCTTGCTGTGTTTTATATACTGTGCAGGGAGATAAAGATGTCCCGATCAACTCTTAGAACTGGAAATGTCTGGGAGCTTCCAATACTGAGATGCAGTTACTGCATGCAAACCTAGTTTGATGGCAAGGCAGAGTCAGATGGGACTTTACTATAATTGTTACCATATTTATTATTTGGACAATTACCTCTAAAATGTGCCAGCCTTGTTCTGATGAGGCAAGGAAAATCCTGTCCCAAATGAGATCAAGTTAACAAAAAATAAAACAGGAAAAAACCCCAAACCTTAAACACTTGAAGTATATGGATAGGTAAATACACACAGACAGAAGTGTATCCAAATCTTTCTCAGGACTCTGGACTATTTTAACCTTTCAAAAAACTTGGCAACCATTCAAGGCTGAATTGAATGATAGTCAGATGTGGGTGTTTTCTGGAAATATTTCATAAGGCTTGAGGCATAAATTATGTTCTACAAGGACATTAACCATCCCTCTTTCTCGTGGCTGTCCTTCTTTCAACTCTTCGTATTCTCTTGTCCTATCTTGCTTCGGAATAAATGGCAAGCATGTCAAGAGAGGGGGAGGAATTTCCCCAAGTTGTTTGTGAAAGGACTAGCACCATCCAGCTTCAGTCCTGTTGGAATACTTTCAAGCACAAGAAACACATTAAACCCTCAGTGTGCCTCTCCCAGTGCTCACCACACAAAAACTGGTTTCATCACGTTGAGGATGTCTGTGCTGCTCTGAACCTGCCCAGCACAGCCACCACCTGCACTGTCCCAAGGAACCCTTGCAGTGCTGTCCAAGGTGGGACACCCCTTCCTCTCCCTTCTCCCATGGGAGACCACTGGGGTCCAGGGCTGCTGGCAGTGCCCTATATGGGCTTTCTGGGCAAGTCTTGCCCCATTTGATTGTCTGATTTTAACACTTCTACTATTAAAAAAACCAAACCCCAACTTCCTCGTATTGATAAAGTGACACCTTTCCTCTTTCCTTAGCACAGGCTCAAAAACTCTCAGGGCCTTTTAATGCTTCAACTGATAGTCAAATATTTTTATGTTGCCATAAATCAATGTTTTTAGCCGAAACAGGTCTTGAGCTAATTTTCATGAGAAATTCTCTGGATCCTCATTGCAGGATATATCTGAGATTCCTGAAGAGGAGCAGTATTAACTGCAAGGAGCAAGGTGATGATATTCAGTCTGCACCTCCAGCTTTTATTATTGGGACAAGAAAGGTTTCAAGGCATCTTGAACTTAAGGAATTCTGGCTTCTGATGTAAGTTTAGTAACCCACATGCTCCAAGAATTAAATCCTAATAATCTACCAGAAAGGTTTTTTAACTTGGAAAGAGAAAAGGAGAATTGGAAATAGTAGCCCAGACTTAAATTCTCATCTATTTTTTTTACTTTTTTATTTTTAATTATATATCTTGTGACTTGCATGATCTACAATATGACTGGGGGAGGAAAGAAAAGGAAAACAAACAAAAAAAAATCAGGAGAACAAAACCACTCACTCATTGGGCATTTTTGTATAATTTACAAGGCAAATTCCTCAGGTCAGAGTCTCATCTTTGGGGATTTTCAGCTTCCCCACTCTTGAGGAGAGCAGAGGCTATTGCACATCAGCACACACTGACCCCCCACCAAGAAGTGAGCTGTCAGATAAGAGATTGCTTTCCAAGTTCCCAGGAAGGTAGGCAGAGCACAGAGCAGTGTTTGTATTACTGCTGAAGGGAAGGATTTCGGCCAAAAGAAGTTGCCAGCCCTGGCTTTTTAAGGAACCATGTGCTGACAGGCCTGGTTGTGAACTGTTACAGATGTGCACTGGACAGTCTAATGAGATGCAGGAAATTCAGGAGGCAAAAAAATCTCTTTGGATTTTCTACTGTGGTGGTAGTATCAAAACTGCTTGTGTTCTACCTGGCATCACCAAGCAAGGGGTATGCTAGCTGTCCTTAATGAAAACATTTCCATTTGGGGTAAAGGCACTGATGTGTGTTGATTGCCATAAGGGGGAATAAAAGAAGGGCTGAGTCACTAGTCAAGAATGAGAGCACAGGCAGGACAGGATCCTGCAGCAGCACATTAATTATAGTAACATTTTCTGTGATTCCCCTACTACGTAACCACAGATCCAGGAGCATGAGTGGGGGCTGCAGTGGAAAAGAAATTGTCCAGGATGAATGATGTGGCAAGTAAGGGAAAACAAACCCTTGGTGAGAGAACAAAAAACCCCTGAAAATTTCTCCTTCCTGCATAGTGGAGTCTCTCGCTGATGTGTCCAGTGAGGAAGAGGCACCTTTTCCCAGTGCTTTAGCAGAGGAGTGCTCTGGTATTTCTCTTAGAGCATGAGTCAGACCCAGGGGTTGCCAAAAATACATGCCAAGTCCTGCTCTCAGTTACGTGTGCCCACAACAACTCGGCACATGAGCAGATAGTATCAGCACCAACAGAGCCATCGGAGCAGCTGTGGGCTGCTCTGTGCAGCTCTGCAGCTCCTCCGCTTCACCTCTGTCCTCTGAAGTCTGATTAGCAACTGGATTGCAGATGGTATTGCTAATTGTCTGGCCTGCAAATTTAATCCGATCAGTGAAAAAAAAGTCTGCTTCTACTGTTGACAGACAAAACTTATAAATAATTATCTAACTGATGAAGAACTAGCCAGCAGATGCCTCAGCTTACTTGCTCATATGGACAGGCTTAGATGCAAAAAAAAGTAAAAGCATAGACAAGAGCCCATGAAACAAAACAGGGCACACACACAGATCTTTCCCAGCAGTGACAGTATTTGCCAGAACTGCAAAACTACATAAGATATGCAACACTGACATCTATTGGCACACAAACTGTGTACTGATCTCTGCTTGTTTATTCTGAGGCAATATTTTTAGCCACGTTTGCAGTGCTTGTGAGTGGGTGCCCCATGTTGTTGCAACAGCACGCTGCCACTCCAGGGCACAGCCCCACAAGCTGGCAGAGCTGCCCTGTAAAGATCTTCTGGGATAACCTGCTAGGACACTGAAAAATTCAGTCTAGACTGTGAATGGCCTATTCCCTTTGAACAATATGAACTGCAGAGTCCAAGCTTCTGCAATCCCCCAGGCTTATTTTTGTGGTGTATGGTCATGAATATTTTATTCACTTTTGTCAGCATGGGAATGGTTATTCCCATCAGAATTTTCTTGTAAATTCACTAATCCAGAAAAAAAAAAAAAAAGGAAAAAAAAAAAAGGAAAAAAAAAAAAGGAAAAAAAAAGAAAAAAAAAGAGAGATAAAAAAAAAGAAAAAAAAAAGGAAGAAGGGGAAAAAAGTTTTAATCCAAAAACGCTTCTGTATAAAATTGAGAAGATAGCCCACTGAACTTATGTTTTGGCCAGCTATTGATTATATGCTCAGGTTCAAATGTCTCACCAAGAAACACCAATAAAATACTAAAAAGAAAACCCTTTCAATACATCAGTTGGAAAGTTGGCAGAATTACTCCAGGAGTCAAGAGTATTAATCTTGGGGAAAGGACAGGAAAGGTCTGGCTGAAATCTGTTCAGAAAACAAATACAATTTACTGGTATTTTAAAGGCAAAGTGGGAAATGACAACAATGCTCATTAGTCAAAAGCAAGCCTGTAATCACAACACGAAAAAATATCACAGCTCTTATTTCAAACAAGTTATATTCTAAAATCAAGAATTATTATAATTTAATTAATGAAGAAAATATGATATACTGACCCAAATCTCCATACTCTTTCTGGAGAAACACATGTATATATATCTCCAGACAGAAGAAAATATTAATTTTATAACACATATATTGTGTATAAATATATATCATATGCAATGAGGCATTTAGTACATTTAATATATTGCATGTCATAAAAGTGTATCATAAATATGTGGTAGTATTTATTTAATTGCAAATACATAGAAGTCTGTAAGTAGGTTCACCATTTCAAATACAAAAAAATAATTAAAGTAATTTGCAGAATTTTCATAGAATCAGAGAATCATTAAGGTTGGAAAAGCCTTTTAAGATCATCGGGTCTAACTGTCAATCTAGGGCCACTGCCGTGTTCACCATTGAACTATGTCCTCAAGTGCCATTTCCATATGTTTTTTGAACACTTTAGGATGGTGACTTCACCACTTCAAATAGAAACATTTTTCAGAAGAGTCTATTTGTAACCATAGCTCTTTGTACATCAGGCTGTGTTCTCTACATCTCATGCGAGTTGCATCATTTACGATGTTATATATGTGTAATTTATAAATTAGCAGTCCTAGAGGTGTTCTAATACCAGATAAAGGCACCAATGAAATAATGATTGCTGGTCTGAGCACCTGTTTTATATCCAAGAGTAGTGGTATGAATCACTAACCTTAAACAGGAACTTCACATATTATAATACACTATCTGAATTTAAAGGAGTTACAGATTTCATTTTGTCATGCCTATTGAGTGGGATGTGCTGGTCACAGTGGCCAGTCTTTACTTTACACCCGTAAAAAGGGATTTTTGCTGGATTTACGGGTCATACTCATCATTGGTCTAACACAGAAAATTTGCACAACAAATCCTGCTACATATTGGAAGGTTTTCTTTATTTAACCTGGTGATTTTAAATTCAATTTTTGCTGATGTGGGAAGAGTTTGTTAAATTAAATTACTCGTCATCAATTTGAATACAAATTACACTTTCCCTTGGTTTGTCTTACCTATACTTTTTATTCAGTAAAATAAATTTAGGATTGCTGAAACTATTTGCACAGGCCTAGAATATGATTCAGTCATTTCTAATCAGCTTCTTCTCATCCAAAAAAAGTTGTGATGTCTGTTTTCTGCCAATTAAAGCATGGACTGTACCTCAGAGGTACCCAGAATGTCCCAAACTGGCTGCCTCTGGGCAGAATCAGAGATGTCATTTCCTTTCCGGAGCAGAGATTAACCAAGCTGAGCCCACGAGCTCCCTGACCGTGGTCATTTCCATTTCCATGCTGTCTGACCCCTTTGTGATTCTGCCTTTACCACATACATGACATCATCAGCTTCCTGGGAAGCTGAGACGAGGTAATAACTTTTTAGTTACCTAATGCCTACATTATGCAGTCGTGGTGGAGGCAATTATACACAACGGCCTTGCTGCTTCTTTCATTTTCCCTTTGTGTCTTGTTCCCTTTCCCTCTGTGTCTTGAGAACTACTTGATATTTGGTTTGTTTTTTTGCAGCATCCCAGTCTACTCGATTTGACATTGTTCTAGCTTCATTTTTATGATCCTGGCATCCAAAATACACCCACATTCAGTGATAAATATATTTTTCCCTTTTTCCAGGTTCTTTGTCCACTTTGTCCACTAGTCTTTTTTTGAGATGGGTATTTGGCCTAAGGCCATCTAATTCTTGGTAGTTTTTGCTTCTTGTAAATAGAACAGCCTTTCAAATTCAGTCCCTGAGATCTATAGACCAATTGACTTCACTGGATATTCAATCGACCTGAATACAAATTCATAATAAACTATTTAAGTCAGCATATTTATGATCCTGATGATAGGTGAACTCAATGGAGAAACAGTATTGGATAGTTGGAGAAGGATTCCATCTATCTTTCAATTTTAAAAACATATCCCACCTATTGCTAACTTTGTGTTGCCAATCATCCTAAAATTAATTCAAGAAAACTTTTCCAAGACTACAGTCTTTTCTGTCTTAGTATGGATCTGCAGTACTTAAATGGTGAAATTGATGGATTAGGTATAGTCACCTAATAGTCATAGGATAAAAAGTCACACTTTTTATCCTCTGTCTTGGAGATTTCATCCCATGCTCATTTCCCTGCAGTAGAATTGAAAGCAAAGAGATGTACCAGTTTCTTACTCCGCAGTGCTTGTCATTTTTTATACTGACATGCTTACCCCCGTCAGTTCTTCACCTTTACGCCTCTGACAGTTCTTTTCAGCTCACAGGTGTGTCAGCTGGTGGTATCACCTGGCCTCCTAGCACAGCTTGGATAAACATACTCCATGAAACAATGCTGTAGAGTGGTGGTGTGGCTTTATTTGCTTCTAGAGGTAAAACATTGCGGTAAGAAAATGCAGCTCTGGAGGTGTGAAAGATCTCAAGAGGTTGATTTCAAGGGATCCTTCAAATTTAAATTGTCACAGGACAGGCTCAGGAGCTCTTAGGAACCTTCAACTACCATCAGCAGCAAAGGCTCAGGGGGCCAAAAAAGCAATTTTTGTGAGTGCTCCCTTGTCCACCACATGCAAAGCCAGCAGTTTGGCTGGAGGATTTTGATTTAAATTGGGTTTTCTTGGCATAGATGGCACAACAGGCTATATCTGCCAGAGAAACTGGTCTTTCTCTATGTTTTTCTTACCAGTTCCTAGGACTTTAATAATATTTTGCACCAGCTCTTTCAACATGTCTTTTACTAAGATTTTTGCTTGTAAAATGAAAGCCAACAGTATTGTTTCTCCCTTTATATACTGGACGTAATGGATAATAGACATATATCTGAATATGTCCATTTTTCCAAGTTAACATTTGCTTTGATAAACTGAAGGCAGTGCTCCTGCAGCTACCACAACACAGTAAAGAAATAACCCAAGTTAAAAATAGACTTATGCAAAATAGTGTCCCAAGGCAAAGGGCAGGAAATTGGTTGCAGTTGAACTAATATTTCTCTTGAAATGATCTGTAGCTGCTATTTGCTACACAGCTTCTGCTCATCCCTGGGCAGTTCCAGATGCCTTTGGAAAACCCTCTCAAACTTCATGCTGTGCTGCCTATATATGGTGTGATTCCTCATGTTTGTAGCCCTTTGGTACAGAAGAATCATATGTCTTTATATGAGGGGTGTAGAAAGTGTCTATTGTGTGAGATGACTCATTCATAGTATTTCCCCTTTGAGTGGAGAATAAAGGAAGTGCATGCCAAAAATGGGAACTTCCATTCAGGCTTGTAAACTCTTCTCTCCTGGATGTTTGAAAATAGATAAACTGAGGGAAAATTACATAAAAAGACACGGATGGCTCAGTACAATGTAGACTACTGTACAAGCTTGAAACAATTTTTGGAAATATATATCACGTTCACACACATGAGTGAAGCTTGATTTGCTAGTTGATGCAAGATTATAGATGAAATAGTGATGTTTAAAATGTAGCCAACTTAAAACTTGCTGTAATAATAAATACTTTTTGCTGTAATAATAACTACATTTTTAAGCTGATAAATATTTAAGAATTACCTTCTTGTCATCTTTTTGTGATGATCACTTTTTCTCCACAGGAGATGAGTAATCCTGAGAGCAATCTATTTACCAGTCTCTAACATTTCAGCCTATAAAGCATTTTTAGTTTAAACTTAATCATTTTTACAATTTATGTGGGCATTATTTTACCTGGCTTCAGCCGTCCATCCAGAAGTTTGATGTCTAACTACCTGCAGGCATATTTGAACACCCATCTAAAGAAGACATTACTTAATGACTGTTAATCTGATATCAGATTGCCCTATCATATGCATCAGTCTGATCCAGAGGTGAAAGGCCATAAAAAGGAATCTTCTACTTTGATAGAGAGTGTGATGTTTTCTGTAGACCATCCTGGAGGAACATGACCTAAAAATCATTTTACATAAGAGGTTTCTGAGAACTCATAGGCACGGTCAGACAGGCAGCCATCATTTTTGAATAACTAATAAAACAGGTGTAAGACATGGCAGAAAAAATGCAATGTATGAGCAAGGTGTAATCAAAACAAGAGGAGAATGTGTTTATGTTCAACTAATGATCTTCTGCTATGATATTAAAATCTTTTTCTTCCTTGGAATTGAATTGGCATGACGTTCAATATTAAATAAGATCTGGGAGTTTTGTCATGTGTGTAGTGGAGTTTTGTGCTCTTGTCTATGAACCACTTTAACTTTTCTCTAAACTCAATGAAATGAAAACGAAGGGGTTGACATGCGCACTGGGAATAGGGAAATTAAGATCATCCAGGTAATAAGAGCAAAGTCCAAAGCTACAGAGTGGGTGAGTGAATGTAAGTGCAGTAGAAATGCTGGAGGGACATTGGAAGGGAAAGGAGAGTTATATGCCACCCCCAAGTGGGTCACATCTGCCGCCCTGCAGATCCAGTCAAACACAGGGGGGTAGGGGATGTGTGCGTGAATTTAAACCACAAACCGATTTTCTGCAGCCACCTTGTGTCGAAAATGGAAAATGCAGCTCTCAAAATCTGTTTTTGAAAGCCCAGTGCCCTGCTTCAGCAAGGTGTTACACCCAAGGGACGAAAAGTTCATAAATGTTGCTGCTGTTGGCAGGAGACCTTCTCACGCATGAGAAGGTTTGTCAGTAGGAAAACACCCCGAATTAGGGTGGATTTTCACTGATACTCGGCTTCTAGGAGAAACTGTCACCTAGAAAGAAAACATTACTTTTAGATCCCATTCCTTTGCAGCCTGAACTTTGCAGAATCAAAGGGGATCTTGCCATTTATCTTAATGCTCAATTAGGTCCTATTATTTGTCCACAGTGCAAAAAGTGATCGATCTTATACCCTTCTTCTCAAAACGTGTTAGCATTTTGATTGCAAGGAAATCTGCAGAAATCAGGGGTCAGAAACCAGAAATTGCTATTGATTGAGCTTTAGCGTGCAATCCCAAAATTCTCTTATGAGATAACACTGCATCTGCTCTAGACATAGGCAAGACCTTGCTAGCTCACATTAGACTAGGAAAAGTAAGTGCTTTGTCATTCATATATCTCTCATCTCTCTTTTCTCCAATCATGAATTTAATTTAAATTCAGAGAGAAGACAAAATGACAGTTATCATTTTCCTTGACAGGTTTGTAACAAGGACAAGGACTATTTCCCGTTCAGGGCAAAAAGCTGCCTACTGTTCTTCTGTGACAATATTCTCATCTCTTCCACCTCACCACCACTGCAACAATGATTTCCACCTGGCTCATCTAGCTGGGGGCTGGGCTGGCACCATGGCCCTAAGAGAGGAGGAACTCTCACTACAACACCCCAGACAGTTTAACTGCACTGAGTGTTTAACTCCCAATAGTTCATTAGGAAGAAAACTGAGAAAGATGCATTTTGGAAAACATATTTGTCTCTTGCTTCGGTTGTATAGGCAGTCTGCTGGTAGTAACCTGTATGTTTGTTTATTTCTGGAAATTTGGCATTTGCGCTCATGTGAGGTGAATAGCTTTCTTCCATAAATTACCAAATTATAACCTCTGTATTTTTTGTGTGGCAAAGGAAGCCAAAGATGCCTATTTAAGGCAAGCAGATTGCCTTCAGCCAGATAATGCCGAGCAACATTTACCAGTGGCAAATAACTGGTGTCGTGTTGTTAGAATCAGTGAGACACTGGGAGCAGATGTGTCCTCCAACAGTGAGCCATTCTCTGTGGAAATGCTCCCAACTTTGTACATCTTGGCTGGGCTTTGCAACAGCATTTTAAAAAGACATAGTCCAAGAAAAGCAGGAGCAGACAATAAGCCAAAAGAGAGAACAGGTGATGACTTCAGTCTGCCAGGGAAAGGGGCAGGTTGTCAGCTAAGTCAGTTGAGAGAATATCATGGATTATACAGATATTCAGCAGATGGGATCAATGGGATGTAACAGCAGTATCAATATGATAAATTAGAGGAATTACTCCAAACCACCAAGCAACAGGGGACATGAATTACAGTTTGGTGTTTTGTTTGCAGGCCACACGAGGTCAAACTACTCTTATTATTGCTCATTGGCTCTCCACAGTTCAGACTCTGGATGCAACAGTGAGCATTGTGGATAGCACAGTGGTTGAAATGGGAACACACACAGAGCTGATGGAGAAAAAGGAGCCATGTTATTCACTTGCAACCTCACAGATACGTTGATTTTCATTGCTATTATTACTTGCAAAAACATAGTATGCAGGCTGGATATAGATCAAGTCCCTGCTGAGCCGTATTTTAGATATGGGAGCTGGAAATACGATTGTGCCTAGATACATTTGTCACTCAGCAATTTTACAAATGTTTATCTCTTGTATGCACCACTGTGAATTTGTTTATTTCTGGATGGCTCAGGCGACTGTTAAAATACAACATGACCCATGATTCAAGCATAGTGTTTTAAAGTTACAGATACAGGTGTACAGACCTAACAGCTACATCAAGGCCATCATCAGGAAAACCCCTTGGTGCTCTGCTGCCAGTGCTGCCTGGTACTGAGATACCAAAATCAACTCACCTCCAGATAAGATTGCACCTCTTTATGTCATTTCTCTGCAGTCTCCTGGCAGCAGTTTTGCCTGTAGTCTCAGTTGGAGGTGTGGGTGAAGATTTCCACAGTTCAGAGTGGGCTGTAAAGACAAGAGCAGTAGCTAAGGATGTAACTCTGAGCCCAATAAGTATGTAGGAGCCGCAAAATCAAGAGGACACAGAAAACATTCCATCTTTTCTTTTGTGCAGAAATATTAACAATTTGGACATTTTTCAATACTGATTTACCTCCAACAGCAAAATGAAAAGTACAAATAAATGGAACTATTGGAAAGGGTTAAGGAGGCCGGGTATGGGCAGGCTCTCCACCACTCCATCTAATGAAGTTTGAGTAAATGTCAATTCTGACAGGCAGAAAAGTTCTGACAGCATGACAGGGAAGAGAGAGACACTGTCTTGACCTGGCACATTGTCAAGTCAAACATTATTTGTAGGAGCATAACTTGAGACACTTCTTTTTAACACCAAGTTAAACCAAGTTAAAATGGACAGTAAAAGCAGTGGGACTGGATTTCCAGGGGTTATTAAAACACAGTTTAAAAGCTATGTTCTGGAAAATTACTTTAAAACATGTACTTATCTGGGCCTGCCCAGGAATGCTGTGTAAACCATTTGATAGCTGTGGTTCTGCCATTGCTGTCAGTGTGCTGTGGCCAGGGTGTTTCAGGCATACTGTCTAGAATTAAAATTGTAGGGAGCAAAGGTGGCTAAAACTAGAAAGAATCACAGAGAAAATGACTGCAAAATTTTAAGGGTGAAATCTGGCTCTACTTGACTTAATGTTAGCTTTGGTAAAGTGTAGACACTGACAAAAATATACTTGCAAATTGCAGCAGCCACCAAAGCATTTCATCAAGAATTTGACAAAATTCCAGAAAACTGAATTAAAAGTTGTCAATTGATATAAGAATCTATTGTTTGCTTACAAGCTTCCAATTTGAAGAAGTGCTAAGTAATTATTACATCATTGTAGTCAATGGATACTTGCAGGAACCTTTCAAAATCACACAGAATTAATCCCATTGAGGAAAAACAAGTACTGTTTTCCTAGGGCTTTAAAAAACATGCTTGCATCTTTTTTTTTTTCATACTGTAGAGTTGTATTCCTAATGACTAAAGGAAATTTTGATAATGTTACATAGAATCATAGAATTGTTAAGGTTGAAAAAGACATCTATGATCACCAAGTCCCATAAGAAATTGCTTTTAGAAATCAGGCTAATTTGGTGAGATGAAAAAAATCTAAAACTGGATGCCAGTATGTGAAACTACAAAGAGAAACTAGTGCACTTTTCAAAGGTATAGTGACCAACACAATACATTTCTGGCTGATTGAATTTTTTTCATGTCTTTTCCTCCTGGAAGTAGTTTGAATGGATTTTACTAGAGGAACTAGTGACCACAGAAGATCCTAAGGGTGGATCAAGCATCAACAGTTTGAAGCCAAATAGAGGAAAAGGGAAATCATGGTCCATAGTAAGAAGACGAAGAACAAACCCCTGAAAAAGTAATGAACAACATAGGCTAAAAGGTCCAGGGATCTCACTGAACCCTAAAACAGCTAACATGAAAAGGATAAATATTTGTCAAGCAGTGGTAACTGTGGACTCTCCATCCTTGGAGCTGGTGGAGACTTGAGCAGTGAGGTCCCAGCAGCCAGTTCTGAGCACAGGGTGTACTCTGTACAGGATGACCTCTGGAGATTCCTTCTGACCAACAAGGTTCTGTGGATTTATGACAGCTGGTGAGAACTCCTGCACATCACTTCCCCTTTCACACTGACATCACTTCTTCGGAAGAACATGTCAGCGACTATTTCTGTAGTGGTCAGGACTGTTTCCTTTTTCTAAAATTAGTGTCACTGACACAGCACAGTTATTAAGGTTGGTTTCTGTTGTTATTTGTAGTCCTGAGGCAGCATAATGGAATAATTCTGGCCTGTATCCTCACTTTTGTTCTCTGATACCTCAGGATTCTTCTGTTTGATTCCGCCTGCAGCTGAAGACAACACTAAGAGCAGTTTATCCTAAAAATGTAGAGATAGCTGTAATTTCAAAGTACTTTTTGATTTCTTATTTCTGAAGATACAAAAATTAAAGTATGAAGGGTCATTTACGGGCCTGTGAGCACTGGCCACAGTTTGAAAGTGGCCTAGTCCCCTGTTGTGCATCACACTTTCTGAAGATGTAAAGAAATTACTTTTATTTTCATAATTTAATTGAAAAAATAAATTCTGTATAGTAACATGGTAAGTACCTTTAACAGTCTTTGATTATCTATAACACAGGGAAATACCAGTTAGAGATGTTTCTTAGATTGATTATTAAACATTATTGCCATCACTTCCCTGGTCTTCAATCCCCCAGCTTAAAAAAGATATGACTGATCTCCAAAATGCTCCTAAATTTGGTCCTGCTTCATTCAGGGAAACAATGAATGGGTCCTACTACTCAAAATAGTTGATCTTGACACAGTTATTTAATGTTATATTGAGTCTTAGCACATATATGGCACATTTCCCATTTACAAAACATGAAGAAATAATGACTGAGCCTTTACAGTATATTTGAGAATATGTTTTCCCCGGAGTACACTTTGCTATGTCTCAGGAATATATGAGGCTTTTGCTCATTTTATTTACCCCTAAAAGTGAATTCTTGGAGTCTCCAACTTTCAGTTGTTGTGTTTACACTGCTAAATCATTCCTTTTTCTACTATTCCCTAGTGCAAACAGAACTATTGCTCAACAGAGAGGCTCACAGCCCCAGTCCTAAACTGCTGTGTGATTTTATTTGATCCAACCCTCGCTCAAAGCAGAGAGAACTGTGAAACAAGGTCAGGTTACTCAGGGCGCTTGAACACACTCCTGAATAGCCCTAGAGCTGGCAAATTCACAGCCCCTCTGGACAGTCTGATCTACTGCTAGCCACTCTGCTGTGAATACTGTGCGCCTATTATTCAGTCGGTGTTTCCTTTGTGTAGCTGGCATCTTTTGCCCATCATCTTTTTTTGTGCACCCCTGACAAGAATGTGGCTCCAGCTCCTCTGGATCTTCCCACTACCCAGTTGTAGGCAGCAATCATTGTACCTGGTTTCTCCAAACTGAACACACCTTTCTCTCAGCATCTCAGTAACTTCTCATACAGTGTGGTCCAGAGCCCTCTTTATCTTTGTAGCCTTCTGTGCAGCTCACATCAAGTATGTCAGTGTCTTTTTTTTCTTCTTTTTTTTTTTTTAGTGGGAAGCCCAGGGTTTGACACAGTGCTCCTCACATGCTCCCAGCTTCTGAATAGAGGAGAATAATTGCCTCTCTCTACCTGCTGGCTGCACTCCTTCACTGATCATATCCCCTGTGCTGGTGCCCTCTTTGCTGGAAGGACACACTGCCCATCATGCCCACCCTGTTGTCCACCAGGATCCTCAGATACTTATGAAATAAGGAAGTCTGATTATCTAGTAGCAAGAAGCTGAAACTGGCAGTAAGACAATCTCACTTAGGACAGTCAAAGCATAGTCAAGAAACCTTAAAAGTATAATACAAAAATATATGTGTATAAAAATATTTCCTGCATGTGACTGAAATACATAACAATATGTATAGCTAAGTGTATTTTAAATACATATATTCAGGGTAGATAAGCCCCAAATATTCTTGTGAGGTCTAAGCAAAACCATAATGACTGCATATTTTGAACAAAGCTGTGTAGAATCTATTTCTATGTTTCTATTGCTGTTTTTCCTATGGAAATATTCTATGTAAATATAATCTGTTTCCCAAGTCAGTACCCTAACTTTCACCAGAACATCCTGCTTTAACTCTCCTATCAGCAAGAATGAACTATTTTTATTAATCAGTCTGTAGGAAAGAAAAGCAAAATTAACCTTAATATAAACCTACAAAAAATTTCCCCTATACATGTTGTACATGATCTAGAAATGTCTTTTTTATTTCCATTCTCATTTAATTTGGCCTTCCTTTTTAAGATTCCATCTAAATATTGATGTATGGGAAACAATTTCCATAAAAGTACTATATATAAATCTTTAATTCAAATTGCAAGTTTCTCCATTTTTTCTAATGCAGCAAACAGCCAAACCCTATTACCCTGAACAGTCTGAAATCATAAATATTTATCTGAGCTCAGTGGTGATTTGTTATAGAGAGGTTAGACTGTGTCTTCAACACAAATTTATTTCTGCAGTTGAAGTTGGAGCTAATGAAGTCCATATTGTCACACTGATGACGTTCTTTCAAAATGCACATTAGAGCCCAATGTCTTTTACAGTTTGCAGCACAACTGCTTTGAAAAATTTTATACTGAATGTTCATTCTGTCTGGAAATTATCACTTATATAGTATTTTCTTCCCTTCTCTATTCCACTGTCAAGACTGAGACTTAGAATTGTATAAAAGTCATTAACTACAGCACTCTTCAATGAGTTATTAAACCAGTATTATTTTTTTCGCTTTTTTTATTTTTTGTACATAAAGAATGATAACTAGGGGAATCAAAAGGAACCACATTACTTTTCTACTACATTAGTGATTCTTTGCTAATCACTGAAGTCTTGCAGATAATTCTTAGGTTGAATAGAATAAGGTTTAGAAGAAGCAGTTTCTAGTCTTCATGTTTAAATTGGGATAGATTCAGTTTTCACAGCTGAGATATGACACAGCATGACATAAGGGGTGAGGAAGTGTTTGACTATGCCTAAAGGCTACTACAATAACCTATACAGAGTATGTAAAAATTGCAGAGTTCCTATAAGTGCAAAAGGGAAATATAGTATACACACAGTTGATTTTCTTGCAAGGATTTCATTATAAGAAAGTGGGAGAAATTCTATGAGCATTGCTCAGGTGTATAGAATTTAAAGTTTTATTTAACGGGTTGTTGTCAAGCACAATAATAAAAACAAACTAACTGTTAGTAAATAGCTCTATTTACATTATACTCTTATCCAGTTCAATTTTATTGTATCAATTTCTATAGCAAAAAAGTGGTACTTGAAGCATTTGCTACCCACCTACCTTTTGGTGTACCTGTCAGTCTCAGAGGAGACCTTTGCTAGGTACACCCACAACTGAACATTCTCTTCTCACACAATTTCCCTGACCAACCATGGCACTAAAATGCAGTGGGAACAGAGTTCAGCTTCCTTTTCATAACTGGCTCAACTAACCAAACATATTGCAGTTAATGTTTGTATGTTTGTCCCCAACATATATCATACATATATGTGCCCAGAAAGTTTGCAAGAATCTCCACTGTTTGGCCACGATCCCCATTTTGCTGATTAAGACACAAGACATTGTTTCTTATTTTTAGCAGCCGTAACTCTGCCTGCCAAGAGCAAATGATTAATCAGGTCCTTAAAATGACTTAACAGCTGTAAATCAAGTAGCAATTTTAAGAAGCAGAGCTCATGGACAAAATAGCTGTTTCATTTGCCAGGGAGCAGAAAGATATATTTAGTCACCTCTGAATGCTAACATTGCCTCCCCATCAGATCTTTTAGAAGGTCAAGTTGATTATTCCTCAGGTCTTGTCTGCATGTTGATACTGAAAAATCTCACTGCAACATGCACAGATTCCCAATTTTTTCAGGGTTTCTGAGTATCACAGCCACAAGTCTCTTTGAGCCTGGACCTTGCTTGAGAAAATAGGAGGCATTTCCACACATTTCTGGCTGTGTGTCCTGGACTTCATTCTCCATGTCTCTCTGAGGCTGTTGTCACTGCCTGCTTTCCATGCTGCTCCTCATATCCTTACTTCTGCCAAATCTGTTCCCTAAGATAAAACAAGTAAATCTGGCTGAAAGTAATCATTTTTTGTCCAGAACTACCTGGATGTCTCCTCATCTTGAATCCCAGTACTCATGATTATTCTGGGAGCTCATTTCTGGCTATCTCAGTGCCAGGTTCAGCAGGTTATTTCAGGGTCACTTTACAGAAAGCCGTTTCCAAGTTGTCCATGGTACACCAGTGACATGCATTTCCCTGGGTGGGAATGACTGTGCTTACAAATGTGACCAGGCCAGCAGCATAGGGTGCACGCCCAGAATGGTGAATGGTTAAAGGTGGAGAAGAATTCCTGTGTATCCACTGTGCAGCATTATTTGCCAAACCCAAATTACCTGCTACAGCTGACCCTAAAATGACAGCTTATATCATATTCTAGTTATTTTACAACTGACTTTTGTTTAAAGGCCTGTTTCTCCACCCAGCAGAGCCAGTGGAGCATCTCTGTATTCTTTAGGGTCAGACTAATCTTATCTCATGAAAAGAAAAATGACATTTTATATTTTATGAGCTCTGCAATACATCCACTGCAAAGCTTTTAGTAATGATTTTGAAACTCCTTCTTTAAACCTCCAGAAGACTAAAAACCTAGAAAGCCTCAAAAACGTATTTTTTAGACCATGCTGATGTCATTTGGACTACAACATTCCCTAATCAAATGCAACATGTCCTGTAGTGACACAATGGAAATAGTCTCAGTTGGAATCAACATCTACATCAAAATAGCCTGCTCGCTGTTAGAGTGCAGTTTAAGCTGGACAAATATTTGAAAAATTAAGCCTTTTCCAGATCTTCATTTTGCAGTTACCTTCACTCCAGCCTTGGAATCAGATTGCAGGTTATAGGGCATAGACTGAGCTCATGGCGAGAAAGAGAACTTCAGAGTGTGGAACTTGTAGACAATGCAAAATCCAGGCCATCCTTAGAGTCAGACACTCTCTTTACCAGGAGTGCAAAAAGTCAACTTTTTGAAGGAAGTCTATAACTGTGTCTATAATTCCACAAGAACTAAAACTGCCTGAAAAAAATGGAATAATTCTGTAGCAAATATGAACCAGCATAGTTCGGCTGAAGCCTGTGGAGTTATTCCAGTTTACAACAGGTTAAGATCTGGCCTCAGCTGGACATTTGCATGCATAAACCAAGTAATTGCGTGCACAAACTGATAGTTATTTTGATTTGCATGTGTACGTGTTCATACTAATTAGCAAGAGCACTATTGAACTAATGCTTGTCATGGTTTTTTCATGTGCAAACAGATGTATTTGCAGACACTGAAGACTTTGTTGGTAGTAACAATGTGGGAAGGAGAGAAGATGCCTCTTACACACTGAATAACCTCTTTTCTTCTTTCTCTGCCTTTGCTCTTTAAGTCTGTTCTTATATGAAAACCCCCACTTTATCAAAAAATAATACTGGACCTTTGGGGACAAGTTAGTCAGAGAAAGAGAAAAAAATCTTACCCTGGTCTGCTTATGACATTTCTGTTTCTGTTATGACATTAAATATGGGTCAGTCTTAAAAAATATTAATCATATGAAACTTACTACGGAGTGCATATTTCTATGATGAGGCATTGCAAAGCAAGCAATGATCACACTAGGGAGAGAAAAAGAGGAAGGTTTTAGACAGGAGGGAAAATAATCCAAGTGAACCCAAGGTGTACTTGCAAGAAATGAATGTAAAGCACATGTGTTTCAATCAAATTCTAATTAAGCTCAAAGGATGAAGAGGTAATACCCATCAAGCTGTGAAGTTAAGAAGTTTGCACCACAACTTTCCAAAAGGTTGAGTCTCCTCAGATCTTGGGTTAAGAGGTAAGGCACAGTAAGGGATGCCAAACTTCAAGGTTCTTCAAAGTTTAAGGGTACCTGGACACAAGAATTCAGACTAGCCCAGTTCCAAAAAGAGCAAGTAATCAGTAAGAAGGCGAGAACGAATTCATGAATTAATGTGTTTCATCTGAACTGTTACAGGAACCAATCCTGGACAATGTAACAGATTTTTAAAACAAACAAACAAGTAAATGTGCCCATACAGTCACATTGCTCAAGAATCAAAACAACTTCTTAAATTTGGCAAGGGATAGAAAAGAGAAGACAGGAATTTGCAAAAGGCAAAACATTTTATTTTGGTATTTTCAAGGAGAGACTTTTTGTTTCAAAACAGTATTTTCAGTTCAAGCTGAGCTTCAGCTTTTCAAATATTGCTCAAAGAGAGTTGAGTATTTTAAAAAAGCAAAAGAAAGAACTTTGGGTACCATTAAACAAATTTTTTAGCCATTAACTTTTTTAATCGCTGAAAAATATACTGATTTTGTGATCTGGACTGATTTGATCTATATGTAATTTCCTTATTTTGTGGTTCAGCTTCCTGACTAAAAATTTACATTATTTTCAATGTCTTCAATTCTGTGTTCCAGTCTGAACAGAAGCCAGTTGATATAAAATCCTGGAATAGGTTACTTTTCAAAGGTTGGTGTTAAAATGCAAGCAAGAATGGGAGAAGAGAAATAGTGTAATCTCAAAATGTTCTAACAAGGGCAGGGTGCTTCTGTCTTCCAAACCCACCACTTCCAGCTCTGTGTGACCAGCAGTTCTGTGCACACAGACTACAGATGCATGCAGACTAGGGGGGTGTTTTAAAAAATGGCCACTGCCTGGTTGACAGATTGCAATACACATTTCTGTCAGGGGAGATGAGTCCATGGAGAATGACTTCCATGACATGTTCATAGCATCTTATTTTTCTCCTCTTCATTTCACAACACTTATAGTTCTTGCTGTGATCTAGAGGATGAGATTTTGAATTAATATTTAACACTCAGTGCCAAGCTATTTTTTCTTTAATTACCTGATTATAGCTTACTGGCACAAGACTTGGAGCTGCAATATAAAACAGATCTATCTTTGGCATTTCTGTCATTGTCTCCTTTATACGTGTATAACTGCTGATCTTTTCCATAGCCTCTGTGCTTCCTGTCACAGGAATGCTGTAAAGTGCGTAGATGATGTAAGTTCCATGGACAACCAGGATGAAAAGGGACTTGCAGGCGTTAGGGAAGGCAAGTCAGTACCACTCCCAGTCTTCAGAATTTAAAAGGTCTGTGCCTGTGATGTGGCCTTGTTAGGATGTGCTTTCTGTACAGCTTTCTTCCTCTTCTCCTGTGCAATACTTGTCACAGTGACATCCTATAAATAATGCTCTTTGGGCTACCACAATTATGACAACACAGTATAAGCACAGTTACACGAATGGCCTAATAATGATAATATTTTACATATATATAAACAAACTTGTGTATACAAACTTGATAATATCAACTGTTAGTCAGTTATGGGGGGACATCCACTTTATTTTTGATAAAGAGGACATTAAAATTCAAAAAGTCCACAATAGAATTACAAGACACAAGTCAAACCCAGTCAGCAAACATAGGGAAAATGTGTAAATCTTGGGGAATGCAGAGGCACATTCCCTTCTTTCGCAGTCATATAGCCTCAAAGAACAGGACAATTCATAAACTCCTCAGAAGCAAAAAGGGGAAGGGAAAAGCTAGCAAAAATCTGTCTAGTGAGATGAGCACAGAGGTTTCTCAGGGAGGAAACAGCCTTCAATACCAACTTTAAAGTGAATATAAAATAAGTCATAAGAAATACAGATCATATGGCATCATACATTGTCATTTACTAGCCTTTTTGTAGCTAGCTATAATATTTCCTTTGACCATCATTTCTCATATTTAGGTATTTCTTATGTGGGAAAGCCATTACACTTGTCTGATTAGAGGGTAAATGCTGACCTATTAAAAGCAGTTGAAAACAACATTTATTTTTGTAGTTCTGTGACTTCATCCTGCAAATACTTCTGCACTTGTATATGAAAAAAAGGTATCTTTTCCTTTGGTTACCTGAAGCAGATTGAGAGCTAGACCCTGTTGATTTCTTAGAAGCAGAAGGAAAATGTTCAGAGTAACTGACCTTTCACTGAAACTGCCAGGAATGCACTGACAGACAGGCTTCCAAGACATTTTGATGGAGTGATAAGTTAAAAAACATTGCCCAGATGCCTTGCTTGAAGGGTGCTGTTTTTAAAGATTCCAGAAAGCTTTTTTCTACGTTCTTCAAATTATGAGTGGCTTGGGTGATATGAGGTCTGGACAGAATCAGGGGATTATGGAATTACAGAATCATACAATAGTTTGTGTTGGAAGGGACCTTTAATGGTTGTCTAGACTCTGCAATGAGCAGGGACATCTTCAACTAGATCTGGTTCTTCAGAGCACCTTTCAACCTTGAATGTTTCCAGAGATGGGGCATCCACCACTTCTCTGACCAATCTGTTCCAGTGTTTTACTACCCCCAGTGTAAGAAACTCCTTCTTTCTATCTAGTCTTAATCTACCCTCTTTTAGTTTAAAATCATTATGCCTTGTCTTATAGTACAGACCCTACTAAAAAGTTTGTCCTCATCTTTCTTGTAAGGCCCTTTTAAGTATTGAAAGGTTGTTGTAAGGTCTGCCCAGAGCTTTCTCTTCTCCAGTCTGAACAGCCCCAACTCTCTCAGCCTGTCCTCATAGAAAACATATTCTAGTTTTGTGACTGTTGTGGCCCTCCTTTGGATCTTCTCCAATGTGTCCATGTATTTCCTGTCTGAGGACTCCAGAGTTGGATGTGGGGTTTCACAAGAGTGGATCTGTACTTATGGGTACTCTGTATTTAAAAAAAATCTATTTTCAGATTTTCACCAAGCAGTCATTTGCACCTGAATTCGTCACGTCTTTTACATGTTCCCCAGTGAAAGTAATGGAAGAGATTAGGCAATATTGTCTGTGTTTCCACTTGTGCATGCAGTCTGTGTGTGGTGCACTTTCCTGTGCACAGGATCTTCCTGCGCATCTGAACCACATCTACTAGGGAAGTTGTCTCATTTGTGGAATTCCCTGACTCTTCAAATGGAAATGATGTTGAGTTTTCTCAAGTGATTTATGTTTCTAAATAGTGAGTATTTCAGAAATACTTAGAATAGAGTTGAGATAGGTGGGTCCTCTTAAGGATTCAGTCTTGATTTTCTGTATTTCCCCTGTACTGAAGGACTCAGGTTGAGGGTGTATCTAATTATTCATGTGAGACTGACTGTGAAGGGTGTTTTCAGGCAAGCCATATAAATTAATAAACATAAATGTGTTTATTAAGAATGTGCAGATTTACACCTCCCTTCACATCTTGGAAAATATTTCACTGTCACAAAGATAAATTGCCTTCTGAGTAGAAGGAAATAAATTCTAGTTTACATCTGTATTCTTTAAAACACTAGAGACTTTCTCAAAACCCTTCAGCTCCTATTTCAGCAACAGCCTTTTGGATAAAATTGGAACTTAATTTAGCCACTGTGGTTAAAGAAACAAAGTATTTTCTATAAATACATTGGCAACAAAAGGAGGTCTAAGGAGTAGCGCAATCCTCTGCTGGGTGCAGAGGGTAGCATAGCATCTGGGGATAAGGAAAAGGCTGAGGTACTTAATGATTTCTTTGCCTCTGTCTTTAATACCAAAACCAGTTGTTCTCAGGTTTCCCAGCTCCCAGAGCTGGAAGTCAGTGATGGGGAATGAAACCTGAACAATCCAGGAAGAAAAGCTTATTTCTGTTATGCTAATTAGACACCCACAAGTGTATGGGTCCAGATGGGATACAAGAGTAATGAGGGAGCTGGCAAAAAAGCTTGGCATGCCGTTTTCAATCACTTACCAACAGTCCCAGTTAACAGAAGAAGTGCCAGCTGACTGGAAATGTAGTGTCCTTCTGTAAGAGGGGTTGGAAGGAAGAGCTGGGGAACTACAGGACTATCAGCCTGATCTCGGTACCAAGGAGGTCATGGAGCAGGTCATCCTGAGTGCCATCACACAGCACATGCAGGACAACAAGGGAATCAGGCCCAGTCAGCACCAGTCTACAAAAGGTAGGGCCTGTTGACCAACCTGATCTCCGTCTGTGATGTGGTGACCCACTCAGCAGATGAGAGAAAGACTGCAGGTGTTGCCTATCTAGACTTTGTTAAAGCTTTTGACACCACGTCCCACAGAATTCTCCTGGAGAAACTGGTTGCTCATGGCTTGGATGGATGTAGCCTTTGCTGGGTGACAAACTGGCTGGCAAGGCTCAGAGAGTGGTGGTGAATGGAACTAAACACAGCTGGCTGCCCACCACTGTTGGGGTTCCCCAGGGCTCAGTGTTGGGGTCAGTCCTGTTGATATTTGTATGGATGATTTGGCTGAGGGGGTTGAGCTCACCCTCAGTCAGCTCGCAGACGACACCAAGTTAGGTGGAAGTGTTGATTTACTGGAGGGTAGGAAAGTTCTGCAGGGAGCTCTTCAATGGGCTGGACTGATGGTCTGAGGATAAGTTCATGACATTCAACAAGGAGAAGTTCAGCGTCCTGCACTCGGGTCACAACAACCCCCAGGTGGCACTACAGGCTGGGGGAAGAGCGGCTTGAGAGCGGCTCAACAGGGAGCAGCTTCAGGGTGCTGGCTGACAGCAGGCTGGATATAAGCCAAAAGTGTGTCCATGTGGCCAAGTGGCATCCTGGCCTGGATCAGTAATAGTGTGGCCAGCAGGACCAGGGCAGTGATTGTCCCCGTGTACTCAGCACTGGTGAGGCCGCACCTCGAATCCTGGGTTCAGTTTTGAGCCCTTCACTACAAGAAAGACATTGAGGTGCTGGAGTGTGTCCAGGGAAGGGCAACAGAGCTGAGGTAGGGTCTGGAGCACAAGCCTTAAAAGAAGTGGCTGAAAGCTGGTGTTGTTTAATCTGGAGAAGAGGAGGTCTGGGGGAACCTTGTTGATCTGGGATGTGGTGGTACTTTTTAAATTCACCACAATCATGACCCCAGTATATTTGTACATCCAAAAGGTAAGACATGCCTGGAATTGCTCTTACACCACATAGTGTGTCAAGCACACAAATAAATTGAGGCTGGAGAAAAGGATTTGAAAGTTTTTTGGAAAAATATGAAACATGCATTGCTAAGAATGTTATAGTTACATTGAAACCACCTAAAATAACTTTCTCAGCTTGTCATTGTTTATTTATCCCTCCTTCAGGCATCCCTTCTGTCCCCTTACAACTTTGCATTTTGTAGTAATTAGTAAACTATGTAGAAAGATATTTATTTTAAACTGAAAAATTCTCTGCATTTTTATCCAAAATCATTTGGTAGATGACACATTTTTGGATCCTGTTTGATTCTGGTATCAAACTGCTGGCAGTAAAAATGTATTTACTCTTGTTGTGCCTAATCATATATGCTAGTAATATCTGGGAAGATATTGGCAACATAGGTGAGACATCTGAAGGGCAGATGATCAAAAATTTTAAATAGCTCGTCAAGAGGGGGATTGTCTGGAAAAGAAGTTTGCCATATTAAAAGTGGTTAAGTGCTAAACATAAATATATCTTGTTCCAGACAGATATGTATATTGGCATAATATGACCACCCAGAGCCCGGGAAGAGAATTGCATCAGTGCACAGCACAATGCAAGAGAGAGGCCACTGGTGTGCAGGAATGTGTTTTAGTAGCTAATTGTTAAAATGAAGGCTTATGAAATCCACTTTTTGTCCTCATTTGTCCTCTGGTGTTGGCAATGTCATTTTAGAAGGAGAAATAGGCTAAGCAATAATTTTGTTCCCCCCTTTTGCCATCAAAGGATGAGGCAGCCCTTCCAAGCCCTGTGCCAGCAGCAGTGATCCTGAGCCTCAGGCATTCCAGCCATCTGCCACCTTGGCCAGTATCAAGGAGAACCTCTCATCAGTGCTGACCAAGTCAATCCAGTGACAAAAATATTTTAATCTGGACTATTATTTGGAAACAAAAACTATGGAAAATGTTGTTTTATGTGTCACGTGAATCTGATTGCACTTTGCTGATGTCTTTTTACTATCTTTCCACTTACATATCCA
>JADMLD010000816.1:0-68245 GCA_017589585.1 Phylloscopus whistleri
TGCAACATTGGGGTGTCGCCTTTTAAAGGTGTCTCATCCAAGGCAAAGGGTTTTTCTTCATTAAATCAATTTTACTCAGTCTATCACACAATACCTTTGCTCAAAAATCTACATATAAAACAATCACCCCCTCCCCAAATTGCACATCTTTCCATGGTTTAAAGGAACAACTCAGCTCCGTCTCTATGTTCCAGAGAAGTCCAGCTAGAATTTTTAGCCACTCCTCCTCCTCTACTTTAAAATCTTTTTTCACTCTCTTTCCACTGACTTCAGCTCCATGCTGTGTCTCCTTATGGTCTAATCACTGTATCTGTCCTTCGTTCAGAAAAGGCCGGTGCTCAGAAGAAATCCATTTGCTAGCAGAGAAAGAGTTAAACTTGTCAGGCTTGTCGGGCTGCTCACGTGATTTTGTTGCAGCGGGAACTAAAAAAGTCTGAAGGCCGCGCTGTTCTTTTCGGCCTGAAGGGGGGGGAAGAAGCATTCTGCAGCTGCCAGGGCTTCTCCTCCCCTTCCCCGCTGCTGCTGCTGTTCCCGGGGGCCACGCCTGGGGTGGGGGGGGCGGGGGCGACGGTGGAACACTCCTCGGTCCCTGCCCCGGTGACAGAAGCGGCTGCCGCCGGGGCTTCTCTTCCCCTCCCCCGCTGCTGCTGTTCCCGGGGGCAGACACAGCTGAGCTGCGCTCTCAGGGGGCCCAGGCCGGGCCCGCCAGGGCAGCGGGGCCTGGGCCGAGCCCGGCCAGGCTCTGTGCTGCTCGATGTTACCTGTGATCCAGCCGGAAGAAAAGAGAGAGAGCTCCTCCCCACACTCTCGGCTTATATGAGTATTACCCAAAAGTCGTAACCTACTTTTGAATGGTCAAACTATCTGCCAATTAAATAAAAATGATTTTTGATTAGACCATTCTTAACCCATGACAACATGTCAGTCAACAAGAAAAAAATTCTCATTGGTGTATATATAAAATTACAGACAGTGTATCAGAAGGTTGATCCTTCTCCAGGTGCCCGTAAACTTCTCTCAGACTACATGTGGTTGCTACTGAAATATGTCTTGTGGAGTTAGAAATCATAAAGGAACAAATACAAAACAGCATATTCATGTGCTATAGCACATGTTAATAGAAAGCATGTTCATGTCTCATTTATGCTTTTAATTTGTGTCATAACTATCTTTTGACTTAATGTTATTCTTTTCCTCTGCAGGGATCTTAATCACTCTATCTCTTATACTAATCACTGTTCTGACAGAGGGGAGAGTGAATTAAATTAGTTTTAAGAAATCTCCTGCTTTATTAATTTTACCAATGGAAGAGCATTCCCTCTGTCAGATTCTCCTCAGTTAATACCCTCTTCTCTTCACCAGTCTGAGCCTGAAGATTCTGACTTAATTAATAATTTTTAATTCCAAAGTTTTCTTGATATATTTGGGGTCCCAGACAGGTGGCCTAAGGCAGCTTTGGGAGTGTGAGTGGTTTCTTCCCCTCATGCCCAGCACCTTGGTCTCTGCCTCCATTATATTCATCCCGGCTCCTTCACTCTCAGCTGGGGAAATCCCAGAGGAAAGGTGGGTTGGGATCTAACTTCTGTCAGTGGGGTAAGTAATGAAATCTTTGCACAAGGCTTCAGCTGATCTCCTTCAGCATGCAGGCCCTGCTGGAGGTGAACCTGTCTTTGGCTGAGGTCTGTCAGCAGCCAGGCTGCCTCCTTAGCAGTCAGCCAGCTCCTTGTAGGAACCATCTCCAGTGGGCATTGACTTCAGTGTCACTGGTGTCACACTGAAAATTATCACAAACCTGCAGAAAGGATCAGCAAAATATGCACACCTTGAATAGAAGGTGAGTTACGTTCTAGACTGATCTTCCTAAAAAAATCCTTGCCTCATTCTCAGAGAGAGGTTGCTGCCTTTGTCTCCTGGACCAGGTGGTGGTGATGGTTTCCTCAGACGGCCTCTTTCAGATTCTTGTTATAAATCATGCTGGAGTTTTTTCACATAAATTCTAAAGAAACGAATCAAGTGTTATTACCTTAGCTTTTAAAAGCATTGTATTTCTCCACAGCAAACAGTTTGAGTAGTTTTTCAAAATAGTTTGAGATTTACTCAAATGAGAGCTTTAATTTAGAGAGGTTGCTTCAGGCAGAGGGAATTAATATAATCACTTTCTAGTCCTTTGAGTTACACCTTCACAGAAAGCTATCAGTTTTACAAGGCTGAAGAGATTTTGCTGTTGTCAGATTAAATTAACTCTACATTTAAATTCAAAACAGCTCCTGATAAAGAAAAAAATCCTTAGAAAGGATATATTAAAAAAAGCCCCAAGATTGCAATTGTCTGGAAATTGCAGAACTCACATTGTTAAATTTGTACCTTAACAAAACAATTGAAATGAACCACTTTTATTTATGTAGTTATTTCTTTGGGATTATCAAGTAGAAGTAGTTTTGGAATTGGAATAATTTTAGAAGCAATTCAACTGTAGCACTTTGCTGCACAAGTATTTCCTCTTGTTCCCTACTCAAAAGGATGATAGGAAAATAAGAAAATAACTTCTTTTTGAGTTGAGGATCATAAGGCCATGTAACAAATGCTGCTCCTAGCATCTCACAGCAGTAGCTGAGACAGACTATCATCTTCCTCACTTATATTTTTCTCTGATGTTCAGGACAGTGCTTTGGCAAAGTGCTGTTGCCAGCATTGAATGATAATATCCTTCATCACTTGAGAGGGCAATAACAACAAAAATGGTAGAAGTCTGAAGGTTTTGGAAGACAAATACATAGCTTTTAACCTGCAACATGCTTGAGATGGATCAGACATCTAGTTTCTTAGAATTTATTGCCAGATTGGAACAGAGTAAGAAGGACCTGTATCCTGAGTTATCTCTCAGCAGGAAACTGAAAGATGAAGTTTTAAACTGCTTATAATGTAAAATATAGAGTGGAAAAAAAGCTGTCAAAACCTCAAACCTGTCCCAAAGATTGATTATTTTGTCTGAAAAGTACAATGAAAGTTTTTAAAAAATCTGTCTATATTCCTGACACTGTTGAAAGACATTAATGGAAGAGGCAGATCCAAGGAAAATATCATACATGGGCTTGTACTAATAGGCCTGTTGTTGTAGATGGCTTGCCTTGGTGGCTTTTAGACTGTCTTAAAGCAGTACAGACAGACTGTGGGCTTAGCACTGCTGTACCAGCATAAATCATATTGTTATGATCTGGTTATTAAGATTGTTAGAGAACTTCCTCTGCCAAAATTAAGGTGGAAAGGAGACCATGTGCCATAGTCAGTAGCATGGATTTTATTTGACATTAAATGTGAGGGAGAGGGGGAGAGAGAGAGAAATGGGAAAAGGTGTGGGGAGAGAAAGAGAGTAACAGAGAGACAGATTAGATAGAATTTATTACCACTCCATGGGTCCCAACAACCTCCTGTTGGTGCTTTTCTAGTCTTCTTGCTGGTGAGGTCCCCCAAAACAGAGTTTAATGAATTAATACACACTTGGGCTGGTGGGAATGCACAGGTACCTCTCTGGGTGGGGGACAAGTTTGACACTGTCTCTTGCAGCAGAATCTGGATCCCTTTCATCCCTTTGTGTTAGCTTCAGGGCTGGTGCAACCTCGGGAATCAGTCAGGGGGAGGGGGCACTTTGGGGGTCTTTGATGGTTTATGAGACTTCTCAGCTGCCTCTCACGTGAATGTCCTGTGTGTGTGGCCCTCCCAGGGTGAGGAGCTTTTACAACTGAGCCAGTTTGTGTAAGGGAAGATGGATGTTCATTCCCTCTGACCAGAGGTTACACCACACACCCAAACCTCTCCTCCTCCACCTTTGGCTGGGGGGATGTGTGCAAACCTGGGCCCAGCAGATGAGGCTGTGGGCTGTGGCCTCCCCCACCACAAACCCAGCCAGAGCTGATTTTCAGGACAGCTGCTGGGTTTGGCTTTCCTGCTAGATACATTCTTGTTCCTCAGCCTTGTTTGCTTCTCTCTAGACCTTAAAAAATTGGCTTAACTCACAGTCCAAAGTTCCAGTCAGGGAGGGGTGGGCTTCGGTGGCTGCAACTTTATACAGTTTTGCTGTCATGGGCAAAAGGTGCTTCATAACAATGTTTAAACTGTTAAACATAACATTTCTGTATCTCACACACTGAGCCTGGAGAGACCTGGTAGTTCCCCATGACTGTTCCTTGCATCCATTTTGTCACTACATAGCCATAAACAATAGACAAATCCCATTGAAGGCAGGGTGACTGTGGTGGAGTAGGATGTCTAAATTGAAGTAACATGCTTTTGCCCATTAAAAAATGGGCAAAACAAGGTGTCTGGACTTTACAGAACTGTGGAGAAGGTAGGTAACCAGAAGGGACTTGATAGTACCTCTGTTGTGGAGAGTTGCTGCAGTTTCCTAGAGACAGCCAAGAAATGTTAGGCAGCTAAAAAAGTCTAGATAAGGAAAAAAAAACAAATAGAAAAACAGTCAAGGAATTCCCTTGACAATTTCATTAGGTAAGGGAGGACGGAGTAACCTAATGATTTCTCTAGATCAGAGACATTTTAGGGTTGACCCTGGGTGGACGGCAGGTGCCCACCAAAGCCATTCCATCACTTCCCTCTCCACAAGGACAGAAGAGAGAAATTAAAACTAAAATTTTGTAGGTCAAGATGAGGACAGAGAGAGATCATTCACCAGTAACCATCACATGAAAAAGCAGGCTTAAGAAATTTCTATAATTTATTACCAATCGAATCAGAATAGGATAAAGAGAAAATAAAACACAAGTGTAAAAACCACCATCCTCTCTACTGCTCCTTCTTCCTGGATTCAACTTCACTTCTGCATTCTCTACCTCCTTCCCCTGGCAACACAGAGAGATGAGGAATGGGGATTGCAGTCAGTTCATCACACATTATCTCTGCTACTCCTTCTTCCTCAGGGAAGGACTACTCACACTCCCTGTTCCAGAACGGGGTCCCTTCAATGGAAGTTCTCCACGAACTTCTTCAAAGTGTACCCCTCCCACAGGAAGAAGTTCTTCCTGAACTGCTCCCAAGTTCTCCCTTGCATGGGTTCAGTCTTTCATGAATAGGTTACTCCACCATGGGTCCCCATGGGGGACAAATTCTGCCAGCAAACCTGCTCCAGCGTGGACTCCTCTGTCTCCACGGATCTTCAGGTCCTACCAGGAGCTGGTTCCAGCACAGGCTTTCCACAGCGTCACCGCCTCCTTTGGGCATCCACCTGCTCTGGAATAGGGTTCTCCCTGGGCTGCAGGTGGATCTCTGCATCCCCTGGCCCTCCATGGGCTGCAGGGGCACAGCTGCCTCACCATGGGCTGCAGGGGAATCTCAGCTCTGGCACCTGGAGCACCTCCTGCCCCTCCTTCTGCACTCACCTTGGAGTCTGAGGAGCTGTTCCCCTCACATATTCTCACTTCTCTCTCTGGCTGTTTTTTTCCCAAGTTCCCCCTTCTGAAATATGTTGTCCCAGAGGTGTTAATGATTGTCTTGGCTTTGGCCAGTGGCAGATCCACCTCATAGCCAGGTGACATTGGCTCTGTCAGACATCAGAAAAGCTTCTGGCAGCTTCTCAGGGAAGCCAACCGTGTAGCCCCACAGCCACCAAAACTTGGCCAGGCAAATCCAATATAGCGGGAAAAAGGGTAGAAGTGTTTTCTGACTGAATGGTCCAGAAAAACTTCAGTACGAGGAATATTGTTGTCAAGCTGCAGACATCTAAGAGACAATGAGAGAAGAAACAGGCTTCTGGATGAAAATGCAAATGTTTTCTCAGTATGAGATAATAAGATGTTGTGGGTAAGAGTGAAAGAAGACTTTTGAGGGAGTCTTTGAGTTTTTGCCAAGAGAGGGTTACACACTCTGTTCCTTCCACAGGCACTTGCTGTGTTTGCTGCATCTGCCATGCTGTTAAATAAACACTCAGATTCTAGAGTCCACAATGGCCACAATTACAGCAAAATACAAGATTGCTGCCCTACTGTAAGCAGTTTTGTTAAGATCATGATAAACCAAGAAAAGTTTTGGAGGGTCTCCTCTGAGTATTAACCAGGCAGTTCTTGAAGAGAAGGAAACTTCATTATTCCAAATCACATTTTTCAAAGGGAGAAATGAAGATGCTTCCTTCTATTAATAAAATTTTGTATTCTGAGGAGACAGTAGACTTGTGTTATAATTCTTTGATTTACAATCATTGCTTTATTTTTATTTTTTCTTTTTCACATGTAATGATAAAACTGAGAATTTTACAAAATTGTGACATCTAAGTCAAACTGCAGATAGATGAGTTCCATGTTTAGAAAAGCAAAAATAGAGAGATGTAGATAGGTCAAAAATGTTTTAAGTCACTTTTGACTGTTAAAGTCCTTGTCTGTATTTTCTTTGCAATCCTACTTGTAGTACTTTAACATTGATAGATGATTAATCTCCGTGTGGGGTAAACTTCAGGCTCAGGATTTAGAGAGTTTAAATATATAACTTCTAGACCAATGGGTATCCAATGTGTCTTTTTTATTGTTTCTTTTTCATGAAAGGTGTGAAACAGTGTAAGTGCTCAGAAAACTTATCCAAATTGTAAACCTAGTAAGTTTTGCACCAATTGTAATTATTTCTCTTCTACTGTTAGCATTTACTTAAAGTGCATATTGCTTATCCTGATAAAACCTTTCTTTACATTCCTGGATGCTGGTAAAACAGGGTTGCATATAGGATTGGTAAAGGAGTTTTGTTTTCAACAGACCCCAATAAGAACAAATAACAAGATATGAAACATTAAAAATTTCTAGGCTAAGTGAGAGCTTAATTCTCTTGAAACATGTGACCTTACCTGTTTCTGAAGAACTCTGGAAAGGCATGTACTGTAATAATTTTTGTAACCCATTTTCTATTAGCTGTGCAATATGACATTTTAATCCTAAAAGGTGACGCCAAAACATCTCCAAAAATCAACTGCAATTAAAAGGAATATTTCCAATTTTTTTTTCAAATTTGATGCTTTCCAGTTGTATTATAGGCAGAATTATTTGTGATGTCTCCAGTTTGCAGAAACTTATCAACATTACTTTAAAACTAAGGTAACGTGAACTAATATGATTAGTTTTTCTTTTTAGGGAATGGTCTCAGAAACAGCACAGTTCAGGGGAAGGCTAACTTGTTGCTTCTTACAGTCCCATGGAATGTAGTACATATATCAAGGTGTTGCTTCACTGAGTATCAGTCAGTTCCTTGCTCCTTGTCCACGCTATGGGCTTCAGACTCAAGCATACTATTGCAAAAAAAAAAAAAAAAAAAATCCAGTTGGACTTCAGAATTTAACAGCACTTCTGCTTTAGGCTCAATCAACTGAGTTGAGCTACTTGTCTCTGTGCTATGACAATAATTCTTCCCTCTGCCAACTTATATTCAAACTTCAAGTGTGTTGTTCACATAATAAATTCCCATCCTGAAAGCAAAGACCTTATTAGAGCACTTACTAATATTAATATAAATATCTGTCAGACTTCATCTTTGTTCCCTTTAATTGCCTGAATTATCAAATTTTACAGATAATTTGCTTCCTATCTATTTAAAATACCTTCTCACAGTTCCCTTATTGGTTTTGATGTTTCATTTATGATATTTTTTACTCCTCAATTCTGTATTCAATTGTGTCTAGCTTTCCTAGGAATCTCTTTGTGATACAGTATGTTGCAATGATAAGTTGATTGATATGTTTTTTTGTTAATCAGTGACACTTCTAGCAAAGAGTGTGGCAAGATTATCTAATTTATAAAGTTAGCTTCTTGCACATGCTGTATACCTCTGATGACACCCATTACACACCTGGTAATGTAACAAACTTAATTTGGTTCAATACTTAGTCCAAAATTAAGTAGAGAATAATGTTGGCTTTTGGTTTTAATTACAATAAATATCAAAACCATGATAACCTGGAATAAAATTCTTGGAGTATAGTAATCCAGTTTCCATTTTCAGTTTACCTATTGGTATTTTCCTTCATCAATTTGTGTTCGAAAATGACTTACAGGTACAGGATTTCTCGGATTCAAAAGAAATTATTTACATTTAAATATAAATTATTAAATATTTCATTAAAAGTCAAAATAATTATTAAAATAATTTACTTCTTCAATGTTCTTTTTTCTTTGGGTTTTTTTTCATTTTTTGGTTAAGGATGTTTGCAGTTAGTACACTTCATTTTGTTCCTCCTAAAATGTCTTTTTAAGGTGTATTCTATGCAGTGGAAAAATATTAACTTTGCTCTGAATGATTGTGTTCATATATTATATATGAATACCTATTAAATTCTGGAGTATGCTTTGAGCATTACACTATTCAAATTGCAAATAAAAAGGAGTGGAAGTGGCTGCTAGTTCACTTGACAGTTTATCTCATGGCAGCAACTTGAGCCCACTCTGCTGAAAGGATCAACCTTCCTCGAAATCTGCTTTTGATGTGGAAGACACCCAATGGCATAAGCAAAGTGGGAACTCCAGTTTTCTTCAGTGTGCATTTAGTCTTAATCTCCACAGGAATGAGTTAGCAGGTGTGCTGACCTCCAACAGGGAGGTTTCCACCAAAAAAAAGCAAGGACAAGCTCAACTCTACTGCCACGACTAAGAGAATGTCAATACAGAGGCATTAAAACTTGTGGATTTGGATATAGTTTCTGAAAAATCTGACTAGTAATGTAGCAGTGATGTGTGAAATAGGAAGAACCTCCTTTTTGAAAACATCAACTTCCATCATAGCCTTACACATTAAATTTCATTTTTCTTTAAAAGCATGATTTATGTTAAATCATGAATGTAAGACTCATCCTCAGCTGAGCAGAGGTACTGAAGATTTTGACAGGTGCTGTACAGCTAAAAGGAAGATCTCCCTCAGAGATTAAAAAATACTGCCTTAAAAAATATCCACTTCTGTTCAATGACATAATTCACTCTGCTGAGTCTCAAGGTTGGCGAGTAGGGTAAACATGCCCTCTGAGAGTGGAAACAATGACAGTGTATGTGAGCATGAAATAATTCTACCAACTGGTGACCAAGTGAAACTAAATCAATGAAAATATTTCAGATATCTGTGCTGATGACTGTTTTCCTGATTTTTTTTCATACCCACGTAGTTTCTCATTTTACAAAGCAAATATCCTTGTTAAACAACTATAACATTAATTTATATTTTCTTTTTCCTCGGGAACTTAAGTCATGCATAAGGTTGAAAAAAGTCAATTTATGAAGAACAGGAAAGTGGACAATAAACAGGAGTCACATTTTCTTCACTGAAGATCATAAAACTTTTAATATCTTTTTCTTTATGTTTGATCCAAAAAAGACTGTTTCTCATATGCTTTGTTTTCATACTCATTCCGTGCTAATGAAAACCCTTTTCCAAAAGCTTTGAATTGCCTCATTTGTCAATAGACAAAAAATTATTTTCATTTGGTTGTCAGAGAAGACCTAATAAATGTTGTATTTATGGCCATTTCAGAAGTAAGTAACCTGAAAATTTAAAGACATTACTAATGTGAAGATATAATTTAATTCCTTAAAATTGTTGGATTGATTTTATGATATGGAGATTACAGGCTGTTTATTAATTGGAATGATACCTATCTATATTTTATCTTCTTTCAGGATTAGATCCAAGAAGTACTATGTGAATTCCAGGATATTTTTTAAATTATATTTTTATATAATAAAAAAAGGTTCCCTTTTTTTTTTTTCCATCCTCCTAGGACAAGTGTTCTGCAGAGGTAAATAGAGATGTCATTTTAAAAACAATCTGTAATTCTTGAAGGACAGATCAATATTGTTCCAATTTTTTTTAAGAAACTTCCTTTATTTTTTATTTTTCAGAAACTTTTTTAAAATCATTTTTTGCAAAATTTTGAAGCTGTAATAAAAAAAAAAATTCTCAAAATCATAATCTGAAGAGTCTTCCTAGAACCAAAGCAGATGCCAACATGCAAATTCAGGATTCTTATAGCATTACTGTTGTCCAAAATCTTGCTTTGATTGATTTAGAGCCATTTGCCAAAGGCTAGCCAAGAACTTCAATGTTTTTTGAAAGGGATGCTAATGGTTTTTCCCTGAGCTGGACCTGTCATTATCTTTGCAGATATTTTTAAATGTAAAATTTCAACAAAATTAATTGATCACCAATTTACCCAAAGGTATTTATAATGTCAGAGAAATGAGACACAGTCCTTTGGGCAGAGCTTAGTATAATATTCGAAATGTTATGGAAAGTGCAATTGTGTAAGCTCCTGAGAAGCAGGAAGGCAGTTCTGGGTCCAAGCACCTTTCTATTGGTCTGGCACTAGATGACAACAAGCAGGTCTAGAGCCAGAGAGGGACAATCTGAACTGGGACAAAACACAGGCCATGAGAAGAGATTGCCAACCCAACAAGTAGGTAAGAGGGTGGAAAAAGAAATGCCCCCTGTTAAAAGATGTGCCTGGGGAAAGGATTTTCTGGAAGATGGAGCAAGAGCAAAAGAAAATAAGCTTGCAGCAGGTGCAGAGAATTATTCTGCGTAACAGGTAGTTTGCAAAATTTCAGTGTTTTTAACAAGTGGTTGTAACTAACTGCACTAACTGCTTGCAGCAGAGGTCAGGATCTTTTCATACAGTATAAGGGCTGTAGATTTTTAAGGACCATGTGAATCACCCAGTGTAAGACGCTGCGTAACCCAGGATGCAGAATTCAGTGATTCCTCTGGTACTGGTGAAACTTGTATTATGGCATATTTTATAGGATTATAATAGAACTTAAAGTTTTCTAATGATGGCTTGTAACATGGTAGAACACTAGAAAGGCTTTTTTCTTATATACTTAACTCTTCTTCTATAAAGCAAGGGCCTTTCGTCCTGTCTAAATATACCTAAATTTGGAGTCCACATTTGGCTCTTAAAATGTCTCTTTATTCCTAGGTTGAAAAGCCTTTTTTAGCATAAAATCTTCACACTTAGGTATTCATTAGCCGTAATAAAATTTACATTTTAGATTCTCTTTAATACATTTAGTAGATAGAAAGGCCATAACTACTCACAAGAAAGATTTTTCTAGACCTTGCATACTGCTGAAGTAGTTTTTATTTTGTCAAAATACTTTTAAATGAGGTTTTTTTTCTGTATTTCAAGTTTTGCTGTCAGCCATTTTATACTCTCACCTATACTACTTTTGAAATTGAGGAACAAAGCATGACTAGAATGAAGTCCATGAATCTCTCCAAAACACTTCATTAGCAAATTGGTTGTTAACTGCAGTTAATTCAGGTTATGGTACCCTAAAAACTTTGCTTCTAAATCTATCCTGGTTTCTTTTTGTCAAGTTACTTGGACCGAATCAAGTTTTTCACTCTCTTGTAATATCAATGCATTCACAGTTTCCTTCTATTGCTTAAGAACTTCCCACGTCCTGAAATTTGAAGTCCCTTTAAGTTCTGGCAGTCGGTGTTTGCTTCTACATTGTCAATTCATTATTTATCTTTAGCATTTGGTCTTTTGCACATTTTGCAGTCATGGATGAAACAATTAAAATATAAACCAAAACACCTCTGTAAAATGAGACATGATCCTTATTGGTTATTTTGTTTTTCTTTCTTTGATTTTTAGCATGTCTTGTCCGCACTCTCCCACTTGCATTTAGCTATTGATGCCAATAATCTGAATCATTAAAATGCTTTCAGCAACTTGTCCTAATGAGGTCTAAAGGGCTACCATTTGGTAACTGGAGACACAGTGGTGATTGGAAGAAGAAGGCCTGCAGGGAAGGGTACCTCAAAAGAAGAGGTGTATTAGACTTCCCATTCCTTTGGATTTCAAGCTTCACCTGCTGCTGTAGCATCTTAGCCTTCTGTGAAATGGATTCTGCCCAAGGGAAAAAAGAACAAAACAAAAAGAGCCCAAACAGAGCCAAAACCAAGACCCTAGCCTCAGGAGCTTTAAAACGTCCTCAGAAAAACAAAACCAAAACCAAAACCAAAAAACAAAAAACAAAAACAAAAACAAAACAAAAAAAAAAAAAAACCAAACTATTAGAGGATGCTCATTTTAATTCAAATTCAGACAAAAAATGTTGGAGGATGTTTCTTCAGGGTGCAGAATAGGGCGACACACATAAGGATAAAATGGGGGACTTGGGGACTTAGGATCCAGAGTTTCTAGTTCTCCTTGGGCATGGCATAGAAAATGTAGCTTCGCGTGACACTCTCAGGCCCTGCTGGCTTATTTGGGCCGACCCAGCTGCTCAATCACGCTGCCACACAACTGTTTTCTGAGTCTTTGGGTCAGCAAGCAGTCTTGACTTACGCTGTTACGGCTGTAGTCAGAAAGAGTGGACCCTCCGAGGCATTCAGGAAACAAAGGTTTTATTTGGGGGATCTGGGGGTTCCCCAGCCTCTGTCCAGTGCCTCTGGAAGGACCCAGACAAAGGGTTGCAGGGGAATTTTGTACATGGGGTTCAAAGGGGGGGGTGGGTATCTTCTTCACAAGCCAATAAAACAACTCAAACAAACATTCCAACAAAGTTACCTAAACATTAACAAATCCAATACCAGTTTAGAGGTGGTCTCTAGGATTCTGCCAACCCGTGGTCAGACCCTTGAGACCTTGAGAATCTCTAGGCGAAGGTTCCCGTTGTCTTAGTAACCTTATCAATCCTGATAAAGTATTTTCCAAGACAAGGGGCCTTTTTAGGGTAACACTATTCTACCTTAATAATCAAAAAGCTATACTATATTCATAACTAAAACTTATCAAACATTTTTTTCACATCCACACTTCCCCCTTTTTTTTTTTATTTTTCACTGATCTGGGGTATAAATTTCTGAGCTGTTTTCGCTGCTCACATCATCGTCTGGTGGAAATTCGATGGCTGGCACAACTGAGTGCACTGAGGGGGTAGAAGTGGGAAAAATTGCCTGCATAATTACATTTTTCATCAAGCTAAAAGCAATGACTACAACTAAAACAATGAACAAAATTAACAATCCTGTTTTGATCCAAGAGCTGACAATGTTAGAAAGTCCAACACCTTGAAAAAGGTTGTCAAACCAGTCTCCTGTTTCTTTTTTGATGGACTCGACCATTCCTCGCAGCTGCTGGACAGATTTCTTGACATCTTCTGCTTTGGACGATAAATTGAAACAGCACAGTCCTTCAAACTCTTCACATGAATGTTGATGCATCAAAAGCAGATAGTCAATGGCAGCTCGGTTTTGGAGAGTTGCCTGCCTGGTTATTTGTTCGTCTGATAGGAGGTCGCTTATAGCTTGCGATGTTAAATTTGCTTGTTTGACCACCCAACACTCTAATCGGCCTAATTCACCCATAGACTTTGCAATTGAAACCCAAGGCAAAAAGACTGTTATGGCAGTGGCTTTTGCTCTGGACCAATGGATAATTTCTGAATTACAATCTGGGTCAAGACCTGTTAGGTCTCTTTTTTGAACATGGCTGGAGGAATTTTTGTGGTGCCAATTAAGAATCTGTGTCATGTTTGGGGTGAACAAGCTCAATTTTCCCAATGTGCAAGGACCTCCGATCAGCCGAGCAGGAATGCCTGTAAAAGCTCTGTCACCACAAATGAGGAAAAAACCTTTGGGTAGAGAACGGGGAAAAGCATTTCCAGTGTTGGTGGAAGGAGTGGTAACATGTACAATTCTTGTACACCAATTTGCTGCTACATATAAACTTTTGGTCTGCAGCAAATTATAAACTGACTTAACTCGTTTTTCAAAAGGGGTGTAATAAAAATTGATACAAAAAGGAGCTTTGGAAGACCCAAGGAGTTCTAATTCTTGGGGCTCTTGGTGGGCACGTGAAAGGGTTTGCGACCACTCTTTCCAAAAAGCAAGGGGATTCCTGACAAAAGCAGAAGGGGGCTCACCAATTTCTTCAAAATGTTTAACTTCAACAGGTTTCCGATTAAATTGTTGTTGCAACTGGAGGAGTGAGTATGGCAACTCTTCCTCTTTGACAGGGATTCCTACCAGGCAGGAGGATATGGGATTTTGGGATGCTGCTGAGGCTAGGCAAATGTGATCTTGGCCTAAACTCCGTGCAAGGGTTTTCCATACATTGGCTTTGGGTTGTGGAATGATCCAGGAGACGGTTATTGACGGCAAACTGAACAGCACAACAAGGACGACCACTGCTGCGCTGCGAGTTTCCATGCTGACCACCAGGCCTGTGGTCCTGTAACTCAGAAAAGGAAATTCAGTTAAACAAACACTGAAAACATTCGGCTAGAGGAAACAGCTCTTCTGTTTCTTCCTCTTGCCTAAACATCCAGGAGGGAAGAGTAAATGGGCAAGGAGACTCTGCCTCAGAACCCTCTTCTTCTTCTCCCTTTTTTTTTTCCTCCTCCAGGAGGCTACAGTGACCTGGGGCTCTGGTGTTTCTGAAGTCTTGGGGACATAGGGTCTCACATTTCGAGAGGGAAGCCACCGCAAGCCGGTGGGAGTGGAGACGCAGGCGTACCCACGTCCCCATGCGATCAATTCATGAGGACCCTGTATCTTCAAGGTTTCTGGATCTTTGACAAGGACTTTTGGCTTTTCACGGGGCTCTAACTGTGAGCTCCCCCGAAAGTGCCTTGTCACCGGCGGGTTCATGGTCTCAAAGGAACAGTTAAGAAAATTCAAAGTGAACAAAGCACGGGCTAGTCTTACTGACGGTGGTTCAATTTTGAGAATTGGTTGCTGCTGGCTGAGGACTCTTTTAAGATTTTGATGAGTCCTCTCCACAATTGCTTGCCCTGTTGGAGAGTGAGGAATCCCAGTTTTGTGCTCCACTCCCCATTGCTGCAAAAAGCTGCTAAATTCTTTGGACTTGTATGCGGGTCCATTGTCAGTTTTTAGAGATTTTGGAATTCCCAAAACGGCGAAAGCCTGGATAAAATGCTTGATAGCATCTCCAGCTTTCTCCCCTGTGTGGGCAGAAGCAAAAACAGCCCCCGAGAACGTGTCCACAGAGACATGCACGTACTTTTGCCTCCCAAAGGAGGGGAAGTGCGTGACGTCTGATTGCCACACTTCACAACTGGACAAGCCACAGGGATTCACACCTGTGGGCACGGATGGAAAGATACTTTTGTGACATTGTGAACAGCCATTCACAATCGCCTTGGCTTGGTCACGGGTTAGGTTAAACTGTCGGACCAAACCTGGCGCATTCTGGTGGTGGAGCTGATGACTGATTCTTGCTTGCTCAAAACGATTTGGCAGCGGGGTTACCTCAACAGGGGCAGCAAGAGCATCAGCTCTCCTGTTTCCCTCTGCTATAAATCCTGGAAGATCTGTGTGTGATCTGGTGTGCATCACATAGAAAGGGTGCTCTCTTTGAGAAATCAGTTTTACAAGCTTCGAAAGCAACTGAAAAAGAGTGACGTTGGGAACTTCCTGCAACACAGAATGTTCTGCTCTAGACACTATCCCTGCCACATAACTTGAATCCGTTACCAAATTGAAAGGTCCAGAGAAAGTCTCAAATGCTCTAACAACTGCAGCCAACTCAGCAACCTGAGGCGATCCTTCTACCTCAGCGACGTCTGATTCCCACTTTTGGGAAAGAGGGTCTTGCCACGTCATGACTGACTTGTGTGATTTTCCAGACGCATCTGTGAAAACAGTCAGAGTGTCAAGAGGCTCTTTGCTCTGGATACTTTTCAGCTCCAATTGAAATTGGACATCAGCATTGAATATTTTGTGGGAAGGCCGATGAATTGAAATTTGGCCAGGGTAGTTATCTAGGGCAAACTGCAATGCTTCGTTCTCTTGGAGCAAATGCTCCAACATGGCTTTTGTGATTTGGCCTGATTCTAATTTGATTGGCATGTGAATGAACTCAAAGTCACATCCAGCCAGTTCTCGAAGGCGAAGTCTGGCTTTCCGAATCAATTCAGCCATCAATTCTTGTGGTTTTGTCATCCTTTTGGACCTGTGATGACTCAGAAAGACCCACTCTATGATAGAGAGAGGATCTTCTTTGTCTTGGCCCTTCTGTGATTTTTTGGGGGTTTTGCTTTCCCATTGAAAAATCATTCCATGTAGATGTGGCAACTTTCCTAATATGATAAAACGAAAAGGCAGGTCAGGCTTACATCTGTTGGCCTGTCTGGTGGACATTGCGTGTTGAATGTTTTCGAGCGCGATTTTTGCTTCTGGGGTGAGGGTCCTGGGGGAACTGAGCCCCTCTCCCCCTTTTAACAAATCAAAAAGGGGGGCCTAGATCTTCGGTGGAAAGACCCAGCCAAGGTCTCACCCAGTTCAAAGAACCACACAGTTGATGAACATCTGCAAGGGTTTGAATTTGGGTTTTGATTTCTAATTTTTGAGGAACAATGGTTCTCTTTCCAATTTCAAGTCCCAGGTATTTCCAGGGTGGCATTTTCTGAATTTTGGATTCTTGCAACTCAAACCCTGCGTCAACCAGTGAAGACACTGTGAGGTCGAGTGCATGTTCCAACATGTCATCTGTCGGTGCACAAATCAAAACATCATCTATGTAATGGTAAATGATGGCTTGGGGGACTGCTGCACGCACAGGTGCAAGCAGGGAGGAAACATATCGTTGACAAACCATGGGGCTGACCTTGAGGCCTTGGGGTAAAACTTTCCATTGGTATCTTTTTCGAGGGGCCTCTTGGTTTAAGGTGGGTACAGAGAAAGCAAAACGGGGTGCATCATCAGGGTGGAGAGGAATGTGAAAGAAACAATCTTTTATGTCAATGACAGTCAAATTCCAATTTTCAGGGAGCATGGTTGGGGTGGGCATCCCTGGTTGGAGAGAACCCATGTCTTCAACTACCTCATTGATTTTGCGGAGGTCGTGAAGAAGCCTCCACCTGGTTTTGTCTGCTTTTTGAATGACAAACACTGGAGAGTTCCACGGTGAAGTGGTCTCTTCAATGTGTCCTTTTTTCAACTGCTCTTCTACCAATTCGTTGAGCGCCTTTAATTTTTGTTTAGACAGCGGCCACTGTTCTATCCAAACTGGTTCGTCTGTCAGCCAATTCAGTTTCTGGATAGGACGCTCTTCAGTGGCCGCAACCTGAAAAACCTTTGGAGAGTCAGGAATGTTAATTGTGACCCCCCATTGGGACATCAGATCTCTTCCCCACAAGGGTTCATCAAAATCCAAAACAAATGGGCGCAATGTTGCCAATTGCCCATTTGGTCCTTCAATTGTGACTGCTTTTTTTGACTGTTTGGCCACTTGCAAACCTCCAATGCCATTTACATGTTTAGCAATGTTTTGCAGTTCCCAGTGTGATGGCCACATCTTTTCTGGTACTATGGTCACATCTGCGGCTGTGTCCCAAGCCCCCTTAAGGAGCTTGGACTCTTCACCCATGGACAACTTACAATAATCTTTTGGCCTCTCATGGCTTATCTTTCTTACCACTGCGACAGTGCTGTCTCTGTCGCTTTCTTCTTTGCCATCTTCTGCAACACCTCCTTCTAAACTTGCTTCAATTTCTAGTGTGCATATAGATGGAATAACTTGGGCAATGATCTGCCCATTCGGTAAAAATGTGGGAGGGTTATTACTGCACAGCCACACAACAAATTGCTCTGGGTCAGTTGTTATGACTGCAGGGGCAATTCTTATATCTAAGGGGGTAAACTTGCAATCTCCAACAACAACAAACTTTGAGTCTATTAAATGCCACGTGCCGGGTTCTTTTGAGACTATGGCGGTGTGCCACTGACTGTCCCGCAGGTGAAGAGGCTCAACCAACCGGAGCCTAAAAGGCTCATACCTGTCTGTCGTTGTCAAGGATCCTGTGGGCTCAGGCAAAATTATGTGCCTTGGTTTCTCTGGTTCTGACAAATCCTGTGAAGAAAAAGACAAATCTGATTTAGATGACTTTTTTTCTTTTTTGGTGTTTTGGACTGCCCAATTGGTGTCGTCGCGCTGAGCAGACTGGCGCTCCTCACTCAGTTTTTTGACTCTTTGGGGTTCTTTTTGTTCTCACCCTTCCCACCCTCACTTCCCTTTTCCTTTAAAAATTTGTCAAACTGTTCTTTCATTGGACACTGGCTGGACCAATGGCCACTTTGTCTACACAGGAGGCAGGGGCGGTCCGGTTTTGCAGAGCTGGTCTTCTTTTGTGGCTCTGATGTGTTCGACGACTTCTGGGCTTTTGATGTTTCCACGGTAGCAGCAGTGATTTTCTGGCGTGGCTTCTCATCTTTGGGAGGTGGATTCTTGCATCGTGGAACAGAGACGCTGACAGCTTGCATCATCTGTCTCAGCAAAGGAATGGTTCCTGGTTCTCTTGGGATTAGGTTGATGGCAGCTGAGCACTCGTCGTTAGCATGAGAAAATGCTAACTGCTGAATGACTTGTTTCTGGGCTTCTTTTGCTACAACTTGTTGTTCTACTGCCATCGTAAGTCGATTGACAAAGTCAACATATGATTCCTTTGGACCCTGAAAAATCTCTAAATAACATTGTGAAATACCAGTAGTTTGCATTTTTAAAAATGCTTTACAAGCAAGTTCAGTCACTACTTGAAGAACATTTTGGGGAATACTATTTGTTTGGTCTGTGGCTGCTTCCCAATCTCCTTCACCCATTAAATGGTTGAGGGTGATTGGATTGCCAGCATTGTCTGTGGCAGTGTTTGGATTGTCTAATAAATTTGGGAGGGCTTCTTTCAACAAATTTGCCCAGGTCCCGAGCCACAATTCAAATTGTGCTCTCCCTGATAGGCATTTAAATAGCTGTTTTAAATCTTCAGGCACAGCAGTGACTCCTGCAAAGGCTGCCCAAAGCATACCTTCAAAGTATGCACTGGTTCGGCCATGATCCTTCAAGGCCTTCATTAGTTCTTTTAAAGTGGTTTGCGGGAATGCTCTCCAAGTAGCATGTGGATTTCCAGTTCCTCGTGTCCTCCCATACACAACTGGGGTAACTGTTGGAATTTTATTACTGTCTGTGTTATTTGAAAGATTTGGAACACTTGGTGTTTGAAATAAGTTGTTGTAATTTAGAAAAAGACTATTTGGTGATGCTGTTGCGATTTGTGCCGGAGTCACCACTGGGGCAGGGGCTCCTGGACAAACTTGCGGCGTTTGTGATGGCAGCTGGAGCTGGGACAGTGGCTCTGTGCCGTTGTACTGTATGACTGTCGCTTCTTGCGACTGTGTGGGGGGAAAAGGAGCGGAGAAAACCCCTGCCGCTCCTGCCGGAGCGGGAGGAGAAGCCTCTGCCGCAGTTTGCGGCGCGGGATGGGGAGGGTTTTGGAGTTGCGGCTGAAACGTGGGGAAATTGGGGTTTTCTAAAGTTGAAGCTGCCAGAGCACGCCACGGGAGAGTTGCTGCAGCCCGTGCCGAGTCATTCAGAACTGCTGCAGGAGCCGCTGGCTGCGTTGCGTTCAGCGGAGCTATCTGGTAAAAGGCAGGGTTCGGGGCGGCACCGCACTGCTGCTTCGCTGGAAAAGGAGCTGTCTCGAGAGGGGGTGCAGTTGGGAAAAGTGGGGGGGCGGGCTTTTCTGCGCGCTCTGGCACGGGGCTGACCACGCTCGCGCTGGAAAGGCAGGCACCCGAATTCCAAAAGTTGCTTGAGTGCGACTCTGAGGGAAGGGGCAGCGAAGGCGCGGGACCACAGGGCTGTGAAAGCGGCACCGCTGGGACCGCTGCAGTGTTGGGGCACTGTGTGCTGCCGTGCTGTTGAGGCACTGAAAAGAGGGGGTTTTTCTGTGGTGCAGAGGAAGGGAGGGGAGGGTGAGCTCCTGGCGTGCTCTCGGGAACGGGGGGGGAGTAAGGAGAGGAGGACGGAACCGAAAAGAACGGCTGCGGCGCGTGTGCGAACCCGGAAGTCTGAACTGAACCGGGTAAAGCCGCTGTTGAAACAAAATCTGCACCGAAAGCAGAGCTGGACAAAGGCACACTAGGTTCGGAAACGGGATGGGACTGGAACAATTTGGGATCCGATGTCGGAGGCAGGCAGGAGGGGACAGAGTGGGGCCGGAGCGGGTCTGGCGCCGGGGCGGAAAAAGAAGGAGCCGAGACAGGATCGCGGGAAACCGAAAATGACGAATCGGAAAGCTTTGAGAAATAACACGAACTAAAAGAAGCGGGGACAGGCGGAAAGGAATTGGCATTTGGGGAAAGGGGACCGAGCGAAGGTCTGGCGTGCGCGGGAAGAGGACCGGGATAGGGTGGGGGAGCGAGCGGTGCAGCTGCGGTTGTGGACGCCCTAGAAGGTCCGCACCGCGGTTCAGAGACGCGAGAGATCTCGGCGGGGCACGAACCGGAGCCGGTTATCGTGCAGTGGGATACTAAAGCGGAATGGGGCATTGGAAGCTCCGTTGGCATCGCGGCTGGAGCAAGCGTGCCTTCCGCTGCCTGGAAACCGTTCAGCGGGTTCGCGGCTGCCGTTTGCATTCGGCATGGAGCTGCCGCTGCGCCTGGAGCAGCGGTTGCTGCTGCGTGCCCAAGCTGCGCAGCAGAACCACCTGCAAAATCAGAAACTGCTGAATGTGAAACGCGCGAACTGCAAGTCGTCGGTTCTTGGAAAGGGGGGGAAACTGCATTTATTTGGTTCGGGGAAAAACAAGTCCATTTTGAGGAAGGTAACACAGGAGAAATTTGGGACAAGGAGGAGGGAGGCTGAAGCGAGGATGGGAGGGGCCGAGGTTCGGGAGGGGCGGTGTTTGGGCTCCCAAAGGCTGAAACGTTCCAATCCTGGTTCTGCTGGGGCGGAGAAAGGGGAGGGGACACGTCCGGAGACAAAGAGAGGGGCGGGGAGAAGGGGGAACTGGCGGGAAAATCAGTGGGAGCGGGAAACACAACATTGTGGGAAGAAGAAGGCTGAGAAAGAGAACAAAGGGAAGATGGCGGGACCATGCGGTCACTACCATCTTGAGAGTTTTCTCCTCCACTTTCTTTGGAAGGGGGGGCTCTGCTGCCTCCTACTTGGGAAGTTTTACAGTCGCTATCGTCGCCAGCACTTACAGTGAGGTTTGAGGACGCGTCTTCTTCGGCGAACGAAAAGCGAACTTTTCGGGTTTTAGCGGGGGAAACTGGGGGGATTTTGGGAGGGTTTTTGGAAGATTTTTGATCACTCGGACCTGCCGGGCGATCTCCACAAGCTCTAGCAGCGCGGCCGTCGTTGCCAGAACCCGTGTTCTTGCGAATTCGTAAAGGAACTGGGCTGCTCTTTTTAAAAGAAACAGCAGGGGCTTCAAACGCTTTTTTCGGGGTTTTGGGGGACACCAAAACTTTGGGGCGAACAAAACGGGAAAAAAGGGAAGGAGAAAGACCAGAAAGGGTGGAGGAGGAAGCAGAGGAAGCAAGCGACTGTGAAGAACTTTTAAAACTGTTTTGGGAAGATATAGAAGCTTTTCTTTGCATTTTTTGTATTATTTTTAAAGCAAAAATTATTTGCTGAGGCCAAATTATAAATTTTTTAGCTAAAACATCTCCTGATAGAGCTAATTTTTGCAATTTTTTCAACAATTCTTCCCAAAACAAAACACAATACACTTGGTCTGATTTAGCATCAGAAGAATACAAAAACAAATAATTAATAAACTTTTTCAATTCCTTTTTCGAGTGCTTTTCTGGTAAAACACTTAAAACTCCAATTAAACTATTAAAAACCTCTTTCTGTTTGGTGGTGGTGGATTCCTTGTTCCCCATTGTCACACTGATGGTATTTCCCACTACCTGTCTCCCGGCACCCCCCCACGTTCCCTCGGGCGATCCTTCTTGGGAGAAAGGGCCTAAAGCTCAGGGAAAGGGCTTACCGTCCTCCCCTCCTCCCCCCCACGTTGCGAAACAAGTTTCTGTGGTGTGTATGTTCCCCCCCTGGAGGAATTATACTTACCACTCCCAAGGAAACCGCAGGAGGCGTTGCCAGGACGACCACAGCCTGAAAAGGACTCCTTTGGGGAAGGAGCTACCCTCTTCGTCCACCGCGGGCGCTTTCAAAAGCACAACCTGGTGGTGCGTGGACTCTGAAAGTCCTTCTGGACGTCTCACAGGGTCCAATTCAGGGCCTCTGTGTCAGGCCCACGCCACAGCGCATCAAACTGCTTTGTGCCCCACGTTATTTGGGCGCCATTATGTAGCTTCGCGTGACACTCTCAGGCCCTGCTGGCTTATTTGGGCCGACCCAGCTGCTCAATCACGCTGCCACACAACTGTTTTCTGAGTCTTTGGGTCAGCAAGCAGTCTTGACTTACGCTGTTACGGCTGTAGTCAGAAAGAGTGGACCCTCCGAGGCATTCAGGAAACAAAGGTTTTATTTGGGGGATCTGGGGGTTCCCCAGCCTCTGTCCAGTGCCTCTGGAAGGACCCAGACAAAGGGTTGCAGGGGAATTTTGTACATGGGGTTCAAAGGGGGGGGTGGGTATCTTCTTCACAAGCCAATAAAACAACTCAAACAAACATTCCAACAAAGTTACCTAAACATTAACAAATCCAATACCAGTTTAGAGGTGGTCTCTAGGATTCTGCCAACCCGTGGTCAGACCCTTGAGACCTTGAGAATCTCTAGGCGAAGGTTCCCGTTGTCTTAGTAACCTTATCAATCCTGATAAAGTATTTTCCAAGACAAGGGGCCTTTTTAGGGTAACACTATTCTACCTTAATAATCAAAAAGCTATACTATATTCATAACTAAAACTTATCAAACATTTTTTTCACATCCACAGAAAAGATCCACCAAGGAGGTCTCTCACTGTGCAGAGAAAATATTGGAAACTGGCCTACACATGATGGCAAATAATAATTGTATTGGTTTATATTTGGTTTTAATACAACAGGACATACTTGTGGTGGAAGAGAAACTTTTATACTGTATTAGCAAATCCTTCCTTTTTTAGTCCTACCAGGTTTGACATATCACAATCACTTATGTTGTATAATCTGACATACTGACATAATGAGAACTGATATGTCGCCTTAATGATAGGCTTATTCTGAAAAATGTAAAGTGGATCATAATATCAGAGCTAAGATTACTCTGGCTTTCAGTAACATGCCCTTTCCAACTAAGATTGTGGTCAAGCTGTGCTAAACATGCATGTGTGTGAATATGGTCAGTCATATCACATGCTTTTATAGTTAAAACTACATCATGTAATTTTATGAAGAAATTTTGCAGAGTTTAGAAGTAAGGCAGACAAGTAGTAAGGAATGTAGAATGTACTTAATGGTACTTATAATAGTAGATTATAATAGATTTGCAGTAGCTTTTAAAAACCATTTTATGGGTTTCTCTAGCAAAAATACGATATTATATTAAATTAAAAAATATATTAAAATGACTGACAAATCATTTAAAATCTATCAGGATCAACTATTCATTCCCAAAGACTCTAAGCTTATTGAGTTACAATCTTTGGTTTTTTTACCCACACAGAACATTGTTGTCATTCATTGTGGGGAGCACAGACATACTTACAGTGAGTGCACGGCTATTTATAGAATGCATTTGTCATTGTTCCTTTGTGCTATGTTGTTATCAACATAGTAGAAATACAGCAAATTATTGCAATTACTATTATGCTAGAGCTATGACATTTGAAATGAGCACGAATTTTGAAAAGCATTTTATTCACCCCTTTTGCTGAAAGCTTTTAAAAATCTTTACTGTCAGACTGTGACCTTGCAGGATATGATTTACTCTCTGAGAAATAAAAGGTTCACATTTTCCCTGTCATACTGCTGAGCCTTTTCAACTCCTATTACTGTCAGGAAATGGCAAAGCCTTTTGATATTTTCTATGCAATAGGTCCTACATGAAAACCTTTGTAGTTTAAGTTGTGCATTGTAAAGGGAGGAAAACTCCTTACTGGGATCAGTAGAGATGGGATCAATTTTCTGACTGTTTTTCTCTTTGCAGTTTTCAATTTACCATGAATTTATGCATAACTAAACTATGCTTTATTCCAGCTAGCAATATTTATAACTCTTCTGTAAAAATGTTTCACTTTTTTTTTTAACTAAAAGCTGGACTAGGCATTGTAATTTAGCTGCTTATCCTTCAGTAACTGGGAAGTATTGAGGAATTTTGTTTACTAAACAATTTGCAAAAAAAAAAAAATCACCTCTCAGACTATTAAGAACGAAGGGTTATTATAAAGCTTTAAACATATGAACCCATTGTGACCATCCATCCTTATGGGGAAGGAAGCACCTAAGATTCGTAAGAGGAACAACAACAGAGGGCCCACAAACACTCAGAAGGTTTTATTAGTAAATTGCAAACTTGGCATAGAAATTGGGATATTAGTTCCTGACCTACTACCTAAGCACACAGCAGTGAGTTTTACCTAAAAATGTGGGGTGAAATGAAGAGAGAAATTAGAGACATGAATTAAAGAAAGAAAGGGAGAAAGGAAAAGGTAGAGAAAGAGGAAAAGAGAGAGAAACATAGATCACTAGTCCTGGTTCCAGCATGGATCCAGCTGATAAGCATCAATCCAGCTGCATTGGTTCAACTGATCAGATGTCTTGAGGGGCATCACCCAAGCTTGGGAGGGTATATTTATATGTGCAGGATCCTCTGCCCCAAAGACAGGCTTGTCATTTTCTATGTAAATTAGTTATCATGCGCAGTATATTCTTTCAGGCCTTTCTGGAAATGGTTTTAGGGCCCTTTGGTGGTCTTAATCCCACACACTATAACCCATTCCGACTTCTTGGCCTCATTCCTGCATTCCACTGTATTGAGGTTCTTTATCATAGAAAAGTTCTACCCTACTTCCACCTGGCCTCCCTTCTCTAATCTTGCTTCTTATAGCATGTTAATTCCAATAGTCCCTGGTTATTACCAACAATTCTTGTCTGTTATTTCTGATAGTACTTGTTTGTCTCCACAGCCATCTGGTTATTGGTGTTTGAGACATACATACTATCCCCTTATCTTCTGGGATTCAGGAGCTCAAAGGGTCTCACTTTGAACTGCTGTTGTAGGGGAGTTGCAAGAGAGTGGGCTTTAGTTAGAGCCAATGGCTTGCTATTCAGAAAAGAAAATTAAGTTTCCAAGGCTGTTCATTAGAAAACAGGTGCTCGTTAGACACTTATTGGATCCTGGAAACAATGTTTTTGATAATCACAAGAAGGGCTTGCTCCAGGTGCTTTTTTCCTCACTGTTGAGACCTAAAAAGCTTTTCTTAGATCATAATGTGGCCTGGGGGACAGGTGCATGCACCACCCTGGAATTGTGGTATCACAATTCACAATACCTCCTGGGGGGGTATTACAATTCACTCTGTGATAAAAACCAACTTCTCTGGGTCTGTACACCTATGAAATTTAAAATATAAGCTCAGAGTCCTCTGGTGGAAAAAACAAACAAACAAAAAACAAAAACAACCCACTACCAAAAATCCCAACAAAACAAACAAACAAAAAAACCCAACACATTTTCAGAAGAAAGACTTTTCCTAAAAATAGAGAAAAATAATTTTGTCAAAATTTAGTAAAACCATGCAGCAGGTAAAATTGCTGTTTGCAACCACTAGAAATTCTAATCTGGAACTATTGCAGAAAGAGAGAAGCTAATATAACACTTTCTACTGGCCTGCATCACTCTCCCTGTGTCAAATTCATGCTGGAGAACTGAAAAGACACACAGCTTTGTTAGAAAGATTCATTTGCAGAACAGTCATGTCAGGGATTTGATTATACAGATTTTCTGTTTCTCAATAAATTTATTACATTCTTAATTTTAAATTTGTTTTAAGCATCAGAGTGCCACTTAAAATATTAGAGGAAAATAAGAAAAAACTTATATACATTGGAGAGATGTATTTCATTATCTATTGCATGACTCTGTAAAATATAAATGAGGCGCCTTTAAAAGTGGAGTGCAACAAGTAATTTCACAGCTTAATCTTGCCTGTTTCTTCCACTTTAACATTGGAAGAAATAAATACATAGTACATTAGTGGAAGGAAAGAATAAAAGTATTTGGAAAAAATCCACATTAATTTTGATTTCTTTTGCAGAATAACTTAATTTCACAGATTTCCAGCAACTCTGAAAGTGCTTGATCAGTACAAAACCAAGCAAAGTTAATTGATGATTTCAATTTCAAAGCACCTTTGATTAACTGAAGTCAGTACATAGGGAGGCAAACTACTTCTCACTAATGACTCTTTTATCGTTTCTATTACAAAATGCCTTTAATTGACAGCACATATTTTCCAAACAGTCTGTATTATTAGATTAGAACTCTTGACGTTGTTCACATCTTGGGTACATGAGCAAAAATAATTAAGTTTAATAATAATGGAAAAAACACTGTAATCCATCATACTACTACTGTAGCATGAGCAATGAAGTCTGAATGGATGCCAAATTAAAAAATGAATCCATAAAAATATGCCAATTACTGTAACCATAATAAAATTTCAGTTTCTGTTCAAATTACTATGAACCATAATCCTGTCCTTCAATATCATTGGGGTCTTCTGATTTCAAGTTCACCTAAAGACGTATTTAAGGTGACTAGTGTTGCACATTAGCTTTAAAAATCACTTAGAACACTGTAGTCCTGACTGAAACAAATCTTCAGGTCTCTTCAATTTAAAGTTCCTCCATTTTTTTCTGCTATTGCCTCAGTTTATCACAGTGTTCAGTATGAGCTGAACTATTTTTCCAAACTCATTGTTCATATACCAGTGGCTTTCTAAGGCAAGACAGTGATTCTCTTTGTTTAGACACTGCTTTTTGCATTCTTCTTACCTTTCTGGAGCAGATCTTCTCATTTTTCAGGCTTTAGAAACAGAGGAAAGAAGAGGAAATAGGGAGCTCTGGACATGTGGAATACTTGTGCATGTCCTGTGAAAGATATTGTTCAACACACAAACATTTCCCTTATCCATAGTTAAAATGGATTGTTATTGTAACAACCGATAAAGGCATCACGTAAATGTTGTTTCAGCAAAGGAGATGCATGCATCAATGTCGTGTTTGTTTCATCTTTTTCCATATGGTAGAAGATAACATGCCCTGGTAGACATGCTTTCATTAAAGGCTCATTATGGCCAGTTTGTGACATCATTGATAATTCATGTGTGAAGAGACCTCAGGAGGTCTCCTGTTCAACCTTCTCTCAAAGCAGAGTCAGCTAAGGAGTCAGGCTAATTTATTTAGAGTGTTTTGCAGTTGGGTCTTGAAAAACTCCAGGAGTGGAGACTTAATAACCACTGTGTGTAGCCTGCCCCTCTATTGGGCTTTCCTCACAGGGAAAAGGTTTTTCTATGTAACCAGCCTAAATCTCTCTGATTTAAAGTTATGTCTGCTGTCTCTCAGCCTTCCACAGGCACCAGGAACAGTCTAGACCTATCTTCTTTATAATTCTGTAGAACTGGCTGGGCTGCTGTTAAATCGCTCTGAAGTCAAACCTTCACTAGGCTGAGTAAGCCAGGCTCTGTCAGTCTTTTTTCACAGGGCAGCTGTTCCAGGCACTGAGCTCTTGGTGGCTTCTGCTAAATCAGTTCCAGTTTATCAGTGTCTTTCCTGTGCTGTGGGACCTAAAACTGTGAACAATCCCTTCCTTCACTCGACTGACCACGATCTTGTCAGTACACCTTCAAACACAGTTTGAAGTTCAGCTTGCTCCCTACCAAGACCCCCAGGGCCTTTCCTACAGAGTTGGTCCCCAGCTGTTCAGCCCCAGCATGGATTCTTACTAGAATACTCTCATTCCCACATACAGGATTTCGCATTTGCCTTCACTGAATGACATAAGCTAAACCTAAACCTATTGTTTCAACATGTCTACATCCCTCTGAATAATTTAAATAAATGAATTGGCCCATCCAGGTGGGCCCATCCAGATGATGTTAAACTAGTGGCACAGCAGACTCCCTGTGATTGCTGCTGTGGGTTGACCTCGTCTGGACATGAGGAACTGTCCTGGTTTAGGGCAAATTTGGGGGAAAACCTCCGAAGGGGTTCCTCTGGAAGAGCAAACCCAAACGGCCCCTCCCCCGAGCCGGTCCAGGAAAAAAACTTCCTCGGAGAAAAGTGGAAAACAAACAGTCCAGGGAGTCTCTCTGCCCTAGCTAGCTAGCTAAAACTAACTAAAAGCACAGGAGATCTCTGTCCCACCGCTGTCCGTGACTCAGACGAACACCGGAGAGAAGAATTGTGGGGGAGTCAGGCAGTTTTCTCAAAACAAACTGTGCGCTGTTCTTTCTCCCCCTTCACTCCCAGAACAAGTTTTAAAGGTACAGAACACAACATACAGCACAAACAGAACAGACGATTGGGGATACAAGCAGCGTAAAGTCACCCTACCACAGGAACCCACCAGGAAGCTCCATGACTGCCTTCTCAGCTGGACAGAGACGAGAAAATAAAACAGAAAACAACTTGAAGGTTGAGGTAAGGCCATTTACTAATGCAAAAGCAAAAGGTTGCACATGCACAAGAAAAAACCCAAAAATTTTAGCCTCTACTTCTCATCAGCAAGCAATATCCAGCTACATCCCAAGAAGCAGGGCTTCAGCATGGTGCAGTTGCTCTGGAAGGCAAACATTGTAAATAAAGAATCCTCCCCCCTTCTCCTCCTTTCTTTATCTTTTATATCTGAGCAGCTGTCACATGGTATGGAATACCCCTCTGGTCACTTTGGGTCAGCTGTCCTAGTCCTGTTCCCTCCCAAGATCTTGCCCACCCCCAGCCTACTGGTGGTGGTGGAATGATGGAGAGACAGTGCTGATGCTGTGCCAGGACTGCCCAGCAGTGCCCAAAGCACCAGTGTGTTACCAACACCTTTCTAGCCACCAGTGCACAGCACTGCACTGGGAGGGCTGCCCTGGGAGAACAAACTCCTTCTCAGCCAGACCCAATACACTGAGATTCTGCTCCCACATTAGTCACAATAAAGGCAACAGAAAATAGTGAGAAAAGTGGGATATCTAAGTAAGGAGGAAAGTTATCTTCTGTAATTACAGTAGTCTAATGGCTGTGGCTAGGTTAAAAATTTATTTGCTTTCCCTCTACAGTCAATGGGCTGATATGGACACTTCCTGACTATGATTAGCATGCTTCACTAATCTCTTTCAGGAGATTTTTCATTCAGCCAGTTTTCCACATTGGCAACATGGGAAACACAAATTCCAGTTTATCTGCGATGCCCAAGTTTTTAAGTGGCCTGTGTGAGAGAGAATGTCACATTAACTTTTCAAGGTTGTCACGGTACTTCTTGGAAGGCAGTGGAGTGGCCAGGAGGAAGGATGGCTGTCTGACCATGTACTGTAGGTGGCACCACTTATACACAAGAACAGAAATCTGCAGTTTCTTGGTAAATATCTTTGTCAGCAGAAACCAAGATGCTCCCAGGCTGTACAGCTTGGCACAGAAAGCATGCTGAAGGTCAAATAAATTTTGGATGTATAGGTCATGAGAGTGTGATGAGATGCAGACAACGGAGCATCAATCATCATGCTGAAGACCAGAATCTAAGTCAAATCCAATTATCTGCAGTGGGTAAGAGAGCTGCAGACTCTGAGAAGCTTGGAGAACCTTTATTACCTTGGAGTTTCAGGATAAGCAGACGTGTTTTCTGTCCAGTTTAAAAGTAATGGACAGATAAGGAGCAGATCTCTGTAGTACCTTGAGGTATCCACCTTTCTAGCAAAATCTACATGGTCACGTGCTGACCAACATATTCCAAAACCAGAGACAAGTTTTATTAATGTCAGAAAAACATGAACAACAAACAGGATAGGATAAAGAAAAGTCCAATTTTTGATGGAAAATAGGGCAGAGTATATGTGCTGCTTCTGTAAAAGATGGTACTTCTTAAACATAATGAAGAAGGATTTTTTTCAAAGTAAAATAAGGCGTTATTACTGATATTTCTCTTTTTCTGCTAGCAGTGGTAAGCTTTGCCTTTGGGAAATCTTTCATCATTCAAATACTATTTCTTGACAAAAATTTCAAGTTCCATAGTGAGGAACTCCATTTGTAGAATCAAGCTTGATTAAGACAAGAAATAAAATTATATCTTACTGGTGCTGAATATGATCAATGGCATCAGGGTTATTCATTTGGGTTTTTTTTTCAGTGGTAATGCTATCATCACATTGTAAAAAAGTTGCTGTCATTTCAGTGCAACAGATTCTCAGCCAAAAGAACTAAAGTCTTGTTTAGTCATAATGATCATTATAGGTGTTTTTTCTTCTGTACTGGAGAAACTTAGGACAGTAATAAATTAGGCTAGTTAAGTGCTGAGGAAATAGAGCTTACAATCTAAATGGGAAGCTTCCCCTTTTCAGGTTTAGTGAAAGACTGAATACTTATCGTTTTTGTGTCAAAGGTATTAACTGTGCTGAAGAACAAAATAATGACATTCTGCAGTCTCTCAAGTACACTCTGTTCACAATTTTCAGAGTACATTCAAAGCAAATATATTCTCAGTACGTATGAGAGCAAGACCTCAGGGACACAAATTTTTGATGGTGATACAGAAATCTTGAAGGACAGAGTATACAAAAGGCTGTGCATCCTTCCCTGTAGTCTGTAGTTAAGGGAGGCAGGCTGGAACCTTTTATTATATAGCAGGATCACATGGCTGGAACCTTGCACAAGGCTTCAGGAAGAATAAACCCAACAATGCTCACCCAAGCCAGCCTCAGATTGCAAAGAGGAGCTTCATGTTAAAGAAATACATTTTTCTTTATCCCCTTGTTTTATTCAGAAGCTTTCTAAAAGTAATTTAGTGAACCTCCGAAATAAGACAAAGTACTAGAAACCTTTGAAATCACCCCTCAAAGACTTCAGGCTCAGGTCCTCTGATACATTTAGATTCTAGTTCCTCTAGCAATTGGTGGGAAACAGGAACCAAAATAAAAGGCTACAGTCCTAAACAGCTTTGTATATCCGAGCCACATGAACTTACACTCACCAAAGAAAGTCAGCAAAGCTTTGTAGTATTAAGAAGTATTACAGTTCTGCAGCTATGCAAACGGTTGCAGACAGTCCATCTGCTATTGTGCTTTGTTACAAATACGGTGAAAGCCTTTGTAGTGACTTCAGATTATGAAAATATTAAGAACAATTATATTCCATGGCTTGCATGTTATTGTTACTTTTGACATTTGTCAAGGATAATATCCCTGGACTCGACTTTTGCTAGTCCAATCTTCCCCAAATCTGCATGAATTATTTGCACTAATTCTAAAATGTTGACAGCTAGCTGAAAAGAGTATGTATGAAACAAGCTAAATATAGAAAGGAAATAAATCTGAAAATACTGAAAACGAATTGACAAATAAGGATGTATAAAGTACTTCAGTGATGCAGGGTTAGACTTCAAAATGAAATGTGAGTTGTCATATTTAAAGCTGTTCTGAGGTAAGGTTCTGTGAAACTAATTATATTTTAAATGCTCAGACTAGCAACATCACTTTTCATATGCATGTTTTACAGTTCATATTTAGTGTTTCATTGAGTCAAACAATAATCACTACAGCATTACCACAGTCAAAGCAAAATTTAGCTATTTAAGGTGCTTAGGAACCACTGAAAATACTTTTTTTTAAGACCTACCTTTCCTTTAAAAAGTAAATTAACAATTCCATCTCTTTGCTTTCAAAGAAAATCACGAGGACGTAACCAAGCACAATCCAACTCATACCTGTGAACTTCCTGTGAATTTTCCAACCTATGAACTTCCTCATATATGTTCATGGGCTGTAAACAACAACCTAAATTGTAAGAAAAAAAGGAAACCCAACTCACATTGCCCACATTATCTTAATTGTGGTTTAACCCCAGGCAGCAACAAAGCCTCTTGCAGCAACCCTCTCACTCCCCCACCAGCAGGATAAGGGAGAGAATCTGAAGGCAAAAATTAGAAAACTCATTGGTTAAGATAAAGACAGTTTCATCAGTTTCAAGAGTCATGCACATAAGCAAAGCAACACAAGGAATTAATTCATCACTGCCCATGGGCAGGCAGGTGTTCAGCCATCCCCAAGAAAGCAGAGCTCCTTCATGTGTCATAGTTATGTGGGAAGATAAACACCATAACTCTGAATCTCTGCCCCTTCCTCCTTCCCCCCATTTATACACTGAGCATGATGTCATAGGACATGGAACATCCCTTTGGTCAGTTGGGGTCAGCTCCCAGCTGCATCTTTTCCCAAAACCAGCACAGTCTTAGACCTTTTGCTTTGAAAATCATCCTGGCACAGACTTGTAGTAAGTGTTAAGCAAAACATTCTGAACACTCACACAGAAATTTACTCTGGTTTCCTTTTTTTCCCCCCCAAGGATGTATTTAGGACAACAGACTGTTAGAAAGCAACCCCTTAAATTTTATCACAGAAAATCAGTCTTGTTGTATTTGTCTTTACATAAATTACTGGAAAACCCAGATAGCACAATGCTCAAGTTCGAATAGAAGACAAACCTCTAATACTTCATTCTTGTGAAAACCCTATTCATTTTTTTTTAAGAAAAGAAGGCAGACCGTTGCTTTGATAAGATATTCAAAAATTGAATATTGTCCCAGTATCATACTTTAATGGGATTTCCAGGCTTCTCTGACCTGTGTGAAAAAGGACTGCCAAGAGCAGAACTACCATTATCACATTCTGGAGCATCTGATCTGAAAATTTCATCAGAAATTTCAAAGCTGCTTCAGCTTAAAAGACCTGCCAAAGAAGTACAAACCAGTGCAGTTCCATTTCTCACACTTGTTGTTGTCACTAATGTTATCTGCAGCAAACTGGGGTTGGAAGAGATGCAGAAGCTGTTTTATCTTTGTCACTTTGTTCTGCCCATGTTCATTTGATTGTTATAGCATCATTTTGTCAGTGACTGCCTGTTCTGGGTTGACAGTGCCTCTATCCCATATCAGTGGACTGTTTTTGTTATGTCTTAGCAGCGCTGTTTTGCTCGCGGGGCTTTTGCTGCCCGAGCAGAGCTGCTTCTGGCTGCCGCTGCTTCAGCTGCTGCTTGTGCTGCTTGCTTGGCTTTGGCTGCTTCAGCTCTTCTGCTGCTTGGCTTCCACTGCCTCTGCTGCTACTGCTGCCGCTGCCGCTGCCGCTGCCGCCGCTGCTGCCTCTGCTGCCTGCTCTCCGTTTTTTCTTTCCCCCTCTTTTTCCCTTCCCCCCTCCCCCCCCCCCCCAAGACCAGACCGGCTCTGGAACTGATCTGACCCGAGACGTCGGAGAAGACCCGGAGCCCGCCAAAGAAGCTTGGAGCCCTCCCCCTGAGTAATCCTGCGCCTTTCGTTCCACTCGGGGTGGGGAGATTTTTGTTCATTTGTCAATAAAACCGGTTTTTTCCACTTATTCCTCCTCCAAAGAATTTCCTTCCCAACCCCGGGCTGGGGGGGAGGGGTGGTGGAGGTTTGTTTGAGGGGACTCCCTTTTAGAGATTCTCCCCCTAATTTATCCTAAACCAATACACTTTTTGGTGCGTTGGCCGGGAAACGAACCCAAGAAAGTGGAAAAAACCTTAATAATAATATTGGTGGTTCTGATTGTTTTGTGGGTGTATCGGGATGGTTTTTTGTGAACTCATAATGTCATTCGGGGTGAAAGCCTGCCAATATTTCTGGTCCCTAGGGTTTTTTGAGGTGTTACTACCTTTGTGGTACCTAGGGCTATTTCCTTATCCTGAAATAGCTCTGGTATTGCTCCTAATACGTAGTTTATGTAGCCGTGGGGCACTAGTCAGAATATTCATTGGGCTAGGCTTGTTTGTAATGATTTACAGGAAGGCTGTAAATACACTTGATGGTTCGTTGTTATGGTTAGGTACTCAGTTTGTGACAAGAGAAGCAGGGGCAGGGGCAGAGTACTTTCAGCCTCTGTTTTCCCTCTTCTCCTCAGAATTGTTTATATCTCTATTAGAGAATGTTCAGTTCTCTCTGAGTGTAAAGGAAACCATCTTTCTGGCATTTAATTTAGTAAGCTTCCTCTATACTGTCTGCAGTTTATGTAAATTGAGAGCTGAGATTTCCAAAGGAGCTAATGAGACCTCTGATGTAAGGGAAAAGCCAAGTAGAAGAAATCTTGATTGGAGTGGAAAATGGGAAGACATGGGCCAAATTTTAAAAGAATTCTCTGATCCTATAGCCTGGGACTTCCCATCTGAACAAATTCAGAACCCGGCTGAGGTGGCCAAGTATTTGAGAGAGAAGTGTTATGGTAATACTAAAGAGAAAAGGATTATTGCAGTGAGCTGGGCCTTGGCATATGTTTATCGTACACTGCTAGATACTGTAGGGCAGCAGATGGAGGCAGGGGGGCAGGAACGTAAATCAACAGCTGCCCCAGTCGCTAAGTCTGCAGCCAGCACCCCAGTTGTGAAGCCAGCAGCTAAGATAGAACCTGACAGTAAGCCTAAGCCCCTGGCAGTTGCTCCAGCAAAGAAGCATACACACAAAACCGACCGACCAGTGGACGATGATGACCCAGGAGAAGGACCTTCACCAAGATCCGAAGCCAAAGCACCTGGCACAGGATCAGAAGCCAACACTGATTCCTTTTCCCTGAAGGACCTTCGGGGCCTAAGAAAGGATTACAGGCGACAACCTGATGAACCTATCATTAGTTGGCTAGTCCGTCTTTGGGATGCCGCAGGAGAGGCTACAATTCTGGATGGCACTGAAGCGAGACATTTGGGATCCCTGTCACTTGATCCAGTCATCGACCAAGAGATGATGAGAGAGGCTAATCCACGCAGCCTCTGGGTACGGGTCCTAGGAAGTGTGGCAGAAAGATACCTGTGTGCAGATGATCTTTATATGCAGCAAACCCCATGGAAGACCATAGAACAAGGGATTCAACGCTTGAGGGAAATGGCAGTGGCAGAGATGATCTTCTCTGATGACATAAATATTAGGAACCCAGACTTGGTACCGTGTACGTCTGTGATGTGGCGAAAACTTATACGGCTTGGGCCATTAGAATATGCTTCTGCCTTAGCAGTAATGAAGCGGGAGCACACAGGGGAGACTGTACTTGATATGGCAAAGAAGCTCCGAGCATATGCAGATGCTGTGCATGGCCCAACACATGCCAGAATCGCAGCAGTGGAAACACGTCTCCAGAAACTAGAAGATAAGCTGGAGGAGAATCATAAGAAGCTTAGGGAGGAGATTAGAGAGGACCTTCTCCAAATCTCAGCAGTGCAAATTAGAGGCCCTGGTATCCAACACAGGCGCACCTTTGATGGGGAGAGGAAGTACACCCCACGAGCTGAGTTGTGGTTTTTCCTGCGTGAATCTGGAGAGAACATGAGGAGATGGGACGGAAAATCTACTGCTGCTTTGGCACAACGGGTGCGTGAATTGAAGGAAGGCAAGACTCAGAGAGGAAGTTCCACTAGAAGGGAAGCAGCTCCAGTTGCCCGTAGCCGAACTGCCAAGTGTGATGATGATGACATGTCCGAGCCCCTTGAAGGAACTTCTAAGACATATGCCCAAGGAAGGAAGGATAACCAGGCTTAGAGGGGCCCTGCCTCTAGCCAGGTAGAGGCTAGGGAAAATCGTGTTTTTTGGACGGTGTGGATTCGTTGGCCTGGCACATCGGAACCACAAGAATATGAGGCTTTGGTTGATACAGGTGCGCAGTGTACATTAATTCCATCAAGACATGTAGGGGTAGAGTCTGTCTCTATCGCTGGCGTGACCGGGGGGTCACAAGATTTTACTCTGGTAGAAGCAGAAGTAAGCCTGACTGGAAATGAGTGGAGGAAACACCCCATTGTGACTGGCCCAGAGGCCCCATGCATTTTGGGCATAGATTACCTCCGAAGTGGGTATTTCAAAGACCCAAAGGGACTCAGGTGGGCATTTGGGGTGGCAGCTGTAATGACGGAGGGCATCCAGCAACTGAATACCTTGCCTGGACTGTCTGAGGATCCATCTACAGTAGGACTTCTGAAGGGGGAAGATCAACAGGTACCCATTGCCACTTCAGTAGTGCACCGCCGGCAGTATAGAACGACTCGAGATGCTGTGGTCCCCATCCATAAGTTGATCCGTGAGCTGGAGAGCCAAGGCGTGGTCAGTAAAACCCACTCACCCTTCAACAGTCCCATTTGGCCTGTGCGTAAGTCTGAAGGGGAATGGAGATTGACTGTGGACTATCGTGCATTGAATGAAGTGACACCACCACTGAGCGCTGCCGTGCCAGACATGTTGGAGCTCCAGTATGAGCTGGAGTCCAAGGCAGCGAGGTGGTACGCCACTATTGACATTGCCAATGCATTTTTCTCCATTCCTTTGGCAACCGAATGCAGACCCCAGTTTGCCTTCACATGGAGGGGGGTGCAGTACACCTGGAACCGATTGCCCCAGGGGTGGAAGCACAGTCCCACCATCTGCCATGGACTGATCCAGGCTGCACTGGAAAAGGGTGAGGCTCCGGAACATCTACAGTACATTGATGACATCATTGTGTGGGGAAACACGGCAGTGGAAGTGTTTGAGAAAGGACAGAAGATTATCCAGATTCTCCTGGAAGCCGGCTTTGCCATCAAGAAGAGCAAGGTCAAAGGGCCTGCCCGAGAGATCCAGTTCCTGGGAGTAAAATGGCAAGATGGACGGCGTCAGATCCCCACAGAAGTCATCAATAAGATCACCGCCATGTCCCCACCGACCAACAAAAAGGAAACACAGGCTTTCCTAGGCGCCATAGGCTTTTGGAGGATGCACATCCCTGAGTATGGCCAGATTGTGAGCCCTCTGTACCTGGTTACCCGCAAGAAGAACGATTTCCACTGGGGTCCAGAACAGCAACCCGCCTTTGCCCAGATCAAGCAGGAAATCGCTCATGCGGTGGCCCTTGGCCCAGTCAGGACGGGACCAGAGGTAAAGAATGTGCTTTACTCTGCAGCTGGGAGCTATGGTCCGTCCTGGAGCCTTTGGCAGAAGGTGCCAGGTGAAACTCGAGGCCGGCCACTGGGATTCTGGAGCCGAAGCTACAGAGGGTCTGAAGCCAATTACACTCCCACGGAGAAGGAGATCTTGGCTGCCTATGAAGGAGTTCAAGCCGCCTCAGAGGTGATTGGCACGGAAGCACAGCTCCTCCTGGCACCCCGACTACCGGTGCTGGGATGGATGTTTAAGGGAAAGGTTCCCTCCACCCATCACGCCACTGACGCCACCTGGAGCAAATGGATCGCCCTCCTTACTCAGCGTGCCCGTATTGGAAACCTGAATCGCCCTGGGATTCTGGAAGTGATCACCAACTGGCCGGAAGCTGAGAATTTCAGTCTCACCGAGGAAGAAGAACAAGAGCAGGTAACCCGGGCTGAAGAAGCTCCACCATATAACCAACTGCCAGCAGAAGAAGCATGCTACGCTCTTTTCACTGACGGTTCCTGCCGCATCGTAGGGATGAACCGGAAGTGGAAAGCAGCCGTATGGAGCCCCACGAGACAAGTTGTACAAGCCACTGAAGGAGAAGGTGGGTCAAGCCAGCTTGCCGAACTCAAAGCTGTTCAACTGGCCCTGGACATCGCTGAAAGAGAGAAGTGGCCAAAGCTCTACCTCTACACCGATTCGTGGATGGTAGCTAATGCTCTGTGGGGCTGGCTGGAAAGGTGGAGAAAGGCTAACTGGCAGCGTAGGGGAAAACCAATCTGGGCTGCTGATGAGTGGAAGGACATTGCCACCAGAGTAGGGAGACTACATGTGAAGGTCCGTCATGTAGATGCTCATGTCCCTAAGAGTCGGGCTAATGAGGAACACCAGAACAACGAGCGAGTAGATCAGGCTGCAAAGATAGAGGTGTCTAAGATAGACTTAGATTGGCAGCACAAAGGAGAGTTGTTCTTAGCTCGATGGGCCCATGATGCCTCAGGTCATCAGGGCAGAGATGCCACCTATAAGTGGGCACGAGACCGAGGGGTGGATCTAACCATGGACAGCATTTCTCAAGTTATCCGAGACTGTGAGACGTGCGCTGCCATCAAGCAGGCCAAGAGGATGAAGCCCCTCTGGTATGGAGGGCGCTGGTCTAAGTACAAGTATGGGGAGGCCTGGCAGATTGATTACATCACACTGCCTCAAACGCGCCAAGGCAAGCGCCATGTGCTGACCATGGTAGAAGCCACCACGGGATGGTTGGAAACCTACCCTGTGTCTCATGCTACAGCCCGCAACACCATCCTGGGCCTTGAAAAGCAGGTCCTTTGGAGGCATGGTACGCCCGAGAGAATTGAGTCAGACAATGGGACTCATTTTAAAAATAATCTTATTAAAACCTGGGCTAGGGAGCATGGCATTGAGTGGGTGTACCATATTCCCTACCATGCACCAGCTGCAGGCAAAGTGGAGAGGTACAATGGGTTGTTAAAAACCACCCTGAAAGCATTGGGTGGGGGGTCCTTAAAGAACTGGGAGCAGCATTTAGCAAAGGCCACTTGGTTAGTTAACACCCGAGGTTCTACCAACCGAGCGGGTCCTGCTGAGTCTCAGCTCCGTAATGTAGTAGATGGAGATAAAGTCCCAGTAGCCCATGTTAGAGATTTGTTGGGAAAGACAGTGTGGATCAACCCTACCTCGAGTACAGGCAAACCCATCCGTGGAGTTGTCTCTGCTCAAGGACCGGGTTATACCTGGTGGATAATGCAGAAAGATGGAACAGCACGATGTGTACCTCAGGGAGATCTGAATGTGGGGTAAGACTCATATGTCAGATGGAAATGTGTAAGTGTCTAAGGTTTGAGTAAGTGAGATGAAAGTTTTATTGTGCGTCCACTATATGGGATAAGGGGTGGAATGTTCTGGGTTGACAGTGCCTCTATCCCATATCAGTGGACTGTTTTTGTTATGTCTTAGCAGCGCTGTTTTGCTCGCGGGGCTTTTGCTGCCCGAGCAGAGCTGCTTCTGGCTGCCGCTGCTTCAGCTGCTGCTTGTGCTGCTTGCTTGGCTTTGGCTGCTTCAGCTCTTCTGCTGCTTGGCTTCCACTGCCTCTGCTGCTACTGCTGCCGCTGCCGCTGCCGCTGCTGCCGCTGCTGCCTCTGCTGCCTGCTCTCCGTTTTTTCTTTCCCCCTCTTTTTCCCTTCCCCCCTCCCCCCCCCCCCCAAGACCGGACCGGCTCTGGAACTGATCTGACCCGAGACGTCGGAGAAGACCCGGAGCCCGCCAAAGAAGCTTGGAGCCCTCCCCCTGAGTAATCCTGCGCCTTTCGTTCCACTCGGGGTGGGGAGATTTTTGTTCATTTGTCAATAAAACCGGTTTTTTCCACTTATTCCTCCTCCAAAGAATTTCCTTCCCAACCCCGGGCTGGGGGGGAGGGGTGGTGGAGGTTTGTTTGAGGGGACTCCCTTTTAGAGATTCTCCCCCTAATTTATCCTAAACCAATACACTGCCAAAGACTTGTAACCCAAAATAATCATGTTGGTCATTCAAATAAGTAATTTAGGAAGTAGTCAGCAAAAAAATCCAGTTATAATTTGACATCTGCTCAATTCCTGCTGTCAGTGCAATGGCCCAAGAAAGGTCTCAATGATAAACTAAAATAAAAAATTGCTGATTCTTACAGAAACATCCCAAAACCACTGAGATCTGAAAGAATAAGAGAAACTGGGAATTGAACATTCTCAGACTGTGTAGGTTTGAAGATAAAAAACACATGCCTGAACCAGCAAAAAAACCCACCATCCCCCCCCCCCAAAGAAATACCCCAAACCCCCCAAACGCCACAAACAAACCCAACAAACAAAAACAACCAAACAAGAAACTTTAAAAAAACCAACAAAAACCTAAGAATTTCAGTGCTGCAAACCAAGTTGATTTTGTTTCTTATATTTCTGTAAACTAGGGCTTCAAATGAAGTGATCCTTTTTACCTTCTGGTCATAAACTTCTGGATGTAACTCAAGAACAGCCAGACATGATAGGTCAAATGGAATGAAACTTGACCTCCTGGGGGGATGACATGATGCTACTTTACTAAAACATCTCTCTGCTTCTTCCTTCTGTTCACTCTCTTCACTTTGGGTGTCTTTTCTATTTGTCAAATATCTCTGTCCTCACAGCTTTTCCCTTTAAACTAAAAGTGAATAGATAACACTTGTAACCAAGAATAATAAGCCATGTCTTCCATCACATGAATTATCAGTGTTTGACTCTCCTTTGACTCTGTTGTTAGCTCCAAAGAGTTGACACTAACACAATCTCATTACAGTTCCTGGTGACCTAAGGAATCTGTGTATCTGGTGCAAGATCACCACTCTGGTTGTACCAGATATTTCCACTGTAGGCATCCAAGGACTAAATTTGTACACAAAAATTCTTAATGTATCTCTGAGTCACTGTTTTTCAAGAATTTCCCATCTGATTTAGGAAACTAGCTTTCATGCTTAGTTCCTAAAACATTACTTAATTGCAAGCAACAGCCAAATAGCACCATTCTGCACCCCCTGCACTCCTTTTTTCACCAGCAGGAAGAAATAAATATTTCTATCTGTCTTCAGAATTAGATCTAGAGACATGTTATGAACATTTTTTGTGTACAGTTGTGCTTATCTAAAGTTATTTCAATGATAATAGCTTCTGTTCAGTGGGAAACAATTCCAGGTGAGCTACATTTCCTTCATCACATCTTTACTAATGTTATAAAGCAGCAGGGATCCGTACTTAATTTCTGCAGCTGTTTAGGGTTTTTTTTTTTATCTTTATAAAATATAAACAATTTGTAGTCTGATCTGCTTGCAAATCCTCAACGGATTGTTTCTTTGGGGCCCATAAAGAATATATCTGTTTCAGCCATAAATTTTTTTTTATGTTTTTATTATTTGAAAATTCTCATTGTAGAATTCTTTTTATTCTTTGCCTTATGTCTTCCTTTTAAAAATGTAAATATACTCACATTGTAGACTTGTGTTTTGAATTCTGTTTAGTTAAGCATTTTTACTTAACTTTTTTAATAAGAATTCCTTCTTTTCAGTGGAAAAAAAAAAGTTCAAAAATAAAGATAATGAAAAAATTTCCTGGAAAATTCAATGTCAGACCACTGATTTATATTTGTATATCATTTTCCTTTTACACAGATTCCAGGGAAAAAAATCAAGCAGGGAAAAAAAAACAAACCCACCAGCAACAATAACAAAACCCCACCAAATCTTAGAAAGCTGACAGTCTAGAAATCTTTGTATTGATTACCACAAGGTGAATATGTCCATAAGTTTCTTGAGACAGTCATGCTGGTCAAAAAGCTGCCAGGAACCACATTAGCATATTTAAAACCCAGATAATCACCTGCTTATGATTGGGACACTGACGATTTTGCTGCTACAGAAATAGTCTGGTAATCAGCAGTCTGCTGGCATGTGGTATCCAAAGCATCCTGTGCTGTGCAGTGCAGATCCTGTTATTTTCAATTAAACAAATTATTTTGTTCCTTGAACAACTGCAGTAACTTATTAGAGATTTCTAAGACATATGAAGGGGTTTTCATGCAGACTTCAGACCTCTCTGTTTTAAAAGATAGTGAATTTTCTGTTGATGTGTCCTTGTATAGGTCCATTTAGTTCTTCTTTGTATAGAACAACACATGTTATAAGGCAGACCAGCATTTCCTGAACTTTGGCAGGTCTGATTTCATAGAAGACTTACTATGATTTTGTACAACTAGACATGTAGTATTGAAAATATTGATTTTTGAATTTTAATTTTTTTCCCCTCTCTTTAATGGTTTCAAGACCCAAAGACCTCAGACTTGTTGCCTTCTATGGTTGTTACAGAAAACCCTGTCAGGGTAGCATATTTCATTCATCATTTTTAGAGTCAGTCTTCCTAGAAGAAAACAGAAAATGCTTTAACTGCTTATTGTTGTCACTTGAAGGCCATTAGAAAAAACAAAACAAAACAAAACAGAACAAAAAAACCCACAATATTACAAGAATTATTGTCCTTATTTAGAAAGTCACAAGACATCGTGTATCCCCATATTAGGACTCGTACAGAGTGGATTTAAATTTATTCTGGATGAAATCACTTTGTGGTTTTCCCTTTAAGTCTTCCACTGCTTCTAATTCTAATGTGATCAACCAAGCTTCACACAATGTTAGCTCAAAAACTCAGTCCCACTTGCAGCTTGGTTATATAAAGTTTTGGAACTTTTAAGCATTTTTTGTGCAGTTGTCTTTATGCTGGCATCTAGCCCTTCTGAAGCATCATCTGAAGCCAGGTGGGATCTCCAAGAACGCCTCTGGGACACTTCAAAACACTTCAATTTACAGAATTGATTTTGTGCCCTTATGAAAAGAGGTTGTTACACATTTATTTGCAAGTGCCTATAATGTCATTAGATATTTTGATTCCTGTTATAGTCAGTGAAAATATAGTCAATGCAATCAGGGAATTCAAAATCCAAATTAAATAGATATCCAAGACTTGGTTAACCAAATTCCACTACTATAGGACTATAACAATGGTGCCTTCCATACCTAAGGGTGTCTGAATTGGTTTTTTGATATAGAACTGAATATTGTCCTTAATTAATAAAAAAGCAAAATGCAACTGTGTGGTACTGGAAGCTGCATGTCTGGGGCTGGAACAGCATGTGCTGCTCATGCATCCATTACAGAGGCTGAGAGTTAGCAGTGTCCAACTCTCATCCTAGTATTTTCTCTGGGGTGTAAATCAGTAAATATTTGGTATTCACCTTAAGCTGAAAAGGGATAGTAGCCTGAAAATAGTAACATTTTTACAGCAGCTCACTTGTACATAGTGCAAGACCAAAAGAAGGTGCCCATACATCTGGTTGCACAGAAAGCATAGGACAAAAGCACATGAGAATACATTAAAATGATATCATGACTCTAATCACAGTTTCTTCTGACACTCTAATTGCTTTCCTTCCTGTGCATGTAATCAGTATCTGACTTGCTGTGTTTTTGCCAGGTGTCTCAGCCTTTCCAGAGCTGTGTGCCTCTAGCAATGGCAACAAACACCTGCCACTTTCACATTCTGGAGAGAAAATGCTGTGGATGCTGTGAGGCCTCAAATGGGAAGAGTGATTTTGTAACTCCAAGCCAAATAGCTGTGTTACCCCAGCACTGCCATTTAGCCAGCATTTAATTTATTTTTCTTAATGAAAGTAATGCTTAGTATCTAAATAGAATTATCTTCAAAGAGTTAAACAAACCTTAGGTAATTAATCCATACAGCACCCTGCAAAGGATGCTCTCTTTTCAAATTCAAAGACTATAATATGTCTGCTTAAACCAAAGTATAAAGTAAACATAAGTGGAGATCTCTGTTGAGCTCTAATGATTGGATCACTGGCAACAGTAACAGCTGCATCTCTCTTTTGTTTTACATCTTTTCCAAGGTTTGAGAACAAAATTTTATTTGAATGTTATTTTAAGAAATATTTAGGCTAAAAAACAGATATAAAGTAAAATTATGAAAGTTAATAAAATGTGAAATTAGTAACAAAAATGTAAAAACCCCACATTGTAATAAAATGCACTCAATTTTTTTTTCCTTAAAGACAAAGTTTTAGGATTTTTTTCAATATCTAATAATATATTTCCTCAAATATGCTTGCTGCTTCTACAAATCCCTAATTTAAATAGTTCAGTAGAACAGCTTATTGTAGTGTGTGGCCTGCTGCACTACTCCTGCCCTAAATTAATGTCCAGCTTAAAGCATCATGAATCTTATGCAGTGGCACAAGACAAACCTTTTTTTCTGAATTTTCAAGAATCTGCTTGACAAGGCAACTGTCTAACAGCTGTAAGAAAGAAAGAATTACAGATGAAGGATGTCCCTTGCCTTCTGCTTCTCCCAGCAATTCACTAACTGGTAAGCATTTTGTGATTAAACACCATTTCTTAACAACTGTTTGAGAGCTTTTCTCAGCCTTCAGAAGTTTTTGTATTGTTGTTAGGGAAAGGTGGAGTCACTTCTTTGGGTTGGTATTCACCTGCCTGTGCAGACAAACCTACCTCCTCTTGCGAGTGCTACAGGAGGTGGAACATGCGTGGCACTGAAAATCGTCTTTTGAAGAATCAAGGTTAATGTGCAAAAATCTCTCACGATCCTTACTGTACACAGAAAATTGCAGCAAAGCACAAACATTAGATTTTCTGATTATTTCTATCAGATAACATCTGCAGTGGCTGAGGTACTATTTGAGAAACAAATGGCTCAGGACATATGGCACTAAGTGACTTTTGGCAAACCTATAGAGCGAGGCATATGGCACATGATAACCTTGAAGGAAGAAGTGTCTCCTTGTATCTTGTTAAATCATATGATAAATTGATCTCTGAAGCTATTTCTTGACAGAAACTTGAAAAACCACATTGTTTAGATAGTCTAAATTGGAGGAGTTTTGTGCTTATTTTACCACCCAAATGTGATTGCTAATTATGTCTACCTGGTAAACAGAAAAACTATTTTTTTGTGTGTGTGAACTGGTTATATGGAAATGAATATGAACAGCCACCTTGTCAACTATTGCTTTGTTTTATATAATCCTATCAATATGTGGGTACCAGAGCATTTCACACACCTTAAGTAAATCTCACAGAAATGTTACAAAAAAGTTTGTTAAAAATTTGAACAAGAATCTTTTGGTTTTAGGTAAGTGTCCCAGTATCAAAATAATGAATAATTTATTTTAGTAAGAAAATGTTATCTTTTCTCCTAGACTTTTGTTTAAATATTATGCTAATATCCTTTTCTGGCACTTAAAAAATTTCTGTGCAACTTGTATACAAGATACAGGTAATTCCTATGTATAGGTTGCTGAACTGAAATAATTTCATATCACATAATCATTAATCAGGATTACAATTTTAACAAAAGAGAACTAGAAGTATGCAGACTGTTTTACCACAATGATTTTTATTCTACACAGTCTTGCTGCAAATTCCATAGAAAATTAGTTATCAAACTTGTAAATAAATCTCTTTTCCTAATCAATATTTTTTTCACTCAGAAAGACAGATTTGCCAAAGCAAAGACATTATTTTGATGTGCAGTGATAAAACAAAAAGGGTGTTTAATGACAGTTTCAAGCCACACATAGTAAGGCTGTTAATTTTGTGATGGAATATCCAGTTTTCATTACCAAGAGAACTTGAATAAAAATCGAACCCTATTTTCCCTAAAAGAAAAATAAATTAGGGATATAGCCTTGACTTTCCCAAGTTTAAAGATGTTTTTTGTAGGTTCAGGGACGAACATACAGGACCTTGAAGCATATAAACCTAAATCTGTCCAGAGATTGTGTTGCATTATTTCCTTAATCCGCATCAGAATCATTTCATGATCTATCTCAGATTGACACTGGAAGTGTTTCTGGAATCTAGAGTGACTATTTGTATGGCCAGAATAGCCAGTTTGGAGGTAAGCATATTTCTACATCATTTTTGTAATCAAAAACCTTCCTGATGTCTTTGTGGAATTACAGCTGAGGGGATTTTTTTTTAAGAGGTTGGACCCAGTTCAACATCCTGAACAGCACTTCCAAATATCACCAGTATGTCCAGCCAACTGGCATACACCAATGTCTACAGAGTAGTTTTCTGCAGCCCACAGGATGTCTGAAGTTGGTTATAGGAAACCTGACAGCACCTGAACTGATAAATATTTTGGAAATTTCAGTTGCCTTCACAGTGAAATTGTTTCTTATAATCGAGCCCATCTAAAATTAGTTAATTTACTGGGTTTGACTGGAGCATTTTCTTCATAGTGGCTGGCATGAGGCTGTGATGTGGATCTGTGCTGGAAGCAGTGTGGATAACGCACTGATGCTTTAGTTATTACTGACCAGTGTTTATACAGGGTCAAGGCCTTTCCTGCTCCTCACCCCATCCCACCAGTGAGAAGGCTGGGAGTGCACAAGGAGTTGGGAGGGGACACAGGACAGCTAATCCCAACTGACCAAAGGGATAGCCCAAACCATATGGCAATAAAACTACAGGAAAGGTTGGAGAGGAAGCTGCTGCTTGGGGACTGGCTTTGCATTGGTTTGCTGGCAGCGAATGATTATCTTAATTTCATCACTTCTCTCTCCTGGGTTTAGTTTCTCTTTGTTATTTTCTTTTTCATTACTTAATATTGTTTTCTTAAATTATTTAATTTCAATTGTTATGCTCTTCTTATCTCATCTCGTGAGTTTTCTCAATTTTACCTTTCCAAATCTCTTCCCCATCTCACAGAGGGGTGGGAGAGCTAGCAAGCAGCTGTGTGGAGCTTAGTTGCCAGCTGGAGCTAAACCATAACAGTCATATAATCTAACCATTCATTTAAACTTTTCTTTCACTCAGTATATAAAAGAGAAAATCTACAGGCTTGTTTTTGTAAGGTAGATACAGAAGTAAAACTTAAAAAAAACTCACCTGAAAATTTGGACTAGACACTAAACCTGTAGATGGATAAAACTATGTCAGATGAATCTCTTAAAGCATCAAGTATTCATCATCGAAGAACAATTTTCAATAGCTTTAAAAGCTAAATCTGCTTTTGACCTTCAGGGCTAATAGAACATATCTGATCCCATGTCCACAGAGCCAGAAAGCCTGATGTGTACCTCTAATAGGCTCTTGGACTGGGGCTGTGATGTGGGACCCGTAAGCTGCTGAAAAAATGCAGAACACCCCCAGAATCTGGGGAAGCTGATGAGGGACATGGGTCATCCTTATCTTTCTGGTTAGAAGAAGATGAAAGCAGCATTTCTTCTCAAAGACCTTCCTAGCTAATTATGCTGTGCATTTCCATGGACAAAGTATTGACCTACCTACATCACTAGGAATTGTGTCTTCCATTTTAATAGAAACCAAATTACACTGTAGGCATCTAACTGACCACATTAATGCACATATAATCTGGGAGGTAATAGGAATAGATCATCAGAATAGTTTGATCCTATTTAGGCTATTTAAAGACAAATTCAGGCTGTAGAACATATATATGTATTCCTGCAAGGAACATCTAATAAGTGGATTTAATAAAAATTAAAATGAAACAATCATAAATTCAAACTTATTTTCATTGGATTAATATAATTTTCAATTATTCATTAAATTTAATTAAAAAACAAACTATACTCTTCAAACTCTAATTGTATCTTCTTACACCGATGATTTTATAATTACAAAGGAAAATTATTCTAACAGAAAGGAAATTGTTTGCAAAAAGGTGTTAAAATTGATTTTTGTTAGGGTAGCAATACATTTTAATAAAGCAGTCAGACTGGAATTGGACACAAGATCTGTTACAGGCACATTTAAAGACTAGCTCCCATGTTCCAAAAATAACCCATTTGTGTCAATTTTAATTATGAACTGACATCATCAAAAAGAAATGACCCTACACAATCTTGATTCTGAACATACCTACTTTATATGAAATTTCATATTACTGCTAATGCATTGCAAATAATTACCTTATTCAACTGCTCAGAGTTTAAACAGACTTTTTAACACTTCATAAAGAAAAATAAACATCATCATGTACACCCAAGCTTTTATAGGAGGAATTCTGCCTTCTCAATTCTCCCATCAAGCTCATGCCTGTTTAATGGAAATTACTTACAGATCTTATGTGGACATGAAATTTATATAAATAGAATTTGTATATGAAACTGATTCACTTTTTAATATCAGTTGCAAATCTACCTACCCACTCATATCCTTCACTGATCACACTTTAGTTAATATATTGGTGATCCTGACTGTTGGATGCACCTGAAAATGCTGCACCACCAATAGCTGGGTGCATATCCACCACACAGAAAAGACTAAGGAGCAAAAGACATTTTCTTCTTTGAACTCACTGGATTCTGAGCTGCTTTTTTTATTTCAGACTGTTCCCAAAATGGCCTGGCAGGATGCTAAATCATGATGCTGGAGAGCCACAGGAGAGGATGGCTGAACAGCAGCACTGACAATGTGCTGCTTGTCCTCTGCCCCACAGCCCCAGGTTTGGGGAGTAGCACTGGGAGAGAGATTGCTGCTGCCACCACCACCTCACTCTGCATTCCTGAAATCTGCCTCTGTGTACACATCTTCATCACAGCAAAGCTTCACCAAGCTGTCCTGGCAGGGAGGAGAAACTTAGCCACCTCCTTTGTTCTGTTGACAGTGTTTGTTCACATTCTGCTTATTTATCTTTGTTAATGATGCACCCAGCATTACATAAACAGGGTATGCTAACTTCCTAATTATATAATGTTGAGTATTAATTGATATAGTCAATTATTTATAATGCCCTCAGTGTCTCTGGCCTTTCCAATTATGGCATCTGCTAATACACACAGGACTCTATCTACAGCCTGGAATGTCAAAGTACAGTACAGTCTGATTTAAAAAATGGATTTCTGTGTGTAAGGCCATGAATGGGCTGTAAAGCAGGGCACAGTGATCTTTTAAGTAAACAGATTTGGAAACAGCAAGGCAATGCAATGCAGTTTTCCCCTGACACAAGTTAAAACTGTATTTTTAATAATTTTTTTAAATAAAGCTTTCAAATATGCATACTTTATAAAACAAAATGATCACTTAAAGTAAAATGCTTTTTTAGTCATTTTGAAATAAAATGAGCCCCTAATTGTTTTATGTCAGTTGCTTACCCTCTGCCTTTCTCTGCAGTCATTCTACAGTAACTCACTTGAAATCCAGAAAAAAGGTAACTATTCTTCTGGAGTCCTAGTGTGAATTTCATTGGGTTTAATATACATTTATAGCTATTAGAACTGGAATTCTATGCAAATTATATTTCTTATTTTCCTATTTTAGCTTTATCAAAGAATGACTTTCATCACTTGATAAGATGTCTGACATTTTGAAAGGTAAGGGCTACGTTCTGTCATAAATAATATCTTTGGGTCAAGACAATGCTATTCAGATCAAGTCAAAACAAAGGGTTGGACAAAAAAAATCACCTCAATTCAAGGGCAAAATAAGAAACAGTTGACTGGAAAAATCTTTCCACAGCTTGTGTCAGCAAGAGAGTCTTCTGGGGAAGATTTTTCTGTGCTGGTGGGGATCAAATCACCTGTCAGGTTTCTGAAGGGACACATCAGTCAGATTTGACACATTGCTGATTGCTCCATTAAATCACCACGGTGGTCCTGATCTGTCTCATCAAGTCAGATGAATTTTCTTTTGAGGAGGCTTGAAATGGTAAACTGTTTTTCAAATTCTTGATTGAAGACTTTTCTTGTCTAATGGATCATAAAACTCTATCCAAATAACAACGCATTTTAGAACATACATTTTTGTCCTGTTACATATGTTAACTAGCAGATGTATTTGTTTTTTCTTCTTTGCCTTTTCTCTTTTTCTTTTCCTATTACTTTTCTTTTCCTATTATTTTTTTCTGTTTTTCTGTATCTTTTTTCTTTTCTGCTTCTCTACCTTCACTTTCCTTTTTCATCTTTCCCCTTCTCTTTTCCATCTCATCTCTCATTTCTCTCATTTTTTCCTCCATTGAAAGCTACATAGTATATTCAAAAGCCTAAGTACATTTCCTAAAGTTCTCTAATAAATTTAGGTCAAAGAAAAAGAAGGAAAAAAATCAGATAACTCTGGAGAACAATAAAGCTTTTAGAATGCAGAGGGTTGCTCTGACAAAGTAGCTCTGAGACATGTATTATATGATTTCATTATGTTCCTGGGTTTTCTACTAACATTTTTCATGTGCACCCAGAGTTTTGGGTGTATGAATATTTAAACAATCTATAGAAATGAATAAATTAAGTGATCAGTACTTTAAATATTTCTCCCTTGACTTTTGCCACGAATAGGTATGTGGTAGTCTGAAATCCATATTTGAATAGATTATGCTCATACTTGGCATGACACTGGGAAGATGACTTATTGTTGGCATGACCTTGGCAGTCCTTAGATAGAAACTTGAGAACAAACCTCTGACCCAGCACCCGTCTGATTTGAAGTTCCCTGGAGATAAACCTGCTGTTGACATTTCAACATGGATGCTTCCCTCTTCAGCCAGCATAAGGAAACTTCACATCACATAACACTTCCTGGTTGCCTACATTTAGCCTATGCAATCTGTATTTCAACATCTCCAACAGCTATTTAACTTAAAATCCCAGTCTCTGTTAAAAGCCACTTCTATTTCTCCAAGCACTGATTCCCTTTGAGATTGTTCAATTAAAATCAAAAGGGAACAAAAGTAAATAAGTAAATAAATAAATAGATAAAGGTTAAAAAAAATGGAAGCTCTACAAGCTGGCTCATGTGCCTTTTTAATCAATGGCCTTTCTGAGGGGCTATCCTTACATCCAATGTGAGTAAACCATTCCTATCAATCAGGAGCCAGTGCAAACAATCATTATGGATACTGATGGGGGACATCTACACAAGACAGATTTAAGGTGTGGGTAAAGGGGTTAATTATGCAGCAAAGCAGCCTGACAGTCAGCACTTCCCCTGATTTGCTTTTGCCCAAGATAATAACTGGCACTCTGGGTTTCTCATCTGCGTGGTTTCCTTCCACTACAGAGTAACACAAAAAAGGATATATTCCCCAGAAAGGATATGCACAGGAGAGGCAGGGGCACAATGTGTAGACTGCTCTGAACAAGGAAAATAACTTTCTCCCCAGCATCTTTCCACCTGCCTGTCACAGCAGGAGGCCTGCAACAAGATACCTGGGTATGCCTGATGGTATGGTAATCAGCCAGATTGATTTCTCTCTAAGTATGCTCTGTACTGCTCTTGGTGGGGCTGGCCTTGAACCCAACTTGTTTTTGCAGCATAGATATGATGTGTCAAGCCTCAGATGTACAGACTGGAAGGCAAAGCAAGTCAAAGGTCCCTGAGACATCCATTGTGTACCCACCTTGCAAGAAATGAATGCGCCAAAAATGGGGAGTCGATTAGGAAGGCTGTACACAGAGAGGCTAAAGACAGATCTCTTAATTGAATGATTAATGCATGTAGCAACAAGAGCTGCTTTTCCTCAGGAGGTTTATGTTTCAACAAATACATCACTTTGCATAAGGGAAAGCATCACTGCAGATTAACTCTGGTAGAATAGCTTTCCATTGTGATCGTGTCGTGTCCCATTGCAACTGGCTTATGGAATGAAATAGAAAGCTGAAAATTATGCAGATTGTTACTGGCAATGGCACAACAGATGCTTTCTGACTGCTTTTGACTGAATCTCTAGTTTAGCACATTCATACTAAATTTAGTTGGGCATGTTTGAGGAAGACTACTCTGCTTGTGGAGTCTCAAGAGTGGATCCTTATCTCCTGGACAACTCTGGTTGCGGACTCTTAATTTCTGCTTCACCAGAAGCTAAGTAGATTGACAAATTATTAAATCTATGCCTGATACATTGAAGAAATTATCAAATATTTGGAAAAAGTCATAAATGAAGTTTTCCTCTCAGCTTGAAAAATCAGAAAACACAACAGGGCCACCACATCCTAAAGACAGATATCTCTCAGGGTAATAACAAATGCATGTCCTTCTATCTGCTAAAAATTAGTGAAGGTGTTGTATCAGACCTCTGTATAAAAAGGCTAAGTATAGAGAATGCCAATAAATGCCCAACAGCTTTTGTGCCAATGCAATTTTAACAAGTATCAACTCTGTTTCCTGCATGCCTGACACATATGCTTACAAAAAACAGCTCTAATTGACTGAGAAGTATTGAAGTCTTAATTCTAGTTTTTAGATAGAATAGCCTTGAGGCTTAATTCTATATAATGCATCTGAGAGTCCCCAAAAGACAGAATCCTGCCCTTTGCTTCATCAAAGAGCTAGCCTGAGGTGAGGAAACAAAGAGAGAGTTACATGTGGTGTTATGTCAGCATTTTCACTTCCTTATCCAAGGCAGTCTGTTCTTGGTCCGCTGTTCTGGTCATGAGCTGCAGCCTATCCCCATTAGAAAAGAAAACCAAAACAAAACATCCCAATAAGAAGCATATCTGTGCATAGCCTTGCCCTATTTTTGTTCAAAACATCGTAAGAATGAGCACATTCATGAATCTAGTTTCAATAAACAAGTCCCTGGACATCTAAAGAAAGCATGCAAAAGTGGTATTATTAAAAAGATGGTTAAAGACTTTAACTAGAGATTTAGAACTGTTGGTAGGTATTTCAACTACTTCTGTTATAAATCACTGAGATATGGACATGTGGTCCTACATTATCCTTGAAACCTATGGATTCTTGAAACTTTGTTATAAGCATGTGGACATTAGTGCACTTCCACTGTTTTCATCTCCAGCTTTCATATTTTTGTGTTTGCATTTTATATGATCTAATTTTTTACTTGACTTTTGTTTAGTATTCACTTTGATATTAACACTTTTTCTATGTCATTTGAGTTATACACACTCCAAGGACTTAAGCTGTCACTTTGGTATTTTAAATGTTTAAATGATATGTGAAATATCTCCTTGAAGAAACAGTAGCTGTATTTCAATTTGACTTTTCAGCTGTAGCTGCCAGTGTATATCAGCTCTGTAAAGAGTACAAAATATGGCCAAGTCTAAATGGGCAAAAGTAATTTGTTTGGAACTTAATCAAATGAAAAAGAAAGAAAGCACTTTAAGTGTTAGTTATTACAAAAGTATAAATTGAGAGAAGTGGTTTTTACATTTGAAATTGCAATTTCCAATTCTGGTACATAGTAATTTCACAGCTTTCATCTTCTGAAGGACAGCACTTTAATTACTTTGTGTATTCAGACTTCATCACATAGACACAATGTAATAATTACACCATATTCATACACAGAATATTATGTATTCTGTCTCCTCTTAAAGAACTATTATTAACAGGAAGACTCAAATAGTGATACTTGTGTAGACTAGACTGGTTTGGCTGGTATGTCACACAGAGAAATTCTTTCCTTTAACTTTGTGTTAACATTCTCTCTTACGTCCCTATGTAATCCTACTATATCTCCTAGCTGGTTCCTTTTCCAGCCTTGTCCATTCAGCTCAGCTTTTCACTCAGTAGGAATCCCAGTTGTCTCCCTTTCCCTTTCCCAGTCCTCTGTCACACACACATTTATCCCATTAGTGATCATCACAAAAATCATGTGAATTTATGAGACTTCAGTGAAATTGAGTGTAACCTGGTTAGGTGATTAATTTTATTAAAAGGAAGACAAGTAAGTGAAAAGAGACAGACAAATGGACAGTGTAGATACAGAGGTTTTTTGTGTTGGGAAATTAAGATATAAGGCTCATAATTTTAAAGACTACAACAAGCAGAGTTTTGAAGGTATATAAATGATATCTCAGTGTAACCCATTTCCTATTCTCTTTGGTGAAACATTTTCAGTACAAGAAAAGAAGAATGCTGTCAAGACACAAATACACTTTTTGAGAGATTGTTGATAGCAGGTACACCACTTCTCCAGCATCAGCAGATAAAATAGGAGCTATGCCTGAGGGTACTAATTTATTTATTTATTTATTTATTTATTGAACCTTAGCAGTTCATCTATCACAACCAATTTGACACTTTATAAACAATATAAATTTAAAAAAAAAGGGACAAGAACACCTCTCATATGAGGAAAGTCTGAGATCTGGAATTGTTCAGTGTAGAAAATAGAAGGCTTGGAGTGACCTTATCAATGTGTGTAAACTCCTGAAGGACAGAGCCAGGCTCTCTTCAGTGAAGACCAGTGACAGGACCAGAGACAACGGACACAGACTGAAACACAGGAAGTTCTGTCTGAACACTATTTCTGTCAGAAGACACTATTTCACTGTGAGGGTGGCAGAGAAGGTTGCCCAGGGAGGTTGTGGAGTCTCCATCCTTGGAGATATTCAAAAGCCTTTTGGTCAAAATCCTGGGCAACTTGTTCCAGATGGCCCTGATTGTGTAGAAGGGTTGGAAGAGATGATCTCCAGAGAAACCAACCAGTACCATTCCTACCTCCACCATTCAAACCTTAACCATTCTTTCGTTCAATCATTCTGGGAAACTTTAAAAACAATTCCACTTGTCTATAGAATCTTTGCATAAACAAACAGAGAAATGAAATCTAACTCCTCCAGAAAGCATGAATTTGTGTTTCTCCATTGTTCTCTTTACTCAAATTCTTGTGGAGATCACACAAGATCAGCTGATAGATCAGGAGTAGCAGCAAACGTGCAAATGCTAGCCTTATTTATGAGCAGTGAAGAGGGCTGCATTTCTCCAAAAATACCAGATACTTATAGTATTCTAGGTTGTTATAAATCTGCTTTATTTGTTCCTAAGTCTTTTGTGACTGAGCAGATTAAAGAAAACCTGGAACAATAATTATATGTAAATGCCCTTATATTGTCTTATTTTTTAAAAAATGTTTACTTTGGCTTTAAGGATCAAACTTCTGTAATTTCTAGAGTTGGAAAAATTATATGCAGCAGCTTCTCTTTTATGCCAACAGAGGGTGGATTTAATGATGTCTTTTCCTTATTGTGTTTATGCAAACCACTAGTGACCCTTAACATTTCTTTATGTCACAGATTATTTTTGTTTCCTCTTCTTTTCTTCTTCCTCAAGGTAAACAGGATTTTCATTTGGTTGTGTTTTATTTTTCTGAGTATTAAATTTTGATGTGAGGGTTCCTCATTTTACTTTCATGAACCTCCAAACACCCTGCAGTTTCATTTTCCTTTATTTGTATTTCTCATGTTTCTTTTCTATGGTACAGTTATCTCTGTTAATTGGCTATTGCTTTTCACTTTCAAGTTCTGCCTCTGTGGTTTAATTGCTGGACTGAGTGGAGACCAGCTAACAGAATTTATGCAGTGCCCAAACTTTTGACCCTGAGCAGAGACTTACTATGCAAACATTTCCCTTGAATTTTTGTACATATAAACTTCAACCTGATTTAATTTACTTAGCTATTGCTTAAAAAGTTGTGAATAAAAAAAATTAAATAAATACATACGATTATAAAATACTGTCCTGAAGAGCACACGTCTGTTTCCTGAAGCGCAGAAATGAACAGGAATAGCAAATATTGGATTGATCCAATTTCTGCCATTCCCAGTGTGACCAGAGGAAATCACAGCTGGCTGTTTAAAGATTAAATGGGAAATTTAGGTGAAAATATGGTTTCAATGAGAGTACAGCAAGCAAGCTTAGGAGAAGAAAGCATAATAGTGCAGCGAATTAAATGTTATATGGGTAACGAAAACATATATCTGAGTTCTCCTAAGTACACTTTCACCTAAGCTTTAGAAAAAGCAGCAGCTAGGAAAGTAATATAGAAATCTAGTTCTTGGCCTTTTTAGGTTAAATCCTGACAAAGACAGCAATTTTTTTCTGTTGCAAGTTGTTATACTTACAACTGGAGGGGTTCTTTATACATATTTTTCTACCATCTTCTCTGCAGATAAGATAAACTGGTGGATCCACCCTTGGCCAGTGGCAGATGCATCGGGGGGAGTTTCTGGCATCTCACAGAACACACCCCTGTAGCCCAGCCTGCCCTGCCCCCACTCCCCCAGAACCAAACAACAGAATACTGGCCATGCAAACCAATACAAGCCTTTAACCAGCTTACTCTCTTTCTGCCTTTCTCTACCTTATTTTTCCTCTCTTTTTACCCCTTTACTATTCTCCCTAAAATCCTACTTTGGCATTTCCCTTTAAAGAAAGGCTGCTTATAATGCTTTCCCCATGGAATTCAATTCTTCAGAGACAGAGAGAGGTTGGTGGGTGTAAACAAGCAGTTATTAATTAATAAATCAAACATTTTCTTATGTTTCAGCTGAACGTAAAGAAAATCTGTTTGTATACTGTAGCATTGTGACAAAAACTATAAAGTTAACAACCTGAAAATAAACTATGGAAGCCAGCAGATATTATCTGTGAAAGAGTCATCTGAATAACTGACAAACTGAGAACATCAATTGTCTCATGCCTCATAAATAAATAGACACAGGCATTATAGCCACTGTTATTAATGTAAGAATTTTCCAGAGAAAGTTAAATACTGATTGTCTATTCTAGATGTTTCTCAGAATAATGTAGGGAAATATGCAGCTACTTTCATGTTATTATGATTAATAGACCAAAACATTTTTAACTCAATAAATGAAAGTATTGTCTGACCCTGGTAAATCCTATCAACTTTTTACACCGTCCCATTAAAATATTTACATCCCTCTTGGAACTCTGAAGTCCTTTTAAGCATCACTACTCATCCTCTGTGACACAGTCATTTGAGTGCACTATGCAATTGAATCACCAGTATCCCATCCAGAAGAGAATTTCTTCACCTGATTTAGTGGCTCAAGTCTTTAGTGCATTGAATAAAGTTTTTACTTTAATCAAAATAAGTGAGAAAAACCCATGCAAACTGATATGTGCAATCCAAGTTTGATGAAGACTTGTTAACTGTCAACTAGTCCTTGAATTCTGATAGCAGCTACTGATATAGAAGATGTCCATATTTTCACTGCATGTATGGCCAGAGGTCAGTGCTAGCATCTGATGGTTTTATTGGTGAAACTTAATGAAATCTGTTAGAGAGAATTCAAATGCTAATTATTTTATCTGTTATACTCGTGTTGACATTGCACAAGAACCATTTGTAACTAACTCTTTAATAACACATTTTTAATATAGTTTCATAATCAACAGACTTGAAGTATGTATTTCATAGATTCATTCTGCATCATTTGTATTATACATACCCCATGAAATCTCTGAGAAAAACTATGACCACATTTTAACATTGGTCTGCAAATCTCAGACACTGAGCTGATTCAAAATCTAGATCAAATGTTTGTATAATAAACTGAACAGCTTATGAAAAAAAAAATTAACATTAATTCATTAAAATGTCTGTTTTCTTGCCCATACTGGTTGTCAAATTTATTTTTCTTGCTCCCTTTCCATGAAATCAAGTAATCACAGGACCTCCTCACTGGCAATTCAAAATTTGAATGGCAAGCAGCAATATTTCAAATCTTATTGTCATACATACCTACACCAAATGACATTCTATCTGCTACTGGTATTTCAGGGTAAAGGTGTTCCAGAACTGGAGACAAACTTTAGCATTATAAATAGGAGTTAATAAAGGAATAACTTCATAGCTCTCCATACGGGATCTATAAAATCATATATGAGGTATTTGTGAAAGATCTCCTTTCTTAACCTGTGGTATTATCCATTCAGAAAAGGAAGTGATACATGCAGTGCTTGTGATGTCATCTGCCATATCCATTTTGATATTTTACAATTGCTTGGGTTTTTTTTAAGAGGCTTTGAAAAATAACCTGAGTTACTAAACAATTTTGATAACAAAAATCAAATAACATATTCATTTTCTTACACTGAAACAATGGATGTTATATTGCTATCTATAAAAGTACGTATTGTACACTGTATCTAAGTTATGTCAATTTCATGGAACTAATGATATATTCAAATCACTGAGAAATCTGCACATCTCTCTGGAATACAACAGAGTTAATCCTTTTCCTGCCAAGGGAAAGCTTGGAAATGTATTAAAAAAAGAGTAAAATTCTTGCACAAAAAGGGTGCCTTTCCCAACTGACTTTCCATGGATTTGTGCCACCATTAGAGATTTCATGTATCTCTTTTAGAAAGTGTAAGAATTTACATGTTCTCTATCCCCTCCTAAAAGTGCAACAACTGCTATCAATTAAGGCTGTTGCCAGCTGTTCTGGAAAAAAGTGGCAAAATTTATTCTTGCAAACTCCTGCCATGCCTCCTGTTCCATCTTGCTCTGCACATAAAAGCTTAGACAGGAATTTGGCAGAAACCTTTAAGACATTAATTCATCCTGTTGAATCAAAAAAAAAAAAAAAAAAAATACGGTTGGACAACAAAGGGCAAAGGGAATCTGGATATTCAGAAAGTGGCTGAATCATCAGCACTCAAAGTGATCCCAGAACTTACAAATACAGCTTCATTTTTTCCTACCAAATCTGTGAACACGTGTTACCTTTGTTTTCTCTATTCTCATCTGTTCTTTTAAAGTTCTACTTCAGCCTTCTGTGTTTACCTTTTGCAATGGAGTTTTCTCATGCACTGTTCATGTAAACAATGATTGTTTTGCATTCCTTTCTGTAGGAGGAGAGAATTGATAGACTGTTGGGTTGGCCAATGGGTTAAAGAGGATGATTTTCTTCCTCCAATCCATGGTCACTGTTGGAATTCTATAAATGTTGAGGTCTGTAAATAAACTGCCCCTTTTATTGCCTTGGACATCTCAGTGCATGAGTGTTGTTTCTTTTGTGTCGTACTGCGACACACATGAAGTAGACAGCATAAGTATACAAACTTATATTAATAACTGAAGGCTGAATGCATTAAAATTTACCCAAATGAAAATTATCCCAATGAAAGTTACCCCAATGAAAGTTTGGAGCAAGAAGATGCTAATGCCACTGCTAATGTCACTGCTAATGGTAATTCTTCTGACCTATCCAAGACCCTAAGGACAGAAGAGAACACAACCTGTTCTCCAGATCCCTTGACCTGCTTTCTCAAAGCACTGAAATCCCTCTCGTTGCCTGCAGCCTTCTTGTTGGGTCTTTGTTGGTAACCCTGTGGGAAACCAGCAGCTGGTAATAATCAATGGGCCATACCAGGCTGGGAAGTTTCTTGGTGATGTCTCTTACCCAGGCCCCAAGAAGGCAACAAACTTCCCTATGGATTGGGTCTGGTTGACTGCTTCTGCAATGAACAGAGACATCTTCAACTAAATCAGATTGCTCAGAAGCCCGTCCAACCTGACCTGGAATGTTTTCTACCACATCTATTGGAAACTTATTTTAGTGTTTTACCACACCCATTGTAAAAAACTTCTTCCTTCTGTCTAGTCTAAATCTACCCTTGTCCTATTGCAACAGGCTCTTCTAGAAAGTTCTTCCCTATCTTTCATAGAGGTCCCCTTTAACTATTGAAAGGCTGTATCTTACGAATAAGAACAAGAAGTAGCAGACACATGAGGAAAAAGGATATTGGATTGTTTGGGTTTGGTTACAGTGAGGCCAAATGAGAAGCTTCTGCTGAGCTAAATATACAAAGCACACTGACAGGTTTTGCCACCTCAGACAGCAGCTGCTCCCCTTACCTATTAATTACAGGAAATGCGAGAAAAAGTTCATTCTCTTAAAAAATCCTGGACAAAACAAAACCAATAAAACCCCCAATTCTACTGCAGAATTATGATTTTCCAATAAAATCATAAACTGCCTCATTTCTGTAGTTTCACTAGATCTACACTTGTATGTTGATTGTGGACCCTCCTAGCATTGTCCCCTACATCCCAGCCACTCATAACACCCAATCCCTACAGTGTCAGCCACCCCAAACAAAAGTGTAACTACCCTTAGCATTTGTTCATGAAAGGTCCAGCTTCTGGCTCTGGCTTTTATTTTATTTTTTTTTTAGCAGAGAAAGTTGCTCTCTGGCAACTATCTTTTGCTGCAAGTTTTTCAGAGACCTTTTGAATGACTGACAAACCACAGAGCTTTGCACAGAAGGGAAGAAGCAGCAAAGCTAAAGGTGAGAGTGTTTTAAAGTTACCAGTGCCTCAGCAGATCCAAGGTTTCCCATGCATCTTCAAAGCACAGCCAGAGCCGTATTACTAACCAGGGCTGATTGCTGACATCAATAGTTTCCAAAACTTCTGTGCTCTTTGAGGATAAACACAAGAAGAGCACCATGCCAGAGATATAAGGATTTTCTGGAGTTGCTCTCCTTAGCTGGACTGGGGTGAAGGAAACTATAGATAATTTGAGAGCACTTTCAAAAGATACTACATTTTTTTTCAGCCTACATGTCTCCTTCATCACAGCAATGGACTTTTATCTTGTTCTCCATCATCCTGACTTTGCAAAACCCTGGCACGATGAAAACAGCCTTCTACAGGATATGAGTTGTTAGTCCTTGAACAAATAAAACTACTCCCTAAGAGTTCTATGTTTGTGGGGTTAATCTATTTGCATCTTTACTCATGTAATGCTTTGTCAGTCTTCTTTTTCAGCTTTATTACCTCTTGTCATTTACGTAAAATCACTTAGTAGCAGAACCCTCTTTTTTGAATTTAGCCTCTTGGTTTATATATTTGTCATCATCTTAAAGTCATAAACATTTTCACTATTAAATATGCAAGACTGGTAAGAGTGCTGCTGTAGTACAGATTTTTCTGTTTTCCTTTTTTTGTGGAGGATCATCTGTGAATGCTAGTCAGTTTTTTCAGAAAGACTGTGTACATCTCTTCAGGGTAGTAAAAGTTCCAAAATGACCATGTTTTCTGTTTGTTTTACAGACTGTCATCAGAAAGAGCTTTGTTTGGAAATTTACTGAGCAAGAGCTTTAATGATTTATAAAACAGACTAGGAAAAAAAATTACCAAATCTGTTTATGTTTACCAATATGTGGGTATGCCTGTTGTCTGTTACCATCAAAAACTGTTCTTTTTTAATTTTAAAACTTGTATTGCTTCCTTCTAATTAAGGCCCAAAGGGAGATTCCCTTGCTGTTATTAAGTAATATTTCCATCCTGGGATTAAAAGTTGAAATTCCTTTAAAAAGATGTTGTTTCCCCTCACAGTTACTTCCGTTCTCCATAAATAATACCTAATCCCATTTACAAAGAGGTACTAATTTATCTGATGAATTTGAAAGTATGTGATATATAAGCAATGTATATACCAAAGCAATCTTAACTCTGTGTGAGCAGAAGTACAGAATTTACTGATATTAGAAGACTCATAGCAATTCCAACGATGTTGGAAAAGCTTCATGGTAACATTAGAAGTAGGAGGAGAGCAGAGGTTAAATTATTAATAGAGAGAGGGGTGCAGAGAGTTGCCATATTAAGCTCCATGAAGTCTCTACACTATTAAGTAGTTACAGTTTAACCTGTGTCCTGAGTTGGCATATCAGTCATGCTGGGGCAACCAGGAGGGCTGAAGGAGGAAATGAAACAAAAATAAGTCCTAAGTCCTTGACAGTCCTTGTTCTGACAAATTTGGTCTGGAAGCCAGCATGAGAATAGCACAACAGTCTTCTGTACTAAAAGAACCCAGATTCTGAAACCACAAAATCTAATTTTTTGCAAGTAAAGCAAATACTGACATTTCATCTACTTTACCAGCAGAGGATGTACCCCATTTAATCAAAAGAAGTGGTGAAGCTGGAAGTGACAGCCAAAAAAGCAAAGGCAAATGACAATTTTTCATAACTGAATGACCATCCATAACATGCTGAGAATGTAGGTGAGGACATTTAAGGATAAATTTAGCATCCAGAGAAGATATTGTCATAGTGTACCATGATATATGTCAAGGAATTGGAGAATCTGAGCATATTTGCATAGAAATAAATGTTGTATTACGTATATGTATTTGCAGTAAGATAAATTCTGCTGCACTTGGAATACCTAAAATCAGCTGTTAGGCTGCATGAGTAGTTCACTATAATCAACAGTAAAGTTAGGGCAACAAGCTATGGATTAAAGTATGTTTGAAGTGTTTGAAAGTATCAAAATTTTGTCCTTAGCCAGTAAAAAAGAGGGCAAGTTGGTATCACTAGAGAATGCATCAGCACTTCTATTGGATCAGAAAAAAAGCAAAGGAAAAAAAGAAAGACCTCAGTATGTTGAACACCAGAAGGCTAAATGGCATCATGGCTATTACCACTGCTCAGGACTGACCCTGGAAGATTTGCAGCATCAATTAAAAATCAAGCAACTTGTTACAATGTCAGATAAAAAACATGGGGTCTGGCAGGTGAAATTAGATAGGTACATCTCTTTTTAGGTACCTCCAAATCTCCAGGAGGACATTATCAGTTTTCTAGATTAACATTTGAGATTAAATGTGTCAGTGAAATATTGTAGAAAGAGAGTTATGAGGCACTTGGTGATACTTCCAGAGAAGATATAACTGCTGATTATATGATTATTGCTTCAACTGATGGAGCATAGCACAATAGTACCCCAAGAGAAGCAATGCTGAAATCAAGAGACTAAAACAGTTAATATTACAGAGATACAATAGAAAGAAATAGAGATAAAATACCTGCTGGACTGTGTATTACTTCAAAGTGACTAAAACCTCAAAAGCTATTATGATATACTGATGAATTCCAATAAGAAAAATGAGAGGTCTTTACAAAGAAATTATGTGTGATACATAACACACATCTTAATAATTTAGGAAATACTGAAGTATATTCTTCAGTCATGCAGAATTCAGTTCTTGCTGCATTGAGGTCTCTTCCGTAAGTCTTTGCAACAGAAAATACTATGTTCTTTCTGAAGTTTATATCATAGTTAACCCTTTGATTCATTTACAATTTTTAAGGTACCTAGATACAGACAAGCACTAATTCTTTGTTCCAACATCTAGAAAAGACCAATTCCTCATGGTTTGTTCTTGTTCTACTCCACTGCCTTATTCAACATTTTCTAATGTCTTGTATGAAAAAGAATAGAACCATCACTCATCCTGCAGGCCAACACAAAATGTGAGACTGACCTTACTGGAGCAGACCATTCCAGAATAATGTAGAAGGCACTTAATCTCAACTTGAAATTTGAGATTGAGTAAAAAACACCTTCAGGAAATGCCTGTTTCTCTCTATAAGAAGAACCTAGGGTAATTACCTTAGATGAAAGCTGGGTATTTGGAAGAGATAAATCACACAGAAAGCATGTGAGGATTTTAAATCCTTCCTTTTCAGAATATACATAAAACAGGGACAAAGCCAGTATATTATGGGGTTTGCTTTCCCTATAGAGAAATTCCAAGATGTCTCAACATTGTACTGCCATTATTTTCCTATGTAAGCTCTTACTTAATTCTGTTTTTCTTCTAGGCATGACTCTGAAATTATATAAATTTTCTGCATAGTATTAATATGGTTTTCCTACTAATCTGTGACAAAGCATGAAATTTAATATCTTCCCCATGACAAACACATGAAAATTATCAGCCTAGCCTATGGTCTGTACAGTGAACTATTTATATGGTATCATTTTTAAAAGGAAAAGAAGCTAAAATAAATGAATAAACATGAAGAACTTTTTTCCCCTATGGTAGTTTTATTAATAATTTTTGTAGAATATAACTTTTGCATTATTCACAAAACCTCAAGCTGCAACCACAGCCTTTGTCATGATACTGAATGTTATTAGTATTCAGCTTGGTACTAAGCAGGCAACTAATTCTGAATGAAAATTCAAGAATAAAAGGAAAATATCATCTTTGATCATTTTAAGTAGCATATATTTAAGATGGGATTCTTTTGCAGCCTCCAGACATTCCTCAGTTGTCATAGGAACTCATGACATTCCCTGTGACTACCAGTTCTTGCTGCACTTTTCTCTTTCATACTGTTAGTATCTTCTGTTGTACAGGTAACTGCAAGTACTGAAAACAGACAAAATCTCCCAAACTGGATGGTTGGCAACTAAGTATTTCAGGATCTGGGTTTTTTGAACAAGGACATCTCTTCAAAGGATTGTTCAAAAGCTGGTAGTACATTTTTCAGACTGTGCTGGGTTTTTTTCCCTTTTTCTGAGGGATGGGGTATTTTTGTTTCTTTGTTTTTGTGCAGTCACCATCCACATGCTGATCATCTTAGATCTATTTTTCAACATTTTCATCAGCCTTTCTCTTTCACTCTTCTTTCGGCATTTTTAGTTGACCTTGTATTGTCTTCTCAGCCGATGGAAGTGGGGAGACTGTAAAAAATACTCAGAAATGTGAGGGGTGCAGGAAAACTAAGTGCATGTTCCTAAAGTTATACCTAGGATGTGGCAGTATTAAGCTCTCCTTGTTGTGACTATAGAAGTAATCAAGGGCAATTCATCTGGTATTGAACAGATAAAATTAAGACATATCACTTGCAATTATGACTCTCAGCTGTTGTCTGGGTTTTTGCTGTTCTCCTCTGTCTCTTTAAGAAGTTTTTCTAAAGTTCTATTTCAGCCTTCTGTGTTTACCTTTTGCAATGGAGTCTTTCACTATTTTCACATAAACAACCTATTTGTTATTGTTACCATCTCTTTATGTTTACATTCTTCTCATAAGGAGGAGACTGTTGATGGACTGTTGGGTTGACCAGTGTGGTTGGAGAGGAAGATTTTCTTCCTCCAATCCATGGTCACTGTTGGGATTCATAAATGTTGAAGTCTGTAAATAAACCTGCCTTTTTTTGCCTTGGACATCTCAGTGTGTGAGTGTCGTTTCTTTGTGTTGTGCTGAGACACTCACCTTTGTTGCCTATGTCACATTTTGTGTCTGTCCCCAAGGCTCCACAGCAATGAGTACCAAGGTACCTAAGTGTCTTCTAAAACCCCAGCTTTTGTCTATATTCTTTCATTGTGTTGAAAAGTTTTCAAAATCGTGATGTTTTGCTATATATGTAGTTTGCATGTGCAATGCTCAGTTGAGGTATCTGATTTGAAGCTCTGCTTTAATCTAATTTTCTGACTGGCTTGAGGTCAATTTCTAATCCAAGGCCCAAGATGGTCCTGGAAGCTTAGGCAGTGACTGAAAAAGTAACTTCACTGCATTTTTCATGTTTCCTAGACTACAGAATTTAATATACAAAAAAGACAGAACAGGAAGCTCAGATTTCAAAGGAAAAATGTCTACAGTTTTAAACAGCTTTTAAACATTTTTACATTATTAATTTTTTCATTTCAGAACTAGGATATAAAAAATGCCTTCTGAAATGCATTAGAACACTCCTCATTCATCCTGAATAAAGCATAAAACATATATACATGCATAAATCAAATATACTTTTGATAAAGTGTCTAAAAATTATTGCCAACAAAAGATAGATAGATAGATAGATAGATAGATAGATAGATAGATAGATAGATAGATAGATAGATAGATGAGTGTTGTCTTTAGGATAAAAAATAGCATAGTTTTTTATACATATACCATCAAGCTATACAATGTATTCATTCAAGATTAAAAAATTACCAGGACAATTATTCTTTGGGCACTCTTATGATAACCTATACTAAGAGAAATGTATAAAGTTATACAGAACCATATAATCAGCAAATTTCACTCATCACTGCTTCATATTTCAGAGGAGATTTTCTGATACTGCCCAGAAGACAAATTTTCATTAAAAGGGGTTGTTTGATTGCAATGCTAGGCACACTTCACTCCCTATACGGCCCACTTTCTGAGAGACTTTGCCCTCACCATTTTAATACTTGATTTTAATACTTGATCCTGTATTTTGTGAGTTTTAGGGGGAAAAAACAAACAAAAAAAACAAACAAACAAACAAAAAAACAAACCCCAACCAACCAACCAACCATCCAACAACAAAAACCAAAAACCCTGTGTTTCAAAATTTTGAATAGAAAGGCCTTCAAGAGTAAGTCCTGTTTCAAAGGACCATAGTTAGGCAGTACTGAGGTGTTACTTTCTTCCCAGCCATAAAGTTGCTGAGAGGAGGGGAGAAGGAAAGGTTGCAGCAGACTTAGTACCCACTGAGCTCTCATTCTTTGCACCTCTTGCATACACACACACACACAGAGCTACTGCCCAGTGCTACCACTTCTCCCTACCTAACAGAAACTGGAACATTGCTCAGCAACCACAGTTATTTCATAATTCCTCTTCCCTTCTCTTGCCACCTGTTGGAGCACAAGCCAGTCTCTCTCACCGACCCGGCTGCTCTGGCACGCTCCCACACACTTGTTCTGCGGGCCTTGGTTCAGAGGCAGGCTAGAGCAAACGCCGTAGTAGCTGTGGTACAGAAAGAAGGGACCCTCCCTCGACACTTGGGTTCAGAAGGTTTATTCAGGAGCAGGGAAGGTTTCTGCCCTCTGCCCCAGTGTCCCCAGAGAGAGGGACCCCGGGGAGGGGCAGCGGTGGGTTTTATACTCGGGATTGTACAGAGGGAGGGTACGTTAGCTTTAAACCAATAAAATATCTCTAACTAATACATTAAAATTCACCTAAACAAACTAACAAATCACAAGTAACTTGGGAGTGGTCTTCTGAGAGCTGCTGGGCCAGACCCTGAGGCCTTGGATATCTCCTAGCATACGCTTCGTTGTCTTGACGACCCTATCCATCTTAACAAAGTAACTTCTCAAACAACGGTTTTCTTCAGAGTAGTGCTATCCTAACTTATCAATTAAAACAAAGGCATATTCTTGTTAGGCATAGGAGCTTATTCATCGCTAGGCTTAGCAAGCATTTTTCTCCTTTTCTTTGTACCTAACATGATATATCCTTGACTAAAATTCAGCAAGCGTTTTTCTCACACCTATACCACCCTACACCACAAGTCTATGCTAAAATTATGCGACCTGTGCTGGGAACACTCCCCTGGCTAAGGGGCAAACCTGATAATGGAATAAAGATTAATCTCTCTCCAGTGATAATGAGCTTGTATTCAACCCTAGGTTTTATTTTAAGAAAAAAATCTTTATGGATTAAGGTAATTCTGAGTAGTGTTTTATAATAAATTTCTTCTATTTTAAATCAAAGTCTAGGGTAAATGTTATTTTGGTACACAAAGTAATTAACAATACATACAAACACTGAACACATCAAATAATCAAATTGTTTCACATAAATTCAATATCTCCACAGCTTGCCAAAGGCCTGTTTAGAAATGCTCAGACTCACAGACTAGAAATTAACAAATTCACATAAGAAAGTAAAATCAAGCACAAGAACCCACATTAAAGACACTGCCTGCAATTTACGGTGCTGAGGCCAAGAAAGTTACTGAAGAGTTGATGTTTCCAGACCTGCTAGGCAGTAAGTGGATTAAAGGAATTTATAAATCCAGTGAAAGTATGAAAGATTTTACATAAAGTACAGAAAAATTTAAAACTCATGTTTCTAAAGAAGGAGAAAATTCTTGATGTGAAATTTATCCCAAGAAGAAAAATGTAACCCTACAATGTCCTTCAAGACGCCTTCCACTCCTGCCTGAAAAAGAGGCAGCTTCCAGGGCATTTAAGGAGATACCCAGTGCCTCTGGGGAAGATGGAAAGGAGATGCAGACTATTCACAGCTGGGCATGTCAGGAGGTTGAGAGGCAATGAGCAAAAATTCAAAGGGGAGATTCTGACATGAGGACAAAATTATGACCATGATTAAACACTAGAGCAAGTTTCCCCAATCATTTTGCAGCCTCTACTGTTGGAGATTTTCAAGACCTGACTGGATAAAGCCCTGAACAATTTGGTCTTTCTTTTTTTTTTTTTCCCTGCTGTGAGGAAGAGTTTGGATGAAAGACCTCATGAGGTATGTTCCAACCTGAATTATTCTATAATTTTTTGATTTTGTTGAGGTCAAAATGTCATTATAAGGGAAAACTTTTCAAAATTCACTGTTTTTTTATGGACTCACTCCATCTAAAGTGGATAAAAGATAAAAAAACAAAAACAAAAACAAAAACAAAAACAAAAACAAACAAAAAAAAAAAAAAAACAAAACCAACCAACCAACCAAAAACAAAACAAAATCCCAAAAAAAATAAACAAAAATCCCCAATAAAAAAGAAGACTCTGGCTGAACTGAGAAATGTGTTGAATAATTTGTATCCACAAACATACATTTATATATATATATATGTATGTATATTTTTATGTATATATATATAGTGTGTGTATACATACACAAAAATCTTTTCTCATGCAATAAGATTGTTTTCCCTCTTTTCAGTTATTTTCCCTATTAATTTCACATAACCAACATTTTGAATTGTGTGTTCATTTCCAAAAATTATAATCACATGTAAGAATAAGAAGTTATGGTAAACCTTACTGTACGAGCCAAGTACTTTAATTCATTTGGGCTTTACTGTTAACTGCCCTTAAAAAAAAAAAAAAAAAAGTGCACAGCATATGTAATGATGCTTGGGCTGAAGGATGAAAAGGAATAAAATATGGCCATTATATTAGAAATTATTTTGATGTCTAAATTGAATAAAAGTGTTATGCATCAAGAGCTGCCTGGGATTAGAGGCAGATTTGTTGATAAAAAAAGAGGCAAAGAGACACCAGTTAAACTAAGTAATATTTTGCAGTTTGCCTCTGGTCTAAAATCAGGGATTAAAATAAAACTGCAAATTGAAAAGAAATATGGAAAGAAAGAGAAAGAAGGGAAATACTGATGATGTGAATGATGTGATTTATTAAATGTTAAGAAGCAAGATAGTAGTCATGCTAGGACTTGAATCTCCCAGCACAATGCTGCAGTCACCAGCTTACTATGGTTTCATAAGAACAGACCAAAGCACATAAACTTTCCAGTGATGAGGGAGCCTGCCTGCATAATGAGGAA
>JADMLD010000814.1:0-68238 GCA_017589585.1 Phylloscopus whistleri
GAAGTGATGTATAGCTTACCTATACATAATGTATTTTATTATGATTACCTCACACCTATTATATAGTGATAGGGGTAGATAGGGGTAGCAGAGCAATCATAGTTTGGTTGCATGTTTAGATATTTTATTTTAGATATTTTTTTATAAAGTGTTTCAAAATCAGTTTCCTGACTGTCTTCTGGAGAGATTTAATCTCCATTTCAAAATCAATTAATAGTTTGACTGATATTGAAGTAAGTTTTTAAAGTTCATTATGAAAAAAATCTACTAAAGAAAGAGAAAAATCAGAATGGTCTTGAATTTGCAATATATTTCATATAAAACATTTTTTTCAAGTACAAATCATAATTTTCATTGGGATGAGTTATGTAGTAAACTTGGGTAGTAAAATTTAAGCATTTTCCCTTAATGAATAAAATAATTCTATGTGTTTTAAGCCTGTTTCTCAAATCTTTTGAATTATATTTAGACATGTCACTAGCTATAAAAGCCAAAATGAGTTTTAGACAGGACAGTTGACATTTTGGTTTTGTATTGTTTGGCTGTTTTGTTGGATTGTTGCCTTTTTTTTATTATTTTTCTGTTGTTCAGTTTCAAGACAGTATTGTATTAAAAAAAATAAAAAAATTCAAAGCCTTAAAAGGTCTACTTCCATTTTCTCCTGGTGATTACATGTGAAAGGGACAGAACCAGCACTGCAGGACTGTGTCAGCTTCACTGGTTGCTGAAACCTGCATAATCACTGGTGGCATTCCACCAAACCTACTACCTGAACACTCTGGACTGTATCTCCACTTTCTCATAGCACAGAAGCCAAGTCTACACTTAACTTTGACACAGAAAGATCCTGTGGTGTCTTAATTCTTGTCCAAATAGTATTCATTAATTCCTATTCACCCCTCAAATAGCAGTATTTGTTGAACTTCAGTTTAATTTTTCTTTTCTAAATTTCACTTACAGCTTACCTAATCATACCACACAAGGTGGCTTTCATACTTCCTTTCATAAAAATATCTAATAATTTTTCTGCTTTAAACATCTATTGAACACTGAGCTGATATTTCCTTAGAACTATCTGTCATAACTAGCACATTTTTTTTTCAGAATGAAAATTATCAGTTTAGATCCCATAACTTCATGTTCAATATATGAATTTCCCCATATTTACATAATATTGTGTGTGCTTTTCATTAATTTTTCTTTGTTGTTACTCAATCAGTCTTACAAGGTCCCTCTTTCGATCTCAACAGTATTTTTTTTTTTTTTTTGCTTCCAGGTCTTCATGTCTATGCCAAACTACTTTTCCTTGGTCCTCAGTACCCTTAACTATAAGCAAATCACTCTGCTTTCCCCTTCCTGCTTCTTGCATGTGAGTGATACGACCACTGAGAAAGAGCTAATCTCACCTTTTTACTTTCAGTTCCTGAACTTATCTAGAATGTTGTCCCTCTTATCAGTATCTCAAGTCTATAAGTATTACTCCACAAAACGGTTGTAATAATGTTCTATGATAGAAAAGGGGAAGTATTCTTAAAACTGTATGAGCTGCTGAGTACTGTCAAATGAAGCATTTTAGAAAAGAATCATTATGAGACATATGATGGAATGTAAATGTTCAAAGACCTGGCAAACCAAAAGGGTTTTCTTTTTTGATGAAGTTTGGAAGAAATCTGGGGAAACTCAGTTATACTTAGCTGCACTACAGCTGTCCTATGTTATGTGTAATACAGACATAAATATGTAGAATTTTTCATATGAAAGAAGCTGTGGCTCTGCTTTTTCTTCTTTAAAGATATTATTGCTGTTAGTTAAAAATATTGATGTACCAAGAGTGCTGTAGATGCCTGGGGCCAAGCACCAAATAAAAACATTACCAGACTATGAAAATATTCAGAAATGGAATAATTTGCTTAATATAACCACATTATCTTCCTGTTGTATTTTCTGCCATTACACAGCTTGTTTTCACAGAAGATGAAACAGGATATTATCACATGTTAAAAAATCATAATTATGAATATAATTTGTCCAATGGAACTAAGTAATTTTCTACTTAGTAGGAATAAGTCAGGCATTGTTCAGTCAGGAATCTTTTTTTTTTCAAATAAAAAGAACTCTGTAGGGTTTGGGTTTAATGTTCTTAATTAGTTTAATTTTGTTTTGAAAATAAAAAAATAAATTATCATAGCAAGTAAAGCACTTATTCTTTAATATGTAAGAGCAGCTGTCTTCATGTTTTCTGTGGTATGCTTCACTCCCCAAAGGGAAAAGTATATTCTCTGCCTCCTCGCTGGTGAGGTTTTCTTTGCAAACACAGTGAGAAAACATGACTTTTTCACATCTCAAGTAAATGCAGTCAGCCTTCCTCCCCTCCTTTCTACCTTTCCTCTTGGCTGTGGCTTTTCATGATCAGTCTTGGAATTCCTCCATCTGGAAGCACAAAATCACTAATTCATTATTCTTGCAACAGTGAAAATGTTGTATATGAATGATGTACTTCTGTGAAACATATTTTGTTCTTGGCTCTAGGAAGATAAGGAAGCTAGATCTATTTTTCTTTATATTAGAAATGGCATGCCCTAAGCTTGGTTGTTTTGTTTTTTTTTTTCCTCTGGGTGTCTGTTTTTACCGAGGGAAACCTTTCTCATCTCTGAGGTCATGACTGAAAAAGCTGAGAACAAAACTCATAGCTTAATCAAGTTGTTAATCATAATTAAGAGAGATTTGTTGGTAGAGGGCAGCAAAATATTTAACATAAAGGTAGCAAAGAAAAAGAGAGGATTTGGGTTATTTTTACATGTGCTTTTAAAGAGTTATTTAAACCCTAAAGCCAGCTTAAACTTTTGCAAGTGCAAATAAATATCTGTGGATAGAACAAGACAGAGCTAAACCACTGTCTCAAGTGGAAGTCTAACTGTAAACAGAATCCACTTACCCCTTTAGAAAAAAAAAAATCAAAATTTTACATTCCCTATAGATTGACAGTTTCAAAATAAAATTTCTACTACTATTTCTCGTATCAATCTATTACCAGTATGCAATCCTCATCTTGCAATGATAATAAATCATTTACACTGCTTAAGGTGATGCCTACTTTCTTAACAGATGACTGATTTTGCAGAACGAGGAAGTCAAATTTTAATGTGCTTTTTGTTTTGTTTTAGAAATTCAACATTTTGAAAAAAATGAAAAGAAATACTATCTCAGTGTCAAAGTGCAAAATGCCGGCATTAGTAATGAGGTGCTTCTTGGAGGTTATCAGTACCATTAATGGCTTTTAAGTCCATTGAAAGAAATCTCTGGAGCTGCTTGCCTCTTTGTCAAATTAACACTATGATAATACCTATAGGAACACTTCTTGTGAATTGAACATGCACATTATTACATGATTAATAGGATTTTGGAAGCCATTTAGGTTTATGCAGTAGTAGTAATAGTAGGTATTTCTTATATATTGTTCCTTGGCATAAGAAAGAAGTAAAAGAGGAGAAAAACCAACCAAAGAGAAAACCAACACACACACAAAAGACTGAATTGCTCCATATTTCTTTCTAAGAGATTAGCAGCAGAGGAGACAGCAGATTTCAATCCTCTATTACAACAGTCAGTTTCCACAGCCTCAAGAACAAATAGTTCTGCTTCTGCTCCTGCTCCTTTTATTCATCTTCTGAGACCTACAACTGTTCTACTGGCAATAAATTATTTTAAACAGTTGGTGTTTTCTAGAAACCTGATTACACACTTCTAACTTATTAAATAACTGCTACAGGACAGAGATGCTATAGTAAAAATAATACAACTAAAGGCTGTATCCTAACAGCACTGGTACAAAGGAGCTGAAGTAATATTGACAAGATTAAATCTGGACTCTGCTACATTTTGATTTTTCTACCATAACATTCTTTTAATAAAAATTTACACTGCAATTATTGAATACTTAATTTGAATTATGCAAGCACTTACAGATATAATAAAATATCTTGCTATCCTCTCTTGTATATTCTAATAATCTACTAAAGAGGAAAATATACATAAATATTCATTATTGTTGTTAAAGCATCACTAATACAAAAACCCCATGTTTTCCTTTAAGATACATTGCAAAGTCTGAAGTTTAATCTACACATCAGTACAGTAAAAAGTTTCCAAAAAAAACAAAAAACATTTGAAATTGGTCATTTGATCATTTGAAGTTCTGCTAGCTTTGCTGTCTTCCCACTTTCTGAATCAAAATACTATATGCTGTTACTTCAGTACAATATTATAAAGGGTTAGATATATGGGGAGGAGGAACGATGATGTAAATTATTTCTCATATTTTAATAATTTCTACATGTTTGGGGTATTTTTGTGGGGATTTTTTTGTTTCTTGTGGTCTTTTTTTGTCTTGTTTTGTTGTTGATTTTTGTTTGTTTGTTTAGTTTCTAGAGTCTACACTATGAGAAGAACATGAGTCTCACAATCTTTCTTGTGGTCCACTGAAATGGGGATGTGGCCAAGCCAAGGCTACTCCAGGATGGGGGCTCAGGTTCAGACTCAGTGACTGAAAACAGGGTCAGACAGAACAGTGGGGCCATGGGGATGGGATGGGGCAATGCTGGGATATCAGCTAGGAGATGTGACCCTAATCCAGTCAGATCCTTCCGTGGCTGGGCAAGGCCAAGCTGGGGTGGAGCTGGACGTCAGTGCTGCTGCAGAACTGCTGGAATGGACAGCCCTGGATGGCCTGAAAATGGGTCTTGGGCCCATGGGCATTTTCAGTTGTAAAAAGACACTAAAAAGCAAGAAATTAAAATTCAGTTATTGATTTATATTTAACAGATCCTTTCTTTGATGCTTTGGTGTTTTAGCATGGGATGTGAGTCTCTTAGCCAAGCCATCTCCTCTGTAATTGATATTGATCTCACCACTGGGCTAGTCCCTGAACTTTTAACTCTCCTTTTTATATTTTCTAACAGAACAAAGGGTACACTCATGTCAGCTTCTCCTGGGTAAAGTTTTTCTGTCTCTTTGTTTCTCCCTAGGTTTGCAATCATTTTGTTTCTTAACTTGTTTGATTTGATCTATTTCTGTTTATTGATTCTTCACAAGTGCATGCTTTTATGCTCTTCAGGATTACTCCAGAAGGATACTCATGCTGAAGCAGGAGAATGAGGTGCTTTCTCTTTGTCCTTATTACCAATTTTCTATTTATATTATCACTTTATTTCCATTTATTTATATTATCACTTTATTTCCATGACATTCCCTGACAGGCTGTTACAGTTAATTGTTTTATTATAACATTGATGGACTTCAGTAATCATATATCATGATTTGTACACAGAAGTCATTAGATTAATAACTTTCATTTCAGATTGTACAGCACCCACAACTGTGAGTTAATATAATAGATTTGTTTTCTAGTAATCTGCTCTAAGGGTTATGTCAATGCTTTACTGTGGCAAAAGGCACAAAAAACATTTTTATAAAGCAACAAAAGGGGCACTAAGGAGAATCTCCATCCTTCATTGCATGTGGGATGAAACATAGTGACAAGGGATAAGACAATAAATGCATTATTTGCCTCAGTTTTTAAAAATATTCATGGGATATCCAGCCCCCTGAGCTGGAAGACAAGGATGGAGAGCTGAATGAAACACTCAAATAATCAAAAATTTCTGTGAGACAATATGCAGCAGTTACAGGAAATTAATCCTCTCAAAAATAGCCCATTTCAACTGACATAAAATAGTAAAATATACATCATCTTCTGCATTAGAAAAATGGAAAAAATTAGATTTTTATGAACATATGTAAGATGTCCTTAAATATAAATCTCAATACATTTAAGCCATAAAACTATACTCATGAATGCTTAATTCCAGAGCAAGCCTTTAACAGAATTTTTAAAATATTTGTCATAAAATACATGTTTTTAAGACATTTGCTAAAATATAGCTTTAAAACATTGAGTACAAGGTTTTCCACTAACTCAAAGCAAAATATGTATTTATCCTCAGAGTTAAATTTTAGCATATACATAAGTATTTGGGGAGATGAAAAGGTAAGCTCTATTTATGCTTGATTTCTTTTAAAGATATAATCTAACTCCAGGATCATGATATAGTTCAAAGGAAAGCAGATGCTATAAATGGTAAAGTGGAGGTGGCTTTCTTCTTAGTTTCCAAAATGCATAATGCAATACCAAGAACTTAATAGGAAAGGAAAGGAAAAACCAGAACAATATTCTTACACTCAAATACAAATACAAATAATAGTCTTTTTTTCCTGCAAATCTATGCATAGTGAAATTAACATAAAGAACTTAAGGGTGAAAATTAGGTAATTTTACATTAGGAGTAAGGTCTTAATGTCTTTTATATGAAAAAAATGCTTAAGGGTCTTCATGCAAAGGGAATATTAAAATAAGATAGACAATGGCATCAAATAATTCTAATGTTTGAGGAACAGCTCTTGCAAAAATCATATTTCTCTAAATAATGTGGCATTAAAATCCATTTAAATCCAATACATTGGATTTAATGAAATAAATGCCACATGAATTTCTCTTTTCCTAGAGGGAATGTGAATATGCTATAAGAGTCCAGTATTATCTGACCATGTTCTTTTAGATGTTTCACACAGGGAATAACACCATATTCACTTATTTGAAAATACTTGATTTAGTAGAGTGATACAGCGATGTAGTGAAACCACAACATAAAGACTTCATGGCAATTGCTCTATGTAGTTAGATCCCAACACAAAAACAATTCCCATGCCTAGTGTCTACATGCTCTCTAGCACATCACTGGGCAGCCCCAGACATTGGGAAGAAATATAGATATTCATGCCTGTTACTCTTCTCAAAATATATATTTTTGGTCACTAATTTGTGGGGTTTTTTTTGTTTGTTTGTTTGTTTTTTTTTTTTTAGTTTAGATTTGACTGAGACATGTATACATCTCTCACATATTGGTCTGTCTCAATCCGTAAGACATTCACAGCTTCTCTTGATTCACTTAGCAGAGGGTGTTTACACAAACAGCTCTATCCAGCTGATAAAGAGATAGTTGATGCATTTATTTAAAGTCGTCTGGCCAGCCTCTAGTCCCCTTGTTCTTTCTTTACAGCAGTTGAGCTTACTCCCCATATTCTACCCTGAGCTTCTCAAGTGCTTGTGCTCATTTTCTTCTTCCATGCTAGGGAATTTTTGATCAGTTGCACACACTCCCACATACATGTACATACATGTAAAGTAAATATAATTTTGACAGGATTTTACTGGTATCAGATATTTATAGAAATTATTTGTGCTGTTGAAGAGTGTGGATCTTAAAAGTGTTAGTCCAATGCAATGAATCAGGTATTACAGTTATTGAAATGAGGAAAAATGTTTCTTTTTACTGGGCATAGGCAGACTGAATTATTTAAAATAGGAACTGCATTATTTTAGTCATGTCAGATATTAAAGCTTATGAACTGTATAAATTAATGTAGTTGGAAATTAGTCTGCTTTCCATCATCCTTTGCATGAGTCTTTCCCTTTGCCCTGTCTAGATTATATAAAGTGATTAAAAAAATGCCTAAAATTTAATTAGATTAATTCTCTGTTTAAGTACCCTATGTTATGCACCACAAATAGCTTACTAAGTTTTATGTCATTTGAAACACGCTGTCAGTAGCTTCCAACCAAACACTCCTCTTTGTGATTTCTGTAGTCAAAGATTTCTGCAATTTTTCTACATTTGCCTTCACAAAAACAAGTTTTTTGATTGTATTTCTGATTAAAGAAAAATTAATAGCCTATCATAGAATCAATAAAGTTACACACTTTATTGTAGTGTTGTAATTATCTCTGGGCTATCAATTCATTTAAATAAGGTGCAAAGAGACTAGTTATCTGGACAGTGATAATAAGCCTTGCAGGATAGTAGCAGGCAAAGAAAATTAAATAGGACAGTAAGATGGGTTGACTTTGGCTGTACACCATGTGCCCACCAAGGCACTCTACCACTTCCCTGTATCAATATGAGAGGGGGAGAAAACCCATTTAAAAAGCCCAGGGGTCAAGATAAGGGATCACTCGCTAATTGCCAACAGAAGCAAAATAGATTCAACTTGGATAAATTAATATAATTTACTGCAATTAATCACAAAGAAGGATGTTGAGAAATAAAAGACAGGAAAGTACAAATTAAAAAACTCTAACATGTTAACAAATTAGAAATAACTGTTACAGATATATTTCTTAGTTAATAACTTTTTACTATGGCTATTACCGTAAAGTGCAGAAACACACCAACCTGTATGCCCTCCTGCATGCCTTCCCTGCTGGGTTCCTTCTCTCTCTTTTATACTCAATCTATTCCTTCCTTCCTTCCTTCCTTCCTTCCTTCCTTCCTTCCTTCCTTCCTTTTAAAGAAGAATCTATGTTATTTTAGTCAGAATGCATATACAGTGTAAAAAAGAGACAACGGTAGTTTCTCTACCTTGAGTTAATTCAGAATTTTGGAAGCTTGCCTAACTGTAGGGAGAGGTAATTTATGTTTCATGTTTTAATTTACATTATAATTTGAAACAGAATCAGATTGATAAATATTGCTAACTTGTGCAAAATGTAGTTTTCATTTGCTGAACATTTTTAGTAAAAACCCAGCTGGTGTTTATCTTGTCTACAGTCAATGAAATACTTTAGTAAGTAAGGTCCCAAAGTTGAGTTAACCTAAGTCCTCTAAAAGTTATAGAGGGAGAGAAAGAAAAAGGGAGCAAACAAACCTTCATGATTCCCAAGGTAAATATCTTTCCATGTTGAAATGTAACCTAGACTAAGATCCTAAACATAACCAAACTAAACCACCTAATGACAGGTGAGATTACACTGAAAAGAAGGTGATGTAATAGATTTTCTCTGGTGCCACAGTTTATTCCAAATGTAGAATCCAGATTTTTTTAATGCTACACATATTCAAAGAAATATCTGGGGAAAAAATCCTTCATGCAACAGTCTTCTGCCCATAATAGAAATAGAAGTTATAATTCAAAATTATATCTTGATATTTATAAAAAACAATGTTTAAGATGACTATAAAGAATAGTTACCTGTCCAAGGCAATAATTTGATGAAGGAGCAACTGCCTAAGGGGAAAGCCTCAATACCTATTAAAATTCAAATTATATTTAAAATGAAATATTAAATGAAAGAATTTCTACTAAATGGTTAGCAAAGCCATAAATACCTGAAACCTCTATCATTCGCATTTTTTGTCACATAATTCTGATTCAGGGTTTGATAAATATCAATAGGTAGGAGCAAAACATGAATTTGCTTCCTGAAAAAAATAAATTATTTTCAACAATCCTTCTCAAGATCTTAATAAGTAATGTAACTGTCCTCAACTGTGATGCAAACAGATCAAAATACTGAAACACTGAATTACTCTATAGAGTTATCATACCTTAAAATAATGCTACCGTGTCATTTAGCATATTAAGTGTATCATTAATTTGTGTTTTAATATAATTAAAATCAATTCTCTGTCACAGTAACTGCCTTTCAGGTAGTTATGGGGCATTAATACTTCATGCCTTAGGTTCCTCTTTGCAAGATTGAAGAATACCAGGTCTCTCAATCTCTGTTTTTATTTAGGTCCTCTAGGCTGCAGACCATCCTGGTAGCCTTCTCCAGTTTCTCCAGATTCTTTTTGTTTAGGGTGACCCCAAACTGGACACACTGTTCCAGGTGCAACCTCACCAGCGCTGAGTAAAGAGGAATAACAATTTTCTTCATTTGCCTGATCATACTTCCCCCACTGTATCATAGAGGGGCAAGATTTGTTTTATTTAAGATAAAAGCACATTTGTGAGTTCCTATTCAGCCTAGTGTTCACTGACCTTCCCCTTTTCTTTCCATCAAAACTGCTTTTTGGCCATGTACTTCCCAGATCCCCTTGGTGGTATGTGCTTTTGCATCTCTAGATCCTTGATGCTAAAATCTCTCTGTTTCAAACTCAAGGTCTTGATTTATATTCCTAATGTTAGGGTGGTTTTGGGGAAAAGTTCCTGTATAGAGAATTCACAAAATCCTGATCTGAAATAAATTTCCTGATAATTTTAGCAAAATAACATTCCTGGCCTACAACTGATACCTGCTCTTTGAACAGTCACAAGGAAGGGTATTTGTATAGGCATCAAAGAAGAATGAAGAAGACCTACAAGGCATACTGAGTAGAATTGAAAGGAAATGTGGCCTACAAACTCATGGTCAGAAATCTGTGAAGTAATTAGGATTTGAGGCTCTGAATCATGCATGTCTGCAGACAAGGCCACTGATTTTAAGATTCAGTCTTTTATGTTTACTATTATCACTGTCTTTTGTCACTGCCTGTTTCATTGACCCTTTTGATTTTTGTCTGGTAGCAACTTATGGAAAGAGTTGTTTACTGTTTCTTGTATCCATATCAACAAAAAAATGTGATAAATGCTGTTTGTTTTCATCAGGCATTCCTGTAAAATGAGAATCCTCAGCTTGTAGTTCCCAGCTCATCAAACCCTTTAAAGCCATGAATCTACATGTTTTGAGAGCACTTGTACAGCAGATAGATGTTAATATTTCTCAAAGGGAATGTACACACGGTGATGTGTCCTGGGAATTTTCTCCTTAAGCTGCCAGTAGTTGTACTGGGTTAATCAACTTTCTTCATAGCACCAGTATGCTGTTGTGCTTTGCATTTGTCACAAAAATAAAGCTGAAGATGCACCAGTGTATTAGCTATTGCTGAAGAGTCCTTACAGTCCTTACACCGCATCAAGGACCTTGTTCTTCTCACACTGCCCTGCAGTGAGTTGGCCAGGGTTGCACAAGATGTTAGGAGGAAACAGCCAGGACAACTGATCCCTACTGACCAGAGGGATTTTCCACACCGTATGGCATCATGCTCAGCTATAAAAGCTCAGGAGGAAGTGCTTGTGTTCATGGTTATGGCATTTGTACCTGTTACACAAGCTGAAGCCGTGCCTTCCAAGCGCTGGCTGGAAATCTGCTGGCTGATAAGAAGTAGTGAATTAATTCTTTTTTTGATTTGCTTATGTGTGAAATTTGCCTCACTTATTAAACTGTCTTTATCCCTACTTGTGAATTTTCAGCTCATGCTCCCCTAGGGGAGTCTTTACTCCAGCTAGGAAAGTAAGTGAGCAACTGGCTGGGGGCTTAGCCTCTGGTCAAGTATTTCATCTTCTTTAAGATGTGCTATTTATAAATGCATTTAATTAGGAGTATTATAATAATGCATACCCCCCCCCCCCCCCCAATACAATAGAATAGATGAAATACCTATTTCTATAAAATTTTGTTTGATGTAGAATTCAGTGGAAGCATTGCTGAAGAAGCTTTCTAATAATTCTTGAAAACAGAGTTTAGTATATCCAATGTAAAATGCAAGTGCTTCAGGGTATGTATTTTAGAGTGGAAATTAAGGAGTTTATAAAGTGATTTTATGTCGTTTTACAAGGTATTTAGATTCAGTTTCAGACTTATGTTTTTTTTTTTTTTTACTGAAAGTTGGCTATTTTCATCCAGTTTACTCATTACAGTCCCTTAGCTGATGTGCATGCTTTCTGCTTATAATTTCTTTTTCATAATATTTAGTATATATATATTTTATGTCTCTCTTCTATCAATTTTATTTCCTACACATATTTTAAATATAAATGTTTCCCACCATTAAACTTTCTCTATTTGTGTCGTTACCTCTGTATTTAAATCCTAACTACTACTAGCTAAAAAAATAATACAGTCCAAAATAAACATTGAATCACTAATGAAGAACGGGATCGAAAGTAAAATATGGAACCACTTAAGTTAATGGAAAAGAACAAATTAGTTAGAATTATGTTATTATTTTTTTCCATATTAATATGATATCAATAGTAAGGAATTTTATAATACAGAGTAATTGTAGTGTCTACATATTGGATTATGGGATGCATTATGAGACATCATGGGGAGAGCCAAATGTCTTCTTTTTAAGCAGGACTCATGATTTCTTGTAAGGTCAATTATGTGTCCCATTGCTCCACAAAGGTACAATTTAGTCAGGATTGAAAGGTTAACTAATGTATCCTCATGTCCCCTAGTAGGGATCCTAAAGGTATCCTAATGACTCTAGTGCTAAAATCAGAACTATTGTCTCAGGGAAGCAATAATTATTTGGCCAAGTTTTTAAAAGAACATGAACAATATCCTCCTGTTGTTCCAACTGATAAGGTTTTATTTACCTATTTATTAGTTTCATTTGGAAATTGCACATTTGAGTTTATGTGGATGGAATTATTCCTCTTTTGTTTAGCACAAACAGGGAAAAATTGCCTTCTTTCCTCACTGAAATCCAGAGTTATTAGTTCCTAGTTCAAATAGAGCTGAAATTCTCATAATCGGAGACCATTATTTGGTCTCCCCACTGGTTTCACCCCCTGCTTGCCCAGAAGAAGTTAAATCATAACTTAATGAGATTCATTAATATTGTATTCATTCACTGTGCCCAAAAGTACTTCTAAATAACTGATTTTTTTCTGTCACCCCAGTTCTTCTACACATGGTTTGCCCTTATGCTGCTCTGCTGATACATTACTGTGCCATCACAATTTGGAAGAAAGTGAGATACGTAGAGCTTAGCTTCAGCTGGCTGTGTTGATTTGGTTCTCATCTATGAGAAGTCAGCTTCTATACACTTGTAAATGTAAGTGTGCATGTGTGTGGGCATGCAGAAGCGTACACACATGCACACACATCAGAGTCACAGAATGGGTCAGGTTGGAAGGCACCACAAGGGATCATCTGGTCCAACCTCCCTGCTCCAGCAGGGTCATCCTGTTGTAATTCATTCTTCCTAAATGGTTCTGTTCTCCCGCAACATGTATACTTCATTACCAAGTTGTTGTAAACCACCCCCTAAGTTGCTATTCATTGTAACTCCATTGTTACCCAACCCCTCCTCCCCTCAGTATCCCATTGGTCCAAGCCTTGGGTTGGCCCCTTGGCTGGAAAAGCCTATTTAACCTGAAGAGATGAGGGGGCGGTCTCTTACTCTCTTAGTCTCTTGCTGTTCTTGCTCCTCTTGCTCCTCTTGCTCTCTCTCCCTTCTTCCCCCTTCTCTCCCTCCCCCTCTCTCCTGTGGGAGCTGTGTCGCTCCCCCCCCAGTGTGGGACCCCCAAATAAACCCTGTCTGATCAACACCCTCGAAAGCCATGTGGTGTCTTTCCTGCCCGTGTGCTGCCATTTAGCTGCTACATGCTGCCAAGAGAACCCTCCCTGAAAGCGCTGGTAAGGCTCCTGTACCTCACCTCCCTTCCAAGACCCAGAAAGACTTGTTGCCAGTTCTCCTGCAGAGCTAGCCGGGGAGGAGGAAAAGCAGGAGAAAGCAACATCATCCCAGATCACAGGATTGTGTCCAGATGGTTCATGAATTTCTCCAGTGAAGGGAGACTCTACATCTCTGGACAAACTGTTCCAGTACTCAGTAATTTGGAAGTTATTGGTTTTATGTTGCTTAAAAGTAATGCAATAGCAATTTTCCCATACTCAATATTTCTATGCATTTTTTTTGTTTATTCAAAATTATAATGAGAAAAAATAATGACTAAAAAGAGCACAGCCACTCATGAGTGAAAAGAACACAGCAACTCAGCTGTACAAAGAGAACTCCTGTAGACCTCATTACACTGCCTGCACTGAACAAATCAAACACACACATGAATGCTAGCTGCCTTTTATTATACTCATAAAGCGGAGTTTGGGCTCATAAAAACTATAGCAGGCAACTTTATAAAAACATAACAGCTTGATTTTAGTGGTTTCTTCATAGCTATCAAACAAAACAGGTTTTTTTCTCAAAAAAACCCCTAGCAAACACTTATGAAACAACTGCCTTATTTGGCATTGTGAAATGAGTATTTTCACTGTATACTGGTTCATAAAAGAGGGAGACTGCCCTCTCGTATCTACTTTTCAAAATCATATGCAAAAAAACCCCTATTAACTTGTTGGATACATTCTAAGCATTAAGGACTATAGCTATGTAAATAATAAAGAAGTCATCTTTAGATGGATTCACTCAATTTCTGCTTAGACATTTTTGTACATTTTATTGTCATTTTCTGGATAGTCCAATCTAAATACTCTATTCTCACAAATATTTAAGGAATTAATATTTTCATTAAGAGTATTAATTTTTCATGTGGACATGGATAAGGTGTCTTATTTTCTCATTTGATACTCATTATCTATTTGCTTATTTTTCCATTTAAGAGCTTCAGTTAGGCAATCACAAAAAAAGATTTTGTTTCACCTAGATGAGCTCTCCTGCACTGAAATAAAAAACAGCATTAAGGAATAACAACAGAAGTTTAAGAACTCTCACAGATGGCATTTTATTTCACTTTTCCGTGGGAACAATTCACAGCTAAATAATACATTTTTATAAATCTTTACTGGATCACAAATAATCTGTTATCATAAAAATAGCTTATTTATCAAATAGTTTATTGGAAAAATAGCTTGACAGTTTCTTCCTTTATTGTGCCTTCAGTCATGAAAACTCCAAAGGCTGACTGTCAGAATTCACTCTACTTTTACTATATAAAATCTTATGCAGTTCAGATGGATTACATTAAAAATCAAAACAAAACCAAAAAAAACCCACAAAAATTCCCATGCAAACTCAAGTTATTTTTAATTATGATCTTGTCTGTAAGAAATTCTGACAAATTTATTTACAGTCAGATCTGCTAGAATTAAAGCTGGGTCACCAGCTTCTGTCATCATTTACAAAAGTATTCTTTCTCTAGAAAAGAAATTTTCCCCATCACCATTAGGAAATGAAATAAGAAACTAGATTATGCAAATGTTAGAGATAAATTTTATCCTTACATTCCCCATCTAATTGTAATGCCCTGATTTAGGCATTAGTACAGAATGAACAAAAGAAACAAAACAACAACATCAAAAGTCCTTTTTTTGAGGGCGTCCTGTACCTTACTGCACTGAGAAATTTTAGAAAGAACCCCTGGCTGTATCAAAGAATTTGGATTTCCAAAGGAGTGAACTCAGTTAAAGGAATTCTAATCCCAGACAGTGGTATGTATTAGGACTGGCTGTTGAATAAATGAATCACCTTGCCTGATTACCATTTTCCAGAGGCTGGAAAGGCCTGAGGAAGTTTCAGCACACACAGCCCAAGCACACAAGGCCTTTGCAACTGTTATCCTTCTTCCAAAATTTTCCATTCAAGAACTACCTTCAAAACTCTCAGCTGTCAAATTGTCATCAACTTTAGCACCCTAATGGATTAACGGAGCAGTTTTTGTAAAACTAAACCAAAGTATTCAAAGCCTACACCTGCTCAGGAAGATTTTTCTGATTCTGAAATACAAGTATAACAGGACTGGTTGCTGATGTTGTTTAGGTCTTTACCACCCTAGAGAACCTCTGGCATTATATATATGACTCCCTCAGTGGAGTTATAACATCTGCTGTCTGAAGGAGTTATCTGCTGGTTTAGTTGTATTATTTCACTAAAGCATGCAAAATGAATGAAGAAATTATTATTATTATTATTATTATTATTATTATTATTATTATTATTATTATTATTTTAGCAGAATAACCTTCAGGCCTGGAGATTTGCCAGTATTTTCTGCCTTTGGATTTAGTCAATTCATCTGCCTTCAGATTTTGGTCTTCCAGGCCATACTTCCTTAGCTTCCTGCAGACTGCAGTCTGTTTTATAAGCTTTGGTAAACCCAAGGTATATATTGTGCTTGCTGCTCTCGGCTCATTCACAGAGGCACTCGGTTCATCTTCACTGGCATTCAGCTTGGTCAGGCATGATTTTGTCTTGGTAAATTCATGTTGATTGCTCCTGACGACCTTCTTGTTCTTTCCATACTTGAAAGGATATTCCAAGAGGACATGCTCCATGTCCTTTCCATAGTTTTTCCTTGCTTGTAAGCATGCAGAGTCTCCCTTCTTGCCTTTCTGAAAGAAGGGGATTTATAACTTTTATCTCCAAGGGTCTCTCTTTATCTCCAGAGGTTTATATAAGGGAATGGAAGGTGAATGGAAGGGGATACGGTTCTGAAAAGCCAATTGAAAGTAGAATCAGTAGCTGTTCCTACAACAGATTCTTTCTTTCCTTCATAAAACAAAAATGTGTAATGGTGGCGGTAAGAATTGTTACTAAGATTTAGTATCAATTATACATAAAACAAGTATTTTTGTTCTACAGGATTTGCAAAGTTTAAAAGGAGAAATTTTGTTGGTGAAGAGATACAAATAAGTATATAGGTTATGAGTTGGAACAAAAGAATAATCCTAATTATGGAGAATCAAAGAAGGAAAAGTGTGAACCAGAACCAAGCTTCCACTTTAAAATGCAGACACTCATTAAAACCTTTGAAAAATGGTAAGCAATCCAGGGCAGTAGGTCTCTCTGTGGTTTGCTTTACTGATGATGCTGTAACTGGGAAGTTTTTACATATTTATGGAAACTTTCGAACCTCTGTTGCAAGAGATACAAAACAATGTATTTAAATAGGCCATTTGGTTCTGGATTGAGAAAACCGCAAGGAAACTACTTCATCTAGTAATGCAGTTTATTTATGCTTTAGGCTAAAAAAGTCTAAAGCATAAATAGTCTCCAAAATAGTCTCCAAAAGTGATTTAGAGATATTGTAAAAGAAATTTTGTTTATAGTCCATTATAATAAAATAAAAATTATAATAGTTTTAAACTGACAATATATTAAATTTAATGCAATAATGTGATGACATTGATTAAGATGATAAATATATTTATCGAGGACTTTACACATGCAATAAACCTTTTCAAAGAGTAAGTGTTACAGTGAAAACTGAAAAAAAAGCACATTGTAGATAAAAATAAATCTTCACAGCAGTAACAATTTTAGTTTTCAAAGAGACTCAATATGTAGTATAAAAAGGTAGGATAGTTTTTCTTATGTTTATGTTAAGTGAAAAAGCAAAACAAGTACAAAAGATACTCTAAAAGCACAAAGAATTTTAATGAATAATTTTGCAGTTGTGCTTGGACAAAGCCTAGGAATTTGGCAATATTGATAAAGATTTTTTTGTCTTTTCCCCCAGAAATAATTACTCAGAGGCAAATTCCATTTTGGTGGGATTTTTAAAACTTCTATAATGGCCCAATTGACAAAAGTCAATGTGAACAGAGATAGTTTAAAACTGAATGTTTTGAAAAGGTTAATTACTTAATGAGTTTTTAGAAAGCACACAACGAGACAGTGAAGGAAAACATCAATATGCCCATATTTTTTCTAATATGATCAAAGTAAAGCAAGACAACTGGGAGCAGCAATAGAATTTCTGTCAGATCTGTATTAAAAATCAAATAGCATTCATGTTTGAGTTAATGTAATTAGACCTTACTGTTGATTTCAATATTCTGTTCATTTTCAGCTTATGCAAGGCAGATGTGAAAAACAGATCCAAAGGACTTCTAAATCTAGACACAATTTCTGACACTATAGAAACTGGGTGAAATTTTGTCTGTGATATTATTGAATTTCAGGAACAAAAAGTCATTCAGTTTTCTACTTTTATGTAGAGGAGCAATTTCCATGGTTGTCAATCATCTATTTTAAAACATTAGTCATAATCTTTACCCCAGCCAATTAATATTAGAAATATGATTGAATTATTTAGTTATATAATTTTAGAAAATAGAATATTTCCTTCCAGCATATACTGTTTAATAGTAATATTGAAATAATGCCTGTGTATATCATTGTAGAATTGGTCCAATGTGCCTATGTGAAGGAACGATACAGAAACTCCCCTCATTGAAATATATGTGAAACTGAGAGGAAATACTCTAAGGAAGAAAGTTGTGTGGGACCTCAATATCCAAATGCAACTGATAACATACTTTGTAGAAGATATCATTTAGTGCAGATTTTTGGTGTCAGCTCAAGTCTATTCAACACCGCAAAGAAATATGAAATTTACTGCCCTCGGTGGTTACTGGGCTTTGGTTGAGCTGCTTTTTTTTATAGAAAATCTGCTGGGAAATCTTGAAATGAGTACACAACAGTTTTTAGAGTAAATAGAAATGAGAGAAGGAAGGCCAATTCTATCTGGAATTAAATCTGGCCAAGTATGTCAAGAACAAAGAGAAGAACTTCCTTACTATACAGAGAACCATGCACTGGAACAGATTGCCCAGAGAGATTGTGGAGTCTTCCTCACTGGAGGCATTCAAGGATTGTCTGGACACATTCCTGTGCCGTGTGCTCTTAGGATGACCCTGCTTGAGCAGAGACTGGACCAGATGACCCACTATTGTTCTTTCCAATCTTACCCATTCTGTGACTCTATGAAATGCTTTAAAAAACTCATCATTTATTCAAGATTATACCAGGAAAACCTCATTCAAATAATTCCTCCAGAAGGTAAAGGTCCCTGTGTAATACAGATATGTTTCAATATTAAGTAAATCTGAACTAAGGATATTCACGCTTATGGTCTTGAAATATATCCTCAGAGATCAATTGCAGTCTCTCAGGGCTGCAGCTGCCAACTCGGATGAAAAACTAGTTGTATCTAGAACTAAATATGAAGTAGTTGAAAAATATAAACCTGGGCTCAGATCTTTTGATATCAATTTTAAGGAATTTCTTACATCATGAGAAAGAGAAATGGGAGCAGAACAAAGTTGCTTATTTGAAAGGTAGTCTAAACCAAAAAAAAAATACCATTTACTTTTCTAGTCTGTTCTTCCCACCAGAAAAGTTACTGTGTCAAACATAATGTAGTAATTAGATATAATAAAATGGAATATATAGACCTAATAATTATTAGAAGTTGTTATTATTAATAACTGGCAATTATGGCAAACAACTATTGAATTACTTATTTACTTGATTTGAAAATACCAGAGCCTAAAAATTGCCTGGAGTTTCAAGAGCACAGTCTTACTCTTAGAAAGATTGGTGACATTAATACTGCTTGAGTGATCTGGGTTTCAAGGCTCTCCAAAGATGAGGAATCAGACAGTTGTAAGAGCTTTTGCAGAGATCACTGGAAGTTGCCTCAGAGAATTACCTTGGCTATCTGCACTTTCTCTGTCATGTAAGATTTGGTGTAACTCAGTGAAAAGGCAGTGGAGGAGCTCTCTAGAGCTCCTCCTGGAATAAGCATTCCAGCAACAACTGCAGCAAGGCAGTTGGAAGTCACTTTCTAAATCCTGTGCATTCTGTGTAGATGCATTTGCAACTTGTAGTGATATGCAGAAGATCCACGAGGTGGGAAATATTCAAAACCCAATATCAATGGTTTCTAAATCTTCTGTTTTATTTCTCCTCAATTACTTGTTTGTTGTTGTCCTTGTTTTAATTTGATTTATTTCTATCACCAATATATGATAGGCAACGCTGATACAATATTGTTGAAACCATTATTGACTTAATGAGAGAGTTATGAGAACAAAGAGCAATGAGAGTAAATAGTAATTCCCTTTTCTTCCCATCCATTTCCCCTTCCTCTTCCTTTTTCCTTCTCCTAAAACAAACAAAAGGAGAAGAAAAATAGAATTTATGTTTCTATGATTCTTCTCCATTTTCTTTTCCTTTTATCTGTTTTAAGGAGAGTTTATCCTCTTTCCCTAGACAGATATAGTCTCTTTGCTATTTTATAAGCTGTGAACGAATGATATTTGCCATGCATTTATTTGAGACTAAGAGAGTCTCGGTACAACAACAATGAGAAAAACCCAGTCAAAAACAAAGACAGAACTGACTGTCATCTACATATGCTTCTTCCTTCTGTGTACAATAGTTATATAATATGTAGACATACAGAGATGTATATAGTCTATATCTTTTATCTACATATATACAGATTAGATATGTATGCAAAATGTCCATATAGATAATCTAGTACGTAATGTGTACATGTAGTACGTATATATTTTATATGTATGATGCACAGTCCACATATACACTATAGTATAGGAATACTAAAAATGTTTTTCTCCTGAATACATTAAATTGTCTAACCTTGAAAAACATTAAACTGATTTTGTATTACTTCAGTGAATTTTTTCTAATTCAGTGAGATTTAGTGAAGTTACATGAATTTTAAATCAGCATGAAAATAGAAAGAACTCTTTATAGTGAAAGATTGTAATAAAACAAGATTCTATGTCAATTCATCTCCCATTTCTTTCTTTCAGTTCCACACCTGCTATTCCTTTCTCTGCGTTTTTTTTTCTTTATTGTTTTAATCACTCTTTATTTCATGTAATTTATTTTTAATCATTTTACAGTTCTGTGTGATCTATATTTCATTACACCAACAGCTTCCTTCAAATTAGTAATTTTATTAAAATTCTTTCTTATCTCATCTGAAGCACACAAGACTAACATCCTTTCTAACAGAATCTCTTTTGGATGTGACCTTTTTTTATCCCAGCCGGTTTTTACTTCTCTGGCGAGTTGGCCTCAATTAACAATTAAGCACCCACTAGCTGCTGGCTCACTCCTTGCTCCCAGAGGATAGTAGAGGGAAACTGTAAGAGCAAAAGTAAGAAAAACCTTTGGGTTGGGATAAGGACAATTTAAAAGAAAGAGGAAAGACAGAAAAATATCACAAAAAACCAATCAAGTGAAAAAGAGGTGAGCATTTACCACCTCCTACCAGAAGAAGAATGGCTGGTCCTGTACAGACTCGATGGGTACTTTGGAAACTCTATGCCCTGCTTTTATCGAGCATGATAAGTGTGGGTTTGAGTGTGATGTAGTATGAGATATTCCTTTGGTAGCTGAGGTCAGTGTCTTGTGGTGTCTGTTCCCAAACTCTTGCCCACCTCTAGCTCCCTTGCTGGGGGGCAGCAGAGTGAGAAACAGAGGTGGTCTTGATGCTGTGCAAGCACTGCTCAGCAGTCAATAAAATATTGTTGTGCTGCTAAGGCTGTTTAAGCCACATGTGTAAAGCATGGTACAAGGTGAACTGCTATTAAGAAAATTAGTCCCATCCTACCAGACCCAGTAAAAATTTTACTGCTAAACTTGGGGAACGTATGGTGTCTTACACTTGCCATAATTTTTTTTGTGACATCTCCTTGGCATTTTTCAGTAAGAATTCTGATTTATGAGAATTCTGATTTACTCTGTTTGATTCTACTAGGAAAAAAGTGTGTCTCTTGGTATGTTTTATCTATTTTGTTCCACTTCTTTTCATGGAATCAACTTGAATTTCACTCCCTGGTTGTATTTCATTATTGTACCCTCCCCTCCTTCTCCTTTGACTCTTGATTCCACCTCCAGAGAAAGCTGGGGCTGTTGACTATAGCAACAGTTCTGCCTCTCACACAGAGGCCATGTCTGTCTGTACTGTGTATCCTACTTCTCATATGCTGTAACAACGTTGTGTAGTTTGTACTAGATGTCAGAAAGTGAAACTGATTAGCACTGAGGATTTTATATGTTGCACAAAAATAATAGCAGGAAGACACCAAAACTCCTTATTCTCAGTTGAGTTTTCTTACCCGATGTTACCTCATGTTACCTCATGCATGTATGTATCTTTCATCTCTTCCTGTGACTTCACATTTTTGAAGCTGGGTCACTGATCAGAAAAGAAAAAGTCTGGAAAAGATTGCCTGTCTTTTATCTGGACAAATTTATACCCTGATGAATTAGGAAATTCTCAGGGAAATGTGGAGCTACTTTTTTTAGCTTATGAAGGAAGAAACTCAAATTAACTTTGTTCCTCTTGAGCGAGTCTTTCCTTTCTTAGAATTGTTGTTGTGTTACTAAAAATGCACAATGCATAAATTTACAGAGTTTCTCCTCTCACACGAATAATGGCAACCTGAGAGAGGGCTGTAGGAGTGCTAGTCCTGCTAGTATAAAAGTGAATTTAATCTAAAGCCATCTGACTCTGTTCTTAAATTTAAAACAGATATTATAAGGTGTACTCACACTTTTTTCAAGATTCTTCTGTACTTAGCGGTAGAGCTATGAGAAATGCACTATCTGTGCACTATCATGCTCTAATCTTAAATGGAGACAGCTTCAACAAATTTATGCATTATTCCATTGAACTGAAGAGAGGCATTGTAGTATGAAAGACTTTAAATTCTGTAATGCAAATTATACAAAGGCAAGCCTTTGAAAGAGACAACAAGCTATTCTTTCCAGAATCTGCAGTGTATTTCAGTGTATTCTTGTTGTTTTGATTATGAGAAACCAAAATACTACACAGTCATGGGTGACAGCTTGCAACATCTGTCCTCTTTTCAGACGTTGAAGGCTTTAATTTTGTTTTGTTTTGTTTTGTTTTACTCTGTTTTGTTTAGCAGTCCTTACCACAAAAGTGACATCCCTGCTTTCAATAGCAAGAGTTCTTGCACCTCGTCCCCTCTAAAATCTTAATATAGTCTCTCTGTCAGTGTGGGTTCCATGCACTGATGATGTATAAAAGTCATTCTACTTCTGCCATCCACACTTTTCAGTAGTGGAATTATTTCCTTGGGTAATAAAAGGATAAGGCAAAGTTTGCTTATTATATTTACATCTGAATCCTAGTATGATTGATTTAGAAACACACAGGCCTGTAATACAGTATTGATGTTGCTAATAACAAGCCATAAGCTTTTTAGAGAGTTTACAGTGCCTAAAGGAGTGAAAGGGTGATCCTAACATAAGGAAAAGTGGTATGAATAAAGTGTGTGTATAACAATTTTAAGTGTGGTAAAGATGAGATCTAGATTTATAGTGATTCTTGAATTAGACCAGCATGAGGCAATAAAAACAGTGTTATCATTGATGTTTTCTGAAAGCAGTGTGAATAATAGGAATAGAGAGAAAAACATTTCTCAAGTTAAAATTTTGGATAAGACAAATTTTTTCAGTATTATAGATCAGACAATTAAAGACCTGCTGTGAAAATCAGTGCACATGACTTCTGAGTGTGACCTAACTAGGTGTAAATTATCTGTATTATATTTTCATGATTATGTAATTATGTTGAGTGAGGTAATTGAGCAGTTTTACCCCTTCCCCAAATCATGACAAAAATAAGCACTGTTAAGATTAGTTAACATTTTTATAATTTGTGTTCTCATGGGATTTCAAGATCAACCATGAAACTAGAAAGCTTGTTAATTTTCAGTGATTTTACTTTGCTAGAAAGCATATTTCAATACCCTCACTTTTCCTTTAAAAATATTTATTAATTGTAAGAAATCTCCTTTTTTGCTATTTTACCTAGAACTGTACTTTACCCTGTACTTTTCCATAGAATAAAGAGCAGTTAATCAACAAAATTTGTGAAATGATTGAGTTCTGAACAATCAAGGTTAAATCAACTTCAAAGGAAAGTAATTAGCTAAAATATTAAAATGAGAGTAAATAAAACAAATAAAATTGCTGCAAACCTTAACCTCAGGAATTAATCCAAAAAAAATACAAAATGCACTTCAGATTTCAGTGTCAAGGATATAAATTATGAGACAAATAAAAACTGACATGGACTGTCTGGTTATAAAACAATAACCCATAAATAGAAAGTTTACAAATCCACGGAAGCAAATTAAAAAAAAAAAAAAAAAGGCTGATGTATTTTGTTTTTCACTTTTTGTTTGTTGTTCATTCCTTTGTACATTTCATTTATTTCATATGAAACCTTGAGAAAAAAGGATAGAAGAAAAAAGAAACACAAAGTTCTTCTCTTTGGTGAACATTTCAACATAAAATCAATTTTACAAATGAGACAACAATAACTAAAGTAGCGCCCTGAGTGGAAACAAAAAGCTAAAATTCTTTTTTCAAAAGAAAAGACAATTTGTGTCAAGAATAATAGTTTCAAGTGACACTCAGTCCTTGTATGTTCATGGTTGAAATGCATAGATGTTCAGTTACTTCTTTAAGCTTCATTGTATATTCTTCAATATGTGTTTCACTGGAGCAAAGAGTGAAGTCTGTAGCAGAAATGTGTGTAAGCAGTTGTGGCCTGTGGGGGAAACACCATGAGGTGCATTGTGTCTGTTCAAATGGGGTCCGGACTGCCTCAAGGCAAGGGAAAACCACAGTGGAAAGTATTAATTTGCATCAAAATTTCACTATACTACACCAAACTTGATCCAACCAGAGAAGAAATAAGAGCCCCTACCAAAACCTAACAAAGACACGAGCAACTATTAGAGGCTGAAGAGCCATACTTTAGGAAGGCACTCCATGAAGTCCCTAAAGGTACTGGGGCTCTGTGAGGCTTGTGCCAGGGCAGGGACACCCCTGAGGGACCACAGTCCATGGATGGCCCACAATGGATAGGGAGCAACCATGAGGGACTGTGGCCCTGGGTGACCCAGGCCAGGAAAGAGCACAAAGGACTGAAGCAGAAGAAATCATCAAAGGAAGAGATACCACCTCAAACTCCCAAGCCACTTAACACCTGCCTGGATGAACTGGGCAGACTGTTCAGAATATCAGACATGGTGAAAATATGTAAAATTGAAAAAGGAGAGAGAAGAAAAATTTATGTAGATGCAGAGGGGTGTGTGCGCATGTACGTGTGAAAGTGTGTTGAAATGTGATCTTTTTTTTTGTGTGCGTGTTATTTTTTTCCCTTAATAATACCTTAAAAAAGTGATCAGACATTTGTATTGGATGTCAACAAATTAAGATAGGTAAAAGTCACACTTCTAGAGGTTTCTTCTTGCCTGTGACAGCTATATACAGGAAATATACCATAACATTTGTATGAAAATTGCATACTATTACACTAATGTACACTTCCATTTGCAAACTATCAATCTTAATTTTATTAGATTACAGCAAATACAGAAATATCTTAAAGCTGTATTTGGAGTTACAAGTACAGAATATACAGAATAAATATACCCCTGTATTTTCTTCTTTGAGGTAAATTTTTAAATACATTGCTTCTAGTAAGCTAGAAGCTAACAAACAGGCAAACTTCAATGTAGTTTTACATATATTTTATAGAGCTGTTGCTGTATTTTAAGCCCACTGGTAACTAAGCACCATGCATCTGCTTGCTCATTTTCCTCAGATGGGATGCGGGAGAGAACTAGAAAGTAAGAAAACTCATGGCTTAAGGTAAAGGCCATTTAATAGGTAAAGCAAAAGCTGCAAGTGTAAACAAAGCAAAACAAGGAATCAGTTCACCACTTCCCATGGTGAGGAAGATGAAAGAAAAACCAGGCTCCATCCCATGTAGCAGTGACTTGGGAAGACAAAACACCATCACTCTGACTATGCCCCTCTTCCTCCTTCTTCAGCTAGCTTTTTTTACTGAACATGATGCTGTATGGTATAGAATATCCCTTCAGCCAGCTGGGATCACCAGTCCTGGCTGTGTCCCCTCCCAGCTTTTTGTGCATCTCTACCCTACTCACTGGTTGACTCTGTGTTAAACCAATTTTATTACACAATTTTTATAGTAAGTTTTACTTGGCATAAATAGAGCCTTCAGTGTGACTTCAGAATGAGGAATATTGGACACATTTTAGTTATATTAACATGGTGGATTTCTTGTCTTGTTCTGTGTGTAAAGAACTGGGTTTCTTGTTGGTTTTTTTGTTTTTGTTTGTTTGTTTGTTTGTTTTAGCTACACTTGTTATCATTTTGTCCTGTCTTGGTACGACAACAACAAGGTAACCTCAAGTACAGGCACAGTGGGAGCAGGCTGTCTTTACTGTTCTTCCTGCAGGGTGAAATATTTTTTTGCTGCTAGACCTTGTTTTTAACTGATAGTAGAGCATAGAGGAGGAATCCTTCAGGAGTGTATGATATCAAGAAAAAAGTCCATTGATTTGTAACATATTCTATGGGGTTGTTTTTTGGCTGTGTAGTTCTTTTGTCAATTGCTAATAAGTGTTTTAACCCTTGTTTAAGACAGGCAGTAGCCTCTTTCAGCTAAGATCCTTCCCACATGCTGTTAACACAGTGGAATGTTATTAAAGGGACAAGTTTGTTAAGCACATCCATGAATACCCAGAGCTGGTCTTAGTGAACTTTAAACAGCAATAGAAAGAATAACTCTGACCATACATGTCTTTAGTTTTAGCAGTACTCTCTTGGTTTCTGTATTTATCCTGCTTCTGTTATGATTCAAGCTTGCAGCTGGCACTGAAGAGCAAAGAACAGAGTAATTTCATGCTTCCTAATATATACTTTTGATGATTAGATGATGTTTAAGCTGAAAGTACATTAAGAAATTTCAGCATGATCCAGGAGATGTAAAAATAAATGAATTGACAGATGAACCCAGAGATGAACTAAGGCTCATTTTCTTCCTTTTCAAATCCTCTCTCATTTTCAAGATTTATATGACTTGCCATATTTCCTTGATTAGTAGAGCAAGATTATTTAGGGATTCTTAAAAATCTTCACTAAAAATATATATTTTGTATTTCATAGGATTATTAGTGTACTTCATAACACAGTTTTTTAAAAGATTTTAGTCATAGCATTCAATGGAAGGCAGACAATAACCATGCAAATGCTTTAAAAATCTGTCCCATTGTCCTTGTAAGATGTTGCTGTCATATAAGAAAAGAAAGGTATGTGTATAAATATGTAGGTATAGCAAGCTTCTCCTTGAGGGCAGTGATGGCAGCTAGTTAGATTGTGCTTTGGCAGTACCATATAGCCTAAAGTTATTTTAGCCACATTTCAATCTGCCAGTAATCTAATCATTCACTTGTGCAAAGCTTCTTTCCTTTTATTTGGAAAGCCTAAGTATTGAAACTTCATATTCTGTCTAATATTAAGGACAGCTTTCCTCCCCCTCAGAAAAGGAGCTGTACATTTGTTTAACTCAGTGCTTTGGATCTGCACCCTAACTTTTATCCTTGTAGTATGAGGTTCTGTGTTTTGTCATGTCTGAACACGTAACTCTTACATGCATATAAATGTTCAGAAACATGGTAGATAAATGTATTCATCATATTTCTGGATATCTTGAACAGCAAAGAGAAACAAATCTAAGCTAAAACTTTTCCCGCTTCTTTTCTGAAAAAAAAAAAATAATCCTAAATATACAATTCAGTATTTCCTTCCACACATGTAGATTATCAATAATCAGATCACTGATGCAGATAATATTCTTTTAGATAGTAAAAATATAATTTTTTGTATTAAGGCTTGTGCATTCTACTTTTGAACATAAAAGGGTGGGTGGTTTTTTTTTTGTTTGTTTGTATCTAACACTGAAGACAACTCTGAATAAGATTCCCTGATGTATTTCAGTATTTTATAGTCCATATAAAATTTAAGTAAAACTGGAAGTACTCAATTCTCTTCTTTTTCCTTGATAGTTTTCTCTAAATTTGAGATGCATTAGACCACAATTCTTTATGGGTAGAAAATTAGGTCAGAAAAATCTTAACAGTGCTTTCCTTTAGCCTCTTTTTCTACTCAGCTTCCCTACTGAGGAAGATATTTTCACAGAAAACACCTTACCTCTGTGTAATTATTTCAGAAAAATATTACCAATGTAAGAGATTAAGTATGGTTTCCTACCTAGTTGGTATTGTGTCTCATCGAAGTCCTGTAAATACTGATTATGAGATTAGTACTATTCCGTTTTTTCATTTGCTTAGCTGACTGATAGAAACTGCACTTAGGAAAACAGTGTAGGATGCCCAGATTCGTGAGGTTAAAATTATTACTTAAAATGATGATGTCAGAAGTTTATAAAAGTTTTGGACAACTACCCCCAGATCAATAGGATTACACTCAATAAAGTATTTGTAAGGAGAAAGGAGAAATCAAATACAAAGCTACAAAATGAGGAAAAAAAGGCTGGGCACAATGTTGTAGAGAAGAATGTGGAGGTTATAATGGACCAAAAAGTATATTTGAAAAGATAAATATAATTCTGAGGCAGACTAATGAGATTGCTGCATGTCAATCAAAAATAGTAATAGCAAATAAAAATAGTGAAAGAAAAATGGATTTCTAGTATCTGATGTTGGTGAGACTGCAAATGTAGTAAAGTGTGTTTTATAAGAATGTAGAAAAAATCTTACCTTTTTAAAGCAGTCTCTTCGTCTCCCAATTTTCCTCCCCAATTTCCCTAATCAAGAACATGTTCAGGAAGGAAGATAACTTATTATGTTGACTTTCATGCACCAACTGTTAAGAAAGACATTAGAGGTCTGGAGGAAATGAAAAAAAAAAAAAAAGTAAGTAGAGGTAGAATTGAGAAGAAAACAGAAAACACACCTTTTAAGAGAAGATCTATGAAGACTCAAACAATTCAGAAAATGTTGCAGCAAAACTGGTGAAGTAATTGCTTTCTTCAGCAATTTGGGTAATAGGAACATTATGGGGCAAGGGGAAAAACCCAAGTATTTTCTAAATACAGGTTTTTGAAGTCTCCTCCTCCGGAGGTTTTTAAGAGTGGATTAAACAAACAAAACCTAAGTGTTCTTATCTTCCCTCAAGAAACGATGGACTATCCTCCCTCAACAAATTAGGCTTCCTCAAAGGACCTTCAAGACCCAATATATTTCTGGCTAAATGATTATGATGGTTCATATGATATGTCAGTTTACCTATGGTCTGCATGTTAGAGTATAGAAATGCATCTTAAGAGTAAACTGGTTTGTGTATGACTGCCCTGTGGTAATTTGCAAGGATTGAAAAGACACAGTGAAACCTCATCTGATTTCAGAAGGACTTAGACCCTTTCATTGCCACTTAGGTAACTTTTATTTATCTTTTGTTTACAGGTAAAGAAATAATAAATTCTTTTATGGATTGAAAATTTTTCTACAGATTGATATTCACAAGGATACCTTAGTTGTGGGACTGAATTTCTGAAAAGTACCTACAGGTTTTAGGATTGCAAATTCCAGTGAAAATTAATATTCACTCAAGTTATCTGAGAGTTTTTCCACTGAATGTATGCCTCTTAGGGATAGATGGCCAGGACAGGTGGGGAGGAAAGGTAGTGCTTCATGTAGGGGAGGAATTACACTACACAGTGCTTGCAATTAGATTCAACTCGGTTGAGAGCCTCCGGGTTTAGTTTGCAGGAAAAGCTAATAAAGTAGATGCCATTGTGGGAATCTACTTGGGATCATCCATCAACTATGGTGACATCAATGTATTACTATATGAGGCATTAAGAGAAAGCTCTAGATCAATTGCTCTTGGCCTTACAGATGATTTCAGCTTCCTAGAGTTTACCTTGGGACTATCATACATCATATACAAACAGGTCCAGGAAATTCCTGAAGCATGTTGAAGACAATGTTTTGATAAAGATACTAAGAAAGCAAAACAGAAAAGGAGTGAAACCTGTTTGGCAGGCTCAGTTTCCTTAGGGCTCAATTTTAGGGCCAGTTCTCTTCAATGTTTTTATCAATAACCTGGACAGAGGAGTTGTATGCACACAAAAGAAGTTTGCTGACAATGCTAAGATAGGAGAAGCTGTTGATTCTATGATGGATAGAAGGGCCTTACAGAGAGATCATGATAGACCAGAGCATTGGACAATTACCAATCATATGAAATTTACATAACAAGTACTGGATTCTGCACCTGAGAGTGTAATCCTGGATGAACGTATAGACTGGAGGACAAGAGCCTGGAGTGCAGACCTGCAGAAAAGGATCTGGAGAGTTTGTTTGATGACCAGCTCAATATGGGTCAACAATATACCCTTGAGGCCAAAAGAGCCAGCTGTATTCTGGGGGTCATTAGGCACATGGTAACTTACCCGTGGAAAGGATTGTCCAGCTGGTGCATCCTCTCCTCAAGTACTGTGTGTAATTTTTGTCTTTCTAAATGCAAGAAGGATGTAAAAATATTAGAAGGTGTCCAGAGGATGACAGCAAAGATGGTGAAAGGTCTAGAGGGCATGAGTTATGCAGAGTGGCTGAACATAGTAGATTTGTTCAGCTTTGAGGAGGCTGAGGGGTGATCTCATTGCTGTCGACAACTTCCTCATGGGAGGAAACAGAGAAGGAGGTGATGACCTTGTATCTTTAGTGTCTGGTGATAGGACACAACGGAATGCCTTACAGCTGCATCACTAACAGTTCAGATTAAATATTAGGGAAGAGTTCATTGATCAAGCAGTGGAACAAGCTCCCCAGGAAAGCAGTCATGGCTCTAAGCCTGTCACTGCTCAAGAAGCATCTGGGGAATGCTCTTAGCTATATGATTAACTTTTAGCTTGCCCTATCTGGAGTCAGGAGTTGAATGCAGTGAACCTTGTGGGTGCCTTTCAAAGCAGGATATTTTGTAATTCTAAATAAGGTATCTAGGAATACTTTTAAAGAAAAAAGAGATGAGCTCTTCTAAGGCATGACTCATCTCATTCTAAATTAGATTTGTATATATGGCCATCCAAAATGTTTCTTAAAATGACATGCACCTCCCCATTTACTATGATAGGGTTTTAGAATTCCAGACAGCTCCTTCAGGCATGCCTGAAGTTATGCTGTTCGAACTGTATCCTTAGTCACCTTAGTATTTCAGCGGTGCTAAAAAAAACCCTTCAGTTCTAAAAAAACCTTCCAAAAAGAAAACAAAATAAAGAAATGCAATACATCTAAACTTCTTATTTCCTTTATTAAATTCAAGGAGTTTGTACTTTTCTTTTGGGAATAGGATTTGAAAATAATCTTTGCTATGACAGTATTTCTTTCTTAATCATCCATTCATTGCACTTAAAAGTTGTTGGAAGGTCTTTTCATAAACTATAAATGCTTACATGGAAAAGCTCATTTAGTTAGTTGTTCACAATAAATGAGAAACAGGTAATGTTCTGAATTTAGGCTATAAGTAGTGCAATGAATTTCATTAACAGTTTCAGGAAATTGTATTAGAAACAGAGTAGGGCTAGAAATAAGCTAAAACAAACAAACAAACAAAAAACCCTTCTATCTTATTTTTTTCTAATATTTTTTACCCCTTTCCTTCTCTTTATTATATCTCCTAATGGGAAGTGCATTACATTGCCACATTCTGCAACTGCCTGCAGGATGTGACAATCTTTCTTGTTGATACAACTACAAATATGTACACACAGATGCCTGGAGCATAACCTGCTAGTTTTTTGAGGGTTTTTTTCCCTATTTGAAGAAATCTCCCTAATTGTCTATCACCAGCCATGTATGTTTTTCTCATTTTAAATGTACATTAGATATTGGTGAGAAAAAATCACATTTCATGAAAACAAACAGATCTAATGTGACGTGAAGACTCTGAATGAAATCTAATGAAGCAGAAAAAAGCCCAACAATATTTCATTCATCTCCTAGCTCCAAAAAATTTTCTTGGTACTTTGAAAGGGAACAGTTCCCATGAATTGCACTAAAAAACCCAGCATATTATTAATTATTAATATGAGCAAGATAAGAGAAATAGAGCCCAGTGTGGGTCCTCTGCTAAATGGACCAGAGGTAGTGACAAAAAGTCATGGAAAAGACTAAAGTATGGAATGCTTTTGTTATCTGGATTTTTACAGTAAGACTGGCCTTTGGGAGTCTCAGGGCCCTAAAACGAGAGGGAAAGTCTAAAGCAGATTTTCACTCAGTAGACGATGACCAAGCTGAAGAACATTTAAAAAAACTGGATAACCACAAGTCCATGGGACTGGATAGGGTATACCCACAAGTGCTGAGTAAGTTCATCAATGTCGTTGAACATTCCTGGTTGTTCCTGATTGTCTTTGAAAGGTCACTGAAACTGTCAGAGGTGCCTAAAGGATAGAAGAAAGCAAAATTCTCTCATTTATTTCAGAAACCTTCTGAATAGAAAAGGTCTGTGTCTAGGTCAAGGGAACAGATGTTCTCTCCTTACTTTATATCCTTACAGTATTTTTTTTCAGGTCCATTTAAGTACAAGACACATTATGAAAGCACTTTTTGCAAGTTTGCTCCTTGATTCCCACAGGAAAGATGACATGCATGTATTGAAAAAGACTGCAGTGTCATGATCAGCGTCCAAACTCTTGGTGACTGAGTGATATAGAATAAACACACCTCCCCATCTGTCTGCCTCTAGGCTAGAGGGTCTTCATGCTAAGAGAATTTTACTAGTAACCTTCACTGGACTGAGAGAATGCCAGAAGGGATACTGAAAAAGTCTCTTCATATTTATTATCTACAGAATCATTGATTTCTGTAACAGAGTGAAATGAGAAGCAGATCTTGAATGTACAATGTACAATACACATGGTTAAGGATAGAAATAATATTATGCCATTTTTTTACTCATTATCATTGTCCTATTAAATGTATTTGTGAAGGGTACAAAGATCATGAAAAGATAAACTAAAAGTGAAATAATTTAAAGCTAAATTTCCATTAAATTTCATGTTTAAAGGAAAACAAATTAAGAGAATGTTAAAATACAGTCAACTGAACAGACAAAAATAAATTCAAAAGCATTTGGTGGGAGATTATGTCAGAATTACTATTGATGGAACAATGCATTTGTTAAAACAACTTCAGTATCAGAGAAATAAGGGATAGGGAGGGGATTTTATTTTTTAAAATTTTATGAAGGTAACCTGAGCTGCTAGACCAGGTGAGTCTGAACTTTGAGTTGTGTGAATCTGTAGAAACTATAATACTTAGGTATAGTAAAGTGAGAGAGACAAAGTTATTAAATTGGAGAAGAGTGATAAAGATTTTTAAGGAATAACTTCCTTCTACAAAGACTAATAAAGGCTTTTAGAGAAGACAATGAGCAGATGGACCAGAATGAACTAATCTTATTAAATTGTAGTAATTTTTTTGTCCTCAAAAAAAAAATTGTCAAAAGTGTTGTAAGAATGTAATCACTGTCAGCTAATAGCTAGTTTTCATAGAGTAACAATGTCTTAAAATATCACAGAATAGAAATAACTGGTCAATTTTCCTAGCAAAAGAAGCTAACATAAAATCTCCAAGATTGTCTGTCATGGGAGTTGCACTTTTCACTGTAGTGAAATTTGGCCAGAGAAGCAAAACAGAAGAATCAAATCTGAGCTGACTGTGAAGTTCTGTAGAATATTCTCATTGAAACCTAAGTGGATTGGTTTCACCAGCACTGAAGTAGTTCTGAACTACAGTCAGCTCTGATCTAAGCTAGTTGTCAACACCCCTTTTGTACTTCCTGGAGAGAAAGTACATTTCTAGAACTGACTTGTTTCACCTTAATGCAGATACTTATAATAGGTTGGTGTTTATATAACTGATGCATATTAATTTCCTTCAACATAAAATTATACTTCCTGACTGTGAGATGTTTAGAGGTATTTGTGTCTGGTTTCCAACTACAGCAAATCTATCATAGGTCCTTTGTCATATATTTCGGCAAAGAGTGGATGCTTCAGATAGCCTAGTGTGTCTGAGATGCCACTAGATACTTAGGCTGAGGAAGTAGAAACATTGTGAATCTCTCCATTGACTGGAAAGATAGATACTGAGAGAGAGATAGATACTGAGACCAGACATAGATGCTCATCTATGTTTGCAGCTAGATAAGCTGAATTTGAACATGATCCACTGGGTAATAAGATCATAAACTCAGAACACCTGGGATTGGAATGGACCTCTGGATGTTACCTAGTCCAACCCTCTGCTCAAATTAGGGTCACATTTGAAATCTGATTCAAATATATATTCTACTATTGAGAAATACATAAGTATATGTGGAAAAACAGAACAGAAATCTTTATCTAAGTTTCTATTATATATTAATGATATAAGGCTTTTAATTTAACTTTAAGAGCCATAACACAAGACTGAATAATCAATCATCTGGAATTGTAAGCATACTACTCTATTGCCATCAAACACCGTCAGAGTACAGAGAATTATTAGAAAGAAAATGAAGAACAAAACACAAACACTGTAATGTCACTGAATAACTAAGTTAGAAAGGCAGGATAAATTCTTCTTACTTAAAGAGAAAAATAAGACTATTATGTTTTCATTGTTGCAAAGAGATGTCATAAGTAATATGATAGAATGTTCCTTAAGCAGTAAAATATGAATTATACTGACAGTACTTTAAGTTTTTCCAGATTACACCTGATTGTTGAGTCTCGGAATATATGTATTTATTAATTTAATATTTAAATACACTAATTGGTATAAAAACTGAGCAGAGGAAACTACATTGAAAAGCAGTGTTCAGCTCTGCATATATTAGTCATAAGAAATTCCAAGAAATCTATATGTTGCTTATCACTGTGAGTGGTCTCAGTGTGATAATACAATAAATTTAACAAATACCTTTATTTGCTATTTGTTGTGATTGATATCCTTTATCCACAAGTTAAACTAAGGAAAAAAAAAAACCCTCCATACTTTCTTTTGAAAGCTACATAATAATGGAAAAATAAATCCAACATCTGTTCTTCTAAATTAATCTGAATATTGTTAGAGACAATACAGAACTGGAGTACAAGAAGTGATGTAATGATAGTGTATGTTGTTAAAAGATACATCCAGTACACTTTCAAAACTCTTCTATATCCACTACTCTATTGTAGATCAGCTTTTCAGAATTAAAAAGGAACATAGCAGTATTCGTGTTTATTGATATACTTTGCAGATTTTTAATCAATTTCTAGATTTTTTTATTAGTGTTACTTAGTAAGAGACACTTGTAAAACACAGCTATTAACTAACCAAATCTGAATCAACTTGTAAGTAGAGCAACATGAGGTCCTGAAAATATGTCATTAAATGCAGGAAAAAAAGGCAGTTAACACAGCTGTCATAGTGCAGTAATGGCACAAAGGGACCCTGAAACTTTACTCAAAACTGTGCAGCGATAGAGTTACCAACACCAATTAGAGTAGATCTTCCTACCACAGCAGAGACCCTCACCTTGATACAACTACTTTTATATTATGCTGCCATCCTCATCTCTGACAGTGCCTGCTGTTCTGGAATTGCCCTAGAAGTGTCTGGTGCCTCCCTCCAGGACCTAACCCCTCTAGTGCCCTCCCTGTGTGAATCCTGCTCTGGTTGTGGTGCTGAGTCACTAGCTGAAAGGGCAGCAGGAGGAGGTGAATGAGCTGTGCACCGTCAAGAAGGAAGAACAGGAGATGCACAGGGTCTTCAAAGATCAGACAGAGATAACAGCCCCAGACCTTGCTCCAAGAAAAGAGACAGCTGGAGGCTACCTTATGAGGGAGCAATGAACAGAGGCACTCAAAATGGAGGGGACTAGAAACTTGAGACTTCTGGCATGAAGAAATGGTAGTGGATCTAATGCTGACCAAATGCCCATGCACCCACTAGAAATTATTTACTCATTTCCCTCTGTGAGATACGGACTAGGAGAAGGAGGACAAAACAGGCTCAACACTTTAAAGGGTATAAAGAAAAATTTAAAAACAGAATTAAAAGAAAAATGGTAAAGAAAAAAAGTAAAAATAAACCTTCAGAACATTTCTCTTATCCCCACACCCTCTTTCTTTACCACTGACAACACAAAGAGACAAAACCTATAATTTTCAGTCAGTTTACCACCTCTAAAATATTTTTTCTTCAGTCCACTTAGGGAGACTTCTTCACAAGAAACTGCCCTCTCATGGCTTCAGTGTCACAGAGAATCAGCCACCCAGGAAAGAAAAATCTGTTTGCAGTGTGAAAGCCCCTCCTGTGTCTTGCAGCTTTCCCAAAGCTGCTTTCAAGGGACATGTCAACTTATGTAGTATTATTTTAAGGATGAGCTGTTTTAGCATAAAAATGAAAATTCTCTTCATTTTATTTCTGGGAATACAGGTTTTTTCTTCTTCTGTCTTTGGGGCAAAGTTTCTCATCTGCCTCATCTCTCTATGTTCAATCTTCTTATTGGATTACATCTTTTCAGCATCCATATGCTCCAGCATCAGTGCCCTTTTTTCATGGGCTGAGGGTGAACACTGCATCCCTCCGTGCACTTCATGAATTACAGGGAAAAAATGAAGTGTGATATATCCAAAACATATCTTCACTGTAGCCTCACAAAAGAATTTCAGCCCAAGGCTAAGACATCTTCTCAATCTCCTCCCATTTAGAATTTGACTCCTTCTTTACAGACCTCAGTGTCCTATGTTGTTTTCTCTATGTGTCTTCTCCCTTTCCTTTTCCTGATTTGGGAGAGAGTTGGTATTCATAGGTTCATTTGTTTTCAAGCTTTATCAATTGAAACAGTTTTTATGGAGTACTGCAATGCTGCAAGTTTGATCTCATCCAGGCTCTACAACGGAGACATCACTCTCCGTATCTCTCACTGCTGGTCACGTGGTCTCTGCCGATACCGCTCGAGCCATGCAGGCTGCCAGCTCTACTCAGTGCTTTTCTTCATGTGGAGAACCAAAACCAGGAAAAGCTGCTGCAGTTTTTGTCCTTCTGTCTTCTTTTTAACATCATGGATAGCTAAAAGCAACTAAACAAACAAAATTAATGCCGAAGTAGCTACGGCCATGCTCCTCTGTCTCAGTTGAGCTGATTCCGACCACGCAGTCCCGGCCACTCCTGGTCCAAGATGGTAGCAGTCACTCCTGGCCCCTGCCGCTCCTGGCCTCAGGGCCGTGCCCAGCGCCAACCACAGGGCCACTCCTGGCCATGGTCCCGGCCATATGGCTGTTCCCAGTGCTGATAAAGCCTCCAGCTGGCATGGCCTGGTGGTGCCTCTGGATAAAGGACTGCTGGGGATCTGCCGGGAAGGGGCCCGGCCCCACTGGGAAGGGCCCCTAGCCACCCCACTGGATGGGGCCCAGCGGGCTTCCCTAGGAAGGGGCCAGCACTGCAGCAAAGCCCGACGTGGCCTGGCCTGGCTTCAGGGGCCGTGCAAGGCCAGCCCAGCCAGGCCAGTTACCTGACCAAAAGTCAGAAGCCAATAAAGCTTTCCTGGGCTTGGTTCATTTTTACATGTCTTCATAGAGGTGTGTTCAACTCTTTCAAGTGGTTTAACCACGTGTCAGTCTTCAAAGCTAGGCAGCTGATTGGGTCTTCAAAACTAAGCAGCTGATTGGCTCTACCAGGTCCCCAAGGGAACCACCCCCCAGCTGAAAACCAGACTTCATTAAACCATGACAGTAACAAACACAAGTTGCTATATCTCAATATAAGAAAAGTTTTCTCTTTATGAAGGGGAGGAAACACAAGGAGGTTGCTGGAAGAATTTGTAGAGTCTCCACCATTGGAGGCATTTAAATCTTAACTGGACAAAACAACATAGTCAAACAGAATTTGCTTTGAACTGAAGGTTTTGCTAAGTGGCCTCTAGAATCCCTCTCCAACCTACATGGTTCTGTGATTCTATGATTGCTTGAAGAAATTCTTGTTGCATAACCTCAGTACTAAATGTATTCATATTTTATTCTTCTATATGATTTGCTTTAGTTCAGTCTCACCACTGTAGTGAACTGAAACTCATCTTTCTTTTGTCCTTTTCTTTCATCCCTTTTTTTTTTTTTTATGGGATAAAATCCTTATACCACTTTCATTTACTTCTCAAGACTACCTTTAAAGTACTTTGTAAGAAACTCTCTGGTAAAATGACGGGCCGAAACTTTCCTTCTTTTATATAGCTTATGTTATTATAGTAAGGAATAGAATCTGAACATTTTGTTTACGTGAAACAGAATAAAAGACATACTTATATGACAGGGAACAGTTAGAATTCTTTCTTTCTAAATACTTTCTGAAAAATCTTAAAGCTTTAATCTCTGCCTTGTTGTCCAGTATTCCGTTATTTATTAGGAAGTAGTACCTACATCTTTGCAAAAGTTTTATTTGAAGTCGTGTTTCTTCTTTAAAATTTCATGTTATAAAAGGAAATTTTTTTTTAATTCATATGTATTTCTGAATTTTAACTGACTATTTTCTTAAAGTTTTCTCAATATAGCTGATACGTTCTATATCAAGAATTTTACCCTTGGTATCTATCTAATGAATATCATGTAAAAGGTTTTATAAAGTGTTAATTCAAATGCTTTGCTGTTATATTCAAGAGATGTGATATGATCTGTTTTACACATAGTTATAAATGGAGAGGGCTTAGTATCACTATTATTTACTAACAAGTGGAAAGGTTTCTTCAGCTAGCTTTTTTTTGCATATCATTTGAAATAATCAGAGTTTAAAACTTCATTTCATTGTAGAGTTGGATTATGTGGTCATTTATTCACTGCCATATTACACCAGATGTATTGATGCTCATCACTGCACCGATTTTGAAGTTTGCAGTTTTTGATAATCTTTCAGTAAGCCATTGCTGTTCTGTTAATGGTTGACTAAAACTTAAAATTCTCTTGTGCATGAATAAAAGAGCTTTGAAGGCCACAGGCAACCTGAAGACAGCACTGTAACAACTGGACAACTATAAAATTGTATTTAAGGAAAAAAAGAGAAAAGACTTTTAAAAGCATTTAGCATTCTAATTGAAATCACTCTTCAGACTCTCACAGAATGCTCATAAATATTAAATCAGTTGAAAGAAGGTGAGATCATTTTTGAAGACTCCATCCTGTTCACCATCAGTGAAGCCTTTCATTTAATTTTTAAGCTGTTAAACATTCAATGGAACAAGAAGTGGAGGATGGGTTTCTTTCTGTGTAAGTGCTGCCAACCCCACCCAGAATTATTCTGACATTTCCTTGTGCTCAGTTAAGGTTTAATTAATGCAATTCTGAAAAGCTTTTAACAAATTACAGAAGAAAGGGAAAATACTTTCTCCAACATTTAATGTCAAAATAAGTATTTACATGATTAATGAAAAATCTATGTAATTAAAATGCACATCTTTTGCAGTATTCATAGGACTGTGGAATGGTTTGCATTGGGAGGGACCGTAATGATCCACTAGATCAAATCCACTGCCATCAGCAGGGGCAGCTTCCGCTAGACTGTTGTCTGGGTTTTTGCTGTTCTCCTCTGTTCCCTTTAAGGAGTTCGTAAAAGTCCTATTTTTAGCCTTCTGTGTTTTGGAGTCAGATAAACTTTTGTATAAACAGGCCACTTGTTATTGTGAAATCTAATAATGTTTACATTCTTTTCATAAGGAGGAGACTGTTGATGGACTGTTGCATGGTCCATCCAGTGTGGTTGGAGAAGAAGATTTTCTTCCTCCAATCTATGATCACTGCTGGAGTTCGATAAATGTTGATTCTGTAAATAAAGCTCTCTTTTTTCCGCCTTGGACATTGCAAGGTGTGGGTGTGAGTTCTTTATGTCAAAAGCGACACTAGACCATGTTGATTAAAGCCTTAATTGACACTTACTGGAGTGGTCATCCACTGGGCAACCTGTCCCAGTGCCTCACCATTCTCTCAGTAAAGAATTTCTTCCTCATACCTAATACAAACTCTCTTTCAGTTTAAAGCCATTACTCTTTGTCCTGTCACTTCAAGTCTTTGAAAAAAGTCCTTCTCCCATTTTCTTGTAGGCGCCCATTAGATACTGAAAGATGACAGTAAAGTCTTCCTGTAAGCTTCTCTTCTCCAGGCTGAAAACCCTTAACTTTCTCAGCCTTTTCTCATAGGGAAACTTCTCCAGACCACTGACCATCTTGGTGGCCCTCCTCTGAACTATCTCCAATAGTTCTATTCCCTTCATATGTTGAGGATCCCAGAGCCAGATGCAGTCCTGCAACTGGGGTCTCACAAGAGCAGAGCAGAGAGGAAGAACCCTCTCCCTCAACCTGCTGATAACATTGCTTTTGATGCAGTTTAAATCTGATATAAATTGTTAAATTGTTTAATTGTTTAAGTCTATTTTGGCACCTGCTTGCAAAATCAAAACCTGGGCATTTGTTCTTCTAGTAACATACTGGTGAAAAGATAACACTATCCTGTTATTTTCCTTTGCAACATAGAGGTAATTTATGCATGTAAACAGGAGGACAGAGCTCTTGTTTGGGAATTCAAATAAAATCCCAAGTACACTAAAAATTGTAGCAGCATTTTCCTCAGGCCACAACTGTTCCCAGGTATTTTTATGCAGCAGCTAATATTTCACCTCTCATTTAATACATTGTGGGTTTGTTTTGTGAGCTGGGGTTTGGTTGTGTATTTTTTTTTTTTGGCTGTTTGTTTGCTTATTTTGAAGAAAGTACTCATAATTGTCAAATCTTCCTTTTACTGCATAAGTCTTATGAATTCATGACTTGAAATTCTTCAGTCCCTGAGTCTGCAAGGTGTCTATCACCCAAATATGAATAAGAGACAAAATCTTTAAAACTGTTAGAACAATACCAAATAGTTACACACCACAATTTATGAGTAGGTCTCAATGCAGAATTGGTAAATAAATTGTCATTGATTGAAGAAGGAATTAAAACATATGACATTTCTCAACATCTAATGTATAAGGACACCTACACCGAGCAAAACAAAATAATGAAGGCATGGTTAAATGCAGAATTCTTCCTTCCTGCTGGTGTTTGATGCTTTATCTCAGAAGCAACAATTTTTTACCTTTAAAGATAACAGCATCTAGGCCAAAAGAACTTCACCATGACTATTAGAACTATCCTTAACTTGGCAGCTATAAACCTTCTGTACTATGTAGTTCAATCCTCTTGGAATAATGTGAGACTAGATATCAGTATACCATTGTCCTGTATTGTTACTCTAGACTATTATTACCTATAGTTGTAGGTAACACCTTTATACTGAACTGTCAATTCTATTGACACAGTGACTATAGCTTTCCAAAATCTCACCTACCTGCTGTGTCAGAAAGGCTTTGTGGAACTTTTTTTCCTCACTCTTATCAACTCCAGCATCTTTGTTCTATGATAGCAGGTTTTGGAAATTTTTAGCCTTAGTCTTTCTCTCAGTAGTCCTCAAAGGCTTCTGAAGAGGTCACATGACTTTTTGAAGCACATTTAATCTTTGAAATTCCATAATCATAGATACATAAAAAGCTACTTTAGGGCACAAAGGTAGATGGAATTAGAACACACCATGATTGTGTCCACTCAGAACCCATATTCCTCTGTCAAACCCAGAGCTGACAATATTTTCACCTTAAGAGTTTGTCAGTTAAAGTTTACTTTTAGGTTCCTTCTAGAATTTAAAGAACAATTTATCTGCATATCTTAATCTGGTAGGAATCTTCAACTGCAAATTTCTTAAAGAGCCTTTCTAGGTATCTTCCAAGTACAGTTATTGAAAAAAAAAATACAGCTAACCAACTAACCAACCAAAAAAAAAACCCAAAAAACCACCAAAACAAACAAACAAAAAAACCAAAACCCAACAACAAACCAAAAAAACCCAATCCAAACCAAACCAACCTGAAGCTGCGCCTGATGGCCTCAGCTCTCAGCCTTGGGGCTAGAGCCTCTGCCTGTCCCCGGCTAGCCCTGGCGACAGTTTCAAGCAGAAGGTACAGCTCAGTAGGCTGGCCAACCAAGCTGATCCTGTGGGCTCTTGTCAGCCCAGCCGCCTGATGGAGATCACGACCGCAGCGAGGGAAGAAAGAGGACTCTGTCGAGGGGTTCCACAGGAGCTTTATTGAGGATCAGCAGGGAACTGCCTCACTCAGGGAGAGCTGCCTCGGCAGAGCGCAGTCTACCCTGTGCAGGCTGGTTTTATCCAGGGGAGGAGACAAAGGAGGTAACTGGGAAGGAGCCAATGGGGAACGAACAGGGAGTGGTTAACAGGTTGACGGATTCCTCCGAAAACCAATCTCAGTCCGGAGGGGCGGACTTCCTCGGATCCTGTCCTATCACTCGACGCCTCTCCCAGAACTTTCCAGATTCTGGGAGAGGCCCCAAGTAGACAGACAGGTCCTCGGGGGTAGAGAGCAGGAGATTGACAATTAGGGTTAAACCAACAGTAATCAAACAAAGGGGTACATGGAATAAACCAACATCACGAACTTAAAACTTTAACACACCACTACACCAACCAAACAAACAAACCAAAACAAACAAAACAAAACAAACAAAACAAAACAAACCAACAAACCCACACCAAAAAAACCCCCAAAAAACACCAGAACCTCAACCTACAGAGTTCAAGTCATTCTAATTTGAAAACAGAGCAACAAAGCTGGTAAATTCTATCTGATATCACAGCGTGCTGGCAGGGAGAATTTCCTAGCCATCAGTATACATGAATTTGAGTGTTTGAATTTTTATATACATGAAATTTTTTTTGGTACTTTGAAAGAAGTTCGATAATAAATTAATTTCTTTCAAAAAGCCCAAAATCTGTGAAGATGAACATTTCTGGTATCTAGCCAGCAACATGGATCTGAATGTCAGTGGTATGGAGTGTTTTGCTTTCTTTTTTGTCACCAGTATTTCTGCAGCAGCAGAAATTGTTCCAAATCTGAAGAAAAATAATTTCAGCTTTCTTCCTTTGAATGTGAAAATGTCACACCCTTGCTGAAAATATAGGTGAAGAGTAAGAAACATTAGAATCTAGTATAGATGTATGTTTCTATTCTTGTTGCTTTTACTGTATTTCAACTTTTCATTCTTTGTCTCTCAGCTTTATCAGAGATGAATTGTTAAGAAATAGGTACAAAATGTACTTTGTTCTCTTCAAAAATACCAATAACTTTACAAGTGACTTTTTAATGACCTCTAGTGCATTCTCTTCAGTAAGGCTTGATCTATACAGTTTCTGAATATAGACATGTCAAGGTTGTTTAAAATGTACCATCATTTATTCCCCACAGACATGAAAACGTTTGGACAGTCTTAACCAATGCAGATTTTCTTTTGCTGAAAGAGTGTATGACTTAATAAGTTGCAGGTTTTCCCAGATGTTCCCAATAGTCTTTTGAAGCACTGTTTTTAAAACAAAGCAATTTTCCTCCATAATCCTGATCTTGTATTGAAGACATTGCTTTCTTCAAGATAATATTTGATTTGTTTATAAAAAATTCTGGCCCTCTCCACCCCGGTGAATGGTGCTCAGTTTCTAGACTCAGAAGAAACAATTTCAAACCCATTGCAATCAGTCATTCAAGGTAAATATGTATGCCGAGGAATCTGTCTCACGTCAAGTCACGCAACAAAGGTGAGCTAATGGTCAATGACTTCAGTCGTCAAGTTTGTATCTCTGATTTATCTTTGTCTCCTGCTTCCTTTGACAGAGCATTATCACAATGTGCTTATTATGACACAGTAATTTCTCTATAAAGAAGATGAGAAGACTTTGGTTGAAAATGGGATGTATCTGTGTGACTGATCAATAAGCTTCTACAGTGGAAGAAGGCATGGAGGAGATGGGCTAAGGTGATGTGCTCAGGAATTTCAGGGTAAGATAAAAGGAATGAGCACAGGTGTTATAAAGAAAACTGAATTCACCTGAACACCAAAGGGACTAGCAGGTGACCATTGTTTTACATGTCTGTATCAGTCAAGGGTATCAGCTGATTGTCTAAATGGCTTACCCTGAGTTAATCAAAAAAAAGTTAATCTCTTCCTGATTCAGTCAGACCAACCTGGGGGAAGTGGCTCCCAAAAACTGAGCAACTGTCAAAATGAACCTTGAGCTGACTTCAACCCACATAATGTCTCCCAGCAGTTAGGAATGCCACAGCATTGTGACAGTGAATGTAAAAAGACCAGTAATAGGAATTGTATTTGCATTGTGATCCAACTGCACACTGCAATTGCTGTATTGTGCTTGTCTGGTGATATCAGTATGTTGCATTATGTTAAACCAAATTCTTTTGTAATGTCAATTATCTTTAAATAAGTAAATTTTATAATGAAACATTAAACCTCCCCCATGTGGAAAACCTAAATTAATCTGGTCAGAGAGTATTGGGCTGACAGGGTAATATCAATGCCAGCCCAGTGCATGAAGTGATGTATGAGGAGAGACTAAATACTTCTCAGCGTCTTGGTTGTCTTGAGATTTCTTCTAAGATCAATATTTTCAAGGCTGTAAGAGATTTCTATATATCAGATTACAGCAACAGTCAGTTGGAGAAGTGGGATTACAATATCCAATTTACTCCATATTTTTCACCAGTGTAAGGCTTGATTTAAACAAGAAAGGAGGTGTCAAAAATAAAGAAAAGCTTTTATTTTTAATGGCTGAGATTTGATAAGAGGACTCATTTCTGATCCCAGTACCTCTGGCCAAATTGTGTCATTCAAAAGAACGCTGGCATACTAGAATAAACAGACTCCATGCCCATATTGAAATTTAAAAATGTTCTAGAAGCATGGAGTTCAAAGAAGCAAAACAGTGAGGGTGATTTTATTTTTCCAAGTGACACTAAATGACAAATATCCCAGAGATCTAAAGGGCTCATGTTGAAACAATATAGGTGGAAAAAAATACAAAATGCACAGACTTCAGAGTTTTAAGAAAATTATCGAGAGAGATAAACAAGTGATCTAATCAGATTTTGTAAACATAACCCCTTATAATGATGTTATCAGTACAGCAAAAAGGGGATAACAAGAGCCAAGATAGACAAATGGTAATCGAAAATAAGGGACAACTAGAACATTTGGTGCTCAGAAGGACTACATCCAATTATGCTGCTACACAAAACTGCTGGGAAAGGGATTAAACAGCTCATCAGCTGTGTCAAAGCCACACCTCCTAGAGCAAGGAAATTGTTATATGCAAGGCTCCAGACCTACTTCAATTCACTTCTACATATTTGAGGTCACGTAGTACGGTCCTGAGATTCTCCACTGTGTGACTTCTGGCCTAAAGAGAGAGATGAATTAAATTTAATTACCTGTGTTTGTATGAAGTAACTGAGTGACATTATATAATTTATTATATACAGGAGGTGAGATTAAATTATGGAATTTTTTTTGTCATCATGTCTTTATGCTTTTGGAAATGTACTATGTACATTCATGGTAGAAATACATTATTTCATGCAATATAAGTAGGGTGTAGGTATGGTTTTGTACTTTTAGTCATCTTCCTTTAAACAGCGAATAATGACAAAAAAATCCAACAGGGACTTCTGCTTCTGTACAGGTCAGATCCTCCAGTCTAAACCCTCTCCTATGGCCAGGGTCCTCTTTAACTTTATCAGGTTGCTCAAAGACTCATCCAAACTGACTCTGAGCACATCCAATGGTGGGGTACACACAACTTCTCTGGGCAATCTGTTCCAGTGCCCTTTAAAAAAAATTAACATTTTCTTTCTGATGCCCAATGTAAACTTACATATTTTCTGTTTAAAACTGTTACCTCTTGTCTTGTCATTTCAGGCCCTGGCAAAAAGTTCTTTCCAACTTTCTTATAAGCCTCCTTTAACTATTGGAAGGTCACAATAAGTTCTGTCTGAACTCTTCTCATAGAACAGTTTTCTTAGCCTTTTCTCATAGAATAAGTGTTCCAGTCCCCTGATGATTTTTGTGACCATCCTCTGGACCTGCTCAAACAGATCTGGGTCTTTCTTTTATGGGGAACACCAGAGGTGGACACTGTACTCCAGCTGGGGTCTCCATAGCAGGATGCTCTACCTAAACAAGGATCAGGATGCTCTACCTAAACAGGGATATAGTCTGCCCCATGGGCACTGCCGTCCAGCACCACCTCAATTCTGAGTTTTGATGCTTTGTTCATCACCACACTTTGGAGCTGCAGTCCGAAAGCATGAGTGGAGGAAGGAAAGCATTAAAGGATGGATGCCCACAGCTGATGCCAACAGCTTTTCCACTGGAGAGAGTGAGGCAAACAGGTCCTCTTCTCAAGGTTGTACCACATTCCTGAAATCATGCTCCCCAGGAATGAGGTCAGCGGTGTAGGATAACACCTTTGTCATGCCCACACTGTGCTGTGCTACACCCTCTCACTGCAACCAAGACAGAAGGGTCTGCTGTTTTTAGAGTTGAAGAATGCTGAGACCAGCTTGACTGACCTATCAGATTTGCTATGAGAACATGCAAGACAGATGTTCCCTGAATGAGGCTGGGAGCAGCAAGGACATGCAGACCTTGATACAAAAATGAGTCAAAAGTGTTGAGCAGAAGAAACCAAAGAGTCGGTAACACTCTTTTTTCAGCAAGTGTCCAGTCCCACTTTTGCACAGTGAGGACTACTAGCATATCTCCCTAAGATGCGTGAAGATCGTTCCCTTGAATGGGAACATCCCTCAAGGTTACTCCTTGAAGCTGAGCAACAGGTTTGACTACAGACATCAGTATGGGTGACTAACACCTATCTCAACTTAAAATTATTTTGCTAGCTTTAATGTAATTACCTCGATATAATTGCTTCAATATTGCTTCATAAATAGTACACTATACTAGCAGCTATAACTATCCATGCTTTTGTAACAAATAATTCTGATTAAATTATTTTATATAATTATTATCATTATTATCATTGTTATTATTATTATCATTAAATAATTTAAATAAATCCTTTATTTATATAATTGTATTTGCTTTGTCTTCCTTAATCCTGCAAAAAAAAAAGTTCTATAAAGTTTCAATTACAGCTATGTAATTCTTTAGACATAAACCATGGACTAAGTTTGGGGTTAGGATTGGATCCAGCCACACCTAGATTCCTCTCTTAAGAAGGAGTTAAAAAGCAAGGGGGTCCTTTGTGTGCCTTGTGACTCAGTGGGAGGGCTTATTTAATAAACTTTGTCTGAAGCTCCCATTCTACCTACAACAATCTCATAGGAGCAGAACAGACAGAGAATCACCTCCCTTGACCTCCTGGCTACACTTCTTTTTATGCAGCCCAAGATACAATTGAGTTTATGGCTGCAAGCCGACACTGCTGGCTCATGTCCAAAATGCCCAGTGGAAATACAGATTTGTATTTTCCTTGGACACTAGAAAAAATGTATTACAGTTCTCAGTGTAATGGATTTTTCTTAAAAGAGTATTTTGGATGTGACAGGTTTCTGCTGGGTCATTTAGCCGATGCCTCTGCATTAGAGGAGGAAATATTTCGTTATTTCTAAGCCAGGTCTCACACAGTGGTGTAAATTGGCTTTGAATCTTTCACTGAGGCTGATTGTATACCTGCCCTTGGCAATCTTTTCCAACATTCATCTGCTATAACCGAAGGATTTCCTTTCCCACCATACTATTCCCTTGTCGGTGCTGATTTTCCAGGCTGAAGTTTCAGACAAGTATTCTTTGTTTTCAGCTCACTGTCTCGTCAAAATGAAAATATGATTTTTCTAATATCTGAATGGCATTTATTAATTAAGAAACCCCAAACCATTAACTTACTTTTCTTTATAGTTCTAGTTTGGTTTTGGTTTTGGTTTTGGGCTGGGTTCTTTTGATGATAAACCTTTTATTTTCTTAAAAAAACCCACCAATTATAAAACTCTGCCTTAGTGAGCATCTAATTCAAATTAACGTAGCTATTCCCAAATAGGCCACTCAGGGGAGAAATTCAAACAACCAATACAAGCTTTAAACTAAAGAATATTGTTCTTTACAAGAGCCAAAACTAAACTCAGCATTATAATGGTGCCATATGAGAATTAAAAATGTTACATCAGAAATATTACCTAAAATAGATTTCGTCTCAAAATACTATTTTTAGCAGGAAAGTTAGTCCCTTCTGATTCCTCTGCCATTGCCTGTCAGTTCCTTTTAATAACAGCCTTATCCATTTGTTATAAGAGAAAAAATAAAATAATAAGTTGCCTTATAATAAAATATTCTAGAAATGAAAGCGCTTTTTCTACATGAGATGCATTATGATCTATAAAGCGTATTTGTTCTCTGTGACTTTAAGTAAAGCTTTCTCCTTTGCTAGTACAAAGGCTGTCTTCTGCATAATTGGCTTCAGACATACTATTTCATCACTGCCTAAATTTTTTACCTATGTTATTTTCTCTTCCATCAATCTCTAAATGTCAAAACTCAAATTGGTTACTGTCTCTACTGCTTTCAGACAAGATAGCTCAATTTAATCCCGTGTCCCTAGGAGGAGAGAGGCTTCTGGAAGAGAAAGACAAACAGGGAAAAAAAAATGGAAAAAACCATCAATCCTTCAAGACAGAAACCACAGCATCTTAATATTCAGGACGAAAAGTCAGCAAGATTCTACTTCTCCATCTCTTTGTACTGTACTTTATGATCTTAGAATATACCAGCACATTAATGAAACACAGCCAATGAGAAGATTCCTTGCAGCAGGCGCTCTGATATTTCCAAATTTTTCTAAATTAAGTCTATGTGAAAGTAAAGGGAGTACTTGCTTAAAGTCGCAAAAATAAAAAGTCTTGTGAGAAATAAACATTTGAAACCTGAAAGCTGACTATTATTTGCACCCCATGAACCTAAGCAGATTTTCTGTGATTATCACTGTTAACTAGAATAAGTAATTTGTTTACCTATTATGGTGACTCTTTTCATTGTAAGGAAACAAGCAAATTGGTTTTCTTTTTTACAGATTTATGCCAATATTAACCATTTCAGATATCAGCAGAATAGCAAATGTCTAACTTTAAAAATACTAGATTTTTTTAGAAGTTATGGTGATATATGTAGAGACTGCTTATAAAGTCTCATGAAACACTGGAGGTGTAGTCAAAAACAATCTGAGAATAAACCAGTGCTACAGAATTTATATGTAAATAGACTCACAGTAATGCAAAAAGGGAGGATTTTCTCAAACACTTAGTATTTGATTAATCTGTCAGCACTTCAGGAAAGCCAGGACTCTTGTGCCCAACCAGTCTACAGTGTTCCATTACAGGAATGCTTAGTTGAATATTTCACTGGGTTGGAGGGGGTTTAGCTACCTTGTTCAGGGTCATATACTCAACAGAGAAATGCCCTCTTTGGTCTCTACACCTTTATCCACAGCCAGCAACTGCCAGTGCCCTCAAAGGACTCACATTAGCAGTTTCCAGAATAACATTGTTTATTAATGAAATTGTGACAGGTTAAGGTTTGAGAATTGCTGGTGATAGTATCTGACTGCAAAAATATATTCAAAGCAATATACTAGCAAGTTCTAATCCCAAATAAAAGCTACCTTGAGATAATAATTTAGTGCACATAGAGTACGTTTCTTACACAATAAGCATTCCTACAGGGGGATTAAACAGGTTCAGCTCATTGACAGATCCCAGCAGTCATGGTGCAATCTTCCCCTCTCTTCTCCCCATTATTAAATAACTTTCCTACTACTTCTTTATGTTTAGGTGGTGCTTATGTGACTTTAGTTCTCAATGAGTGGTGGTTCTACCTTGGGGATGGGTATCTCAGGACAGTATCTGAGATAACCTTGGGATGGGATGTGTGTCAGTCCACGGAGAGAGATTTCACCAGGATTGCTGATTCAAAGGCAGGACATCTCCCTGTATCTCCCCTAGCTTTCAGCTGCTGTGCAGCTGGTCAGCTAAAAAGCATCACTGAGTTCCCTTCTTTGCAGGGATTTCAACAGAGCCTAGCGGTTCCACCCTCGTTTAATCCCTCTTAGAGTGTATTGTGCTCAGGAGGACAGGTATTCTGACCATGGTTCATCCATGGAGTGGCAACCATATTTTTCCCTGACATTTGTATCATTATCCTTTCACCCTCCATCATCTTCCCACAGTCACACAAATCAGGTGTCATATTTGAGATAAGAATTTCCTGTGCCTTCTGATTTCTCTAATGATTCCTTCAGAAATCATAGAAACATTGAATCAAAAAGTGACTTTGATTGAAAGGGATCTTAAAAATCTTCTGGCTCCTATCCCCTGCTGTGGGCAGAGTCACCTTTTACTAGACCAGGTTGTTATAGCCTCGTCCATCCTGGCCTCAAAAACTTCTATGTTCACATGGAAACAAAGAATATCTTTAGTAAGGAGCTTCTTCCTAATATCCAGTTTAAGTTTACCCTCTTTAAGTTTTAAACCATTTCCCCTTGTTTTATCATTACATGTCCTGCTAAACTGTCCGTTTCCAGCTTTCTTTTAGTTCCCCTTCACATACTGGAAGGCTGGTATAAGGTCTCCCTGGAGCCTTATTTTATACAGGCTGAACAGACCCAACTCTCTGAGTCAGTTTTCATACCAGAGGTGATGTAGCCCCAGATGAAGCATCATATTTATGTCCCTCACTCCAACAAGTCCATATCCTCATTTGGAGGTGCCAAAACTGAACACAGCCCTCCAGGTGCAGTCTCAAGACAGTAGAGGGGGAGAGTCAGCTCCCTTGACCTGCTGGCCACACTTCTTTTGATACAGCCCAGGACAGAGTTCACTTTCTGGGTTGCAAATACACATTGCCAGGTCATGTTGAGCTTTTTCTCAGTGCTGCTTTTAATGTATTCTCTGTCCAGCCTCTGAAATCAGGTGAACTTTTATGAATTGTGGTTCACACTTTAACATGAAGATTGCTTGATGTTTTCCACAGCATAATATTGTTTTGTAATTCTACATCTTTTTATTAATTAAATCAATGTTTTCTGTTTTAGTGTTCAAAGTCCATTTTTTCAGTGATAATTCAATTAATCAATAAATATAGTCTTTATTGCATAAGTTATATCATTATGTATTTTTCTGCTACGTGTGGAATTATAAGCCAAACACCAATATTTAACAAAAAGTAGTGTAATAAGAAGCAAAATTTCAAGAAAAATTTGGTCTTCTCAGGGTTGACCATTCATGACTGAAGCATTATGTAAAGCATGTAACAGACGAAGAAATAAACAAGCAAACAAAATCCAAACAAGAAACCTATCAGAATGACTTCTTTTCCTGTGACTATGTAAAAATGAGTCACAGCTTCCTAAATGTGTATTAAAATAAAATGCACAGTGTTCTGTGCAGAATAAATATTATTCAGAACATCTCCATTTGGCATTAAAGAAAAAAAAAATCTTTTTCTACACAGATAATCTTTAATAGATTAAAGAAAAACAGAGCAATAAATCTGACCTCTATAGCTTTATCCAAATTTACTGAAAGACAAAGCGATCCAAAATATCTAATTTTAAATACATAAATTGACCTCCCTTTGAAGAGCCTTAGCAACATCTATGGTAAAGTGCTTGGAGAATGAAGACATATATAGAATCTACTTCATATGGTTGCTATTTTATTAAATATTCAAATAGATGACCATGTGAATGTTTCTTCACTGAAATCAGAGATTTGGTTCTGAGTTGGAAGTGATTACATCAATTTTAAGTCTCCTTTTTTTCCTCAGACTTTTGGCTTCCTGGAGGATTTTAGATAGCTCTATAAATTCTCCCTGGATACTTGATTTCTCTCCTTCCCTTAAAAATATAGCAAATACTAATCAACTGATAAACCAGTGAACAGATACATGAAAGGTGGACACCAGCACCTTGTATTTGTAGATAAATTCTAAGTGATAAATATCCATCTGCTAAGGGTTTATGGGTGTGTGTCTATATGTAAAGTTTGTCACTACAGAATACATCTGCTAAATACAGAAGTATATTTGGAAGTATAGTTTTCAGAGGGTTAGACAGCATAGAAATTACTTGGAATTAGGAGGGCTCTGGGTGACAAAATTAAGTTAGGAAGGACTGTGATGAATTGGGCTTCCTTTAGTTATGGGCTTTCTTTAGCCCAAAGATTCTAATATATGTACATACATATATATAGAGATATACATACATTTGAGGTTATGGCACTTGAACACTAAGCTGCTTTTGGCTTTTTTTGAGACGTAGGAGCAATGGAGCATTTTCCTGCATCTCTACTTTTTAGCAAACCTCTCTTGAATACCCTCTTCCCTTTCTTTTTACTTTTGATAGCATAACCTCTGAAACTGTATCAGAACTTAACAGCTTTCTGTTTGCAACAGAGTTAGCTTACTGAAGACGTAACATATTTCAGAAACAGGTAATATCTGGTATAAGGCTGTGATGGTTCAGGCTACTGACAATGAAGGTGTGACTAGGCAGTATAAATAGTTGAATTTCTCAAGGAGAAATTTTAATACAGTATAAATATTTTGAATATATCTTAAATATATTGTTGCCTAAAGAATCTGTATATTATCTAATCTTCAGTATTAATCCTTTCACCTTAAAATATTTCATGAACCACAGGTTCATGTTATACTTAGAAGCAACCAAATAAGAAATAAATAATCTTCTTTTCTTCTTTTCACCATTATTATTCTGTTTCTTCAAGTTCTAACAAAACATTATCTACATTAAATGGAAATGTGTCTACTTTGTTTAATGGGTTTTGGTCACACTACTCTAGTCCCGTTGCCATGGTAGGTGAAAAACCATGAAAATTGTAAAATTAAAACCCAGAGGTGGAAGTGATTTGTTTCTCTTAGTATTTTTTTCCTATTAAGTTGCCATAGTGCATGCCTGCGCAGGTGGTTTTCTGTTATGTGCTTTTCTAAACCAATGTTATACATTAAAAACTGAAAGGTTGGGAAAAAAAGGAAATTAGGAAGCTAAATGAAGAATTTGGTTTGAGGAAGGGAAAGCTGTTGTTTTAGGGTAACTTTAAGCCAAACACAACCTTGAAATGTGTTTACTAAACCATCAGATTTACATTGTGTGATGAATGAGATGAATTTGACCTGCAGTTTAAGCTTGTCAGAGAACATCAGGATATTGAAAGACTGGGAAGTTTAATAGAGTCTTCATTTCCCCATGGATAACTAACCTTCATCGTATTTCTGGGTGGTAGTAGTTGTTTTTTCAGTGTTTTGTGCAGTTGATTAATGAGTTTCAAGCCTTGATCTCTACTGTTTTTCTCCAACTGTCCCCAGCTGGAGGCAGAAGACATGAGAAAAAAAACAAAAACAAAAACAAATAAAATCCAAACAAACAAAATCCACAAACAAACAAACAGACAGACAGACAGACAGAAACCCCAACTCTGTTGGGATGGGTAAATCACACAAAATATATTACAGAACTGACAGAATTCATATAAGGATCTGGAATCTATCTCCAGCTGGATTTTTTTTTAAGGAATGGTAGTACATGGGAGTCAAATAATATCAAGAAAACATTTCACTATGTATACATTTTACATGAATACACACAGGCATTAAAACTCAGAGCTAATAGAATCCTGAAATGACAAGAATAACAGCCTGGATCTTATCAATATAGATTTCAGACACCTGTTGTGGAGGATACATTTAATTTTAAAATTAAATTTCATCTGAATAACTTATTAGGTTTTGGTATTTTTTTAATATTTATTTATAGTTCTTCACAATTGGTACCCATGGACATAACTATGAACTTATATAATGTTTTCAACTACTTTTTATTATTTTAGGCTGTGTGAAACTAATAAATATTAAAACATTTGCCTTCCAGAGCATGAGAATGTTATAATCGCATATACAAAAGTTTCATTAACAGTTGCTATAGTAATTACAGTCACTATCCAGGGAAAAAAACATATGCATTGGATTAAGATGAAGCCTGACTTCCAAAAGTGATTTACATCCCTATGTTGTGTGATGTATATTTCTGCAGTTATAAAACAAATGGTAACTTCATGCTACCATATCTTCCTGATGAAAAAGCATTCTTTTGATAAATTCACTTCATGTGTAATAGTTAACACACTTTAAAAACTAGTGAAAGTGTAGCACTTAGTAAGGAAGAACTTCATTTCACTGATCACCAGCTCATCTTCCAAAGATGAGATCGTAAATTAAAATTTAAAGCTTGATTGAATCCTGTAAAGCAAGATTTCAAGATACAAATCATTCCTTTTTTCTTAGGCTCCATAACTCCTCTCCTTCTGTCTCCTTCCTCTCTGTCTCCAGTTTTCTGTCTTTCTCTCTCCTCACTTCCAATTACATACCTCCCTTCTCACAGATGCCAACTACCAGTGCTTTCAAAGAATGCCCAATTTATGCATATTAAACTACAGAGACAATCTTTTTTCTCTGTATTTAGACCAAAGTAAAGAATTTTGTACCTAATTTTTGCCAAATTTGTCCCAGTTACAATTGTTGGTCCAGAAAAAGATACTGTCTTTGTCTACAGCCTTCCTGTCTTCTAATGTTAGAACAAAATAGTTTTAATGGAGTATCAGATAAATTTCCAGTAGGGAAAGGTCCAGTAGGGTTCTAAAATGTAAATACTGGTAAGAAGATATGTCTCCATATCCATATGCAAAATTATCTAACCAAAGCATTATCTAAAGAAGTCTCTGAGAAGCATGCTAAATTATGGCAATAACAGTGAACATTTATGACAAATGCCTTATACAAGTATTCAAAATAAAGACTTTCTGATTCTTGTAATTTTCAAAGAAGATAATTTGCTATCTGTAAAGATAAATTCTCCCTCCAAAAATTCTGGGTACTTTGATGGAAAGACAATAGAAATTCTTCTCTTACAAATTTTTGAATGGGTCAATACGCATCCAACATTTAAAGATTAGCTTGCAAATTAATTATTGCAAATAAATATTTGATTTAAGCTACTGACAGAATCTATTTATTATATCAGAAGGTTAAATACAGATTTCCACAGTACCATTTAGCATTAACTACAAATTTTTCAAGCCTAATGATACCTTCTTTTTGATCAAGATGATAGATGAAAATTCACTAAAATTTCAATTTCATTAGTCATTAGTTAATATTTGCAAAGCACTTAGAAAAAGTCAAGCATCAGACGTACATATACAGTTGAGAACTTGAAATGTCACTCGTTCTCATCACTCATTGTTCTTCTCACAATTGTGAACAATGCACAAATTGCTCACAAACTTTCTCCATCATCTACTTTCTTACTTGTTCCTCAGCTACAAATCTCACATGGACTGCTATACCTATCTTTCTGTATTGAAGGCAAGGATTATTTAAGAATGAGAATTATTGTTAAATAACATAGGATAAACACCTGTATGCGAACAAGTGCTCTGAAAGCTCGATAAGCAAGCTTATGAGAACACAAAAGAAAACATTTTTTAATGATTATTGTTGCCAATATTGTCAAGGATAATTGCTAGGTAGAAGCCTTTACTTAGATGAAGACGGACAATTCTTGGAGAATGGCAAGAGGTGTGTTTTTCTTCAGCAGAGGTGTATACATACTCACATGAAAAAAACCCAACAGAGTTGGCAAAAATTTCCAAACCCATACTTGCATCCCATATATCTCCAAACATTTCCATCTACTCTTAAACTGATGTCATTCACATTGGAAATAATGTTCAGTATAAGGATCATATTGAAGAGCCCTAAACTCTGTTTACTACAAATCTGACTACTAATCTCAGGCACAGATATCGTACAGCAGTATCCATCACTGAACCACATGCAGGCCAAACACAGAATGTATGGTTTCAGACACTTTTCTCCTGCTTTTTGGTGATGTTATTAGTTTGTATACTCTTTTTAAAAATAATTTCTGATGTGCTTAAGGCTTCTTAAGCACTGAAGAATGAACCTATAAAGATGCCTCTGGATTCATTCAGTCCCTTCAGAAACCAAGGCATTGGTAAATTAAATTGTACTGAAAGGAATGTATGAGCTGTTCAGTATTCTCTATCTAAGAATCTAAGCAATGGCATTTTACAAATTATAGAGAATAATTTATAAATTATAGGGAAGAATTTCTGGGGTTTTATTTTTTGGTTTTGTTTGTTTCAAAACAGAAAGACAAGTTATCCAAGTCAAACTTTAACGTAACATACACTTACTGTAATGGAAGAAGTAGGAGAAAGGACTTCTGAGGCTCCAGATGCTGTTTGAATCTTAAAGTTGTTTGGAAACTGAAGAAATTAAATCAACCCAAAGTCTTAAGCATGTGTTCTAATAATAATATTGTCTAGCATCTAGCTTTAAGTAAGTCAGTTTATAGGGTTTTCACTGATTGTTCCCATGAACTCATTCATTTGCCTCAGTAATTAAAGCAAACTATATTTTTTAATGTAGTTTTCTTAAAAGTTCTATCAAAGGAGTATTTTAGTCTGAAGTCTACACACCTCCTGCTGCTACATAAAATTATCCTGGAGCACTGAAGCTAAAAAAAAACTTCCAATCATTCAAGTACAATAAATGTAGAGACATTTTTGCATCACTCTATTTATTCTGGCTGTTGACCAAACTAACTTGCAATTCTAAAAACCCACAGCTGCCAATGCAAAATAATTCGAAGTGGCAACATATCACTCTGAACTGCAATCACAGCACAAGGTGCTACAATTTGTAAACTCAAGCTTATCTAGCATTTGTTTTTATAAATGCATTTTTTTAATGAAGAGAAATTTGATTATAGAAAATCAAGCTACATTCCAAGCATTTAGTTTAGAAGAGATGAAATAAAAATAATTTCCAGTTTACATTTGTCTGCATACTTTCAAAACTCTCTTGGAATTTCTGCTTTATTCTGTAAGAGAAAGAGAGACAAGAGAAAGGTGTGCAGCTACTCCTAGGTTATGGTGGCTTTGTGAGACTGATTATCTGCATATTAATACAATACAAGAAAACAGTAAAGACATTAAAAAAAAAAAAACTAAACCAAAAAACAACAACTCCATAGGTATGACAGGTATTTTTACTGAAATAATAACTTGCAAAGAGCATTAAATCACAGCACCGTGCATTCTTTTATTGCAACTGTGAGTTAATAGAACTGTAATTGTTTTTTATTTATTACTCTTACAGATATAATTTGCAATTTTTTTGGCATCCTGATGACCAGGTAGATAAGATGTAGCTTTGCATGTATATGTACATATGTGTATATGTTGAATCTTATATTTCTGGCAATTATATTATCCACATTAAATGATATATCAATCACAAAAAAGCTAGTGATGGGCAGGCATTGAATATAGGCTGCCCAGGGAAACGGTTGAACCACCATCCCTGGAAGTGCTCAGAAGGCATGAGGGTGTGGCACTTGGGGATACAGTTTAGTGTGAACATGGTAGTGTTGGGTTAATGGTTGGACTCAATGATCTTAGAGGTCTTTTCCAGCCTTAGTGATTCTAAGATTCTTTCATCTTAAAATATTTTAGGGAAATAGTCAAACTGATGAAAAATTTTTAGAAACACTCTTTACTGTAAACTCAAACCCAGAACATCTTCTTGGATCATGTGATTCTGATAGAATTTGTTTGTCTGTGGTAGCTGATCCTGAATAAAACTGCCAGCTCCCACCATGTCACCTGAGTACGGGATGTTGTGGGGAGAGAAAGCTGACCAGGTGCCTGGACTTGCTGAGCTGTACCAGATGACCTTACTTTATCTAGGATCTGAAGTAAGAGATTCATAAAGCTGTTGTGTTTATCAGGCAGCTTTCTCCTCCCCTTGTGATAAAGTCTTCTCTGTGGAGCAGAGAAGACCCCAAGGCTTTCTTTTTTAGAGAAGTAAAAATGAATAACGCTTCGTTAGTCCGGAAGGGCTCTCAAGAGTATACACTTGCTCAAATTACTGATAAGTGTGCTTGCATGGGTTATGCTCCCTGCCCCCAACAGCGCTTTTATATCACTAAACAAATTAAAGAAGCAGCTGTAGCAACAACGGTTAGAATCCTATTTCACCACTCTTTAGTAAGAATCCCACATAGTAGGCTGCAGGCCCGTGTTCCCATTGTCGCCCTGTAATTGCCTTTGAATTCTTTTTTTGGAAAAGAGTGGAATTCACTAGCAGTGGAGAGTGGAGAGCAACTGAAGACTGGAATAGCTGATGATTATTTCTTATCAAGTGTTTGAGTGCCCCCCAGCTGAAGGTGACAAGTAGGTGGCAGAGAAGCTCATGTTTTGGACTGTTGTGTGTTTCCTGGACCTTACAAAAAATGTGTAACTTCTTTACGCTGTCAGTAATGTCATATTCAGGCAATGAACTTTGAAGGCTCTCTGCAACTTTTATGCTATGCATTCCTTAAACCTTTGCCCAGCAAGAACCAGAATGTAAATTGGTGAATGTAAATTTTCATCCTTAGTTACAGCATCAAAACTCCGCCATAAATAAAAAAATAAAAAAATCTCCAGATTATTCTGCGTATGTCTTAATGTCAGATTTAATTGAAGCAAACAAATACATGCCAAAATGTATCTATGTGTTAATGCAGGGTAAGGAAGAGATAGATAGTGTTTCAAATGATCTGTAATTTTAAGTATGCTTTTTATTTTTTCCCATTAACTACATGATTCACTAAACATAAATATTTTGAAAATGTATATCATTTATTTGATTGACGGTAATGGCTTCTTTGGAATCAACTTAGTCAAGTGAATCAATATATACATAATTTGGAATTTATTTAAGTAACTGGTGAAATTAGATAGCTGCATATATATATATATACCAGTTGAACCAGAGGGGACTGTTAAAACAGTAGCAATCATCCTACTAAGCAGGCATGCGGTTTTCCATAACATGTTTATAAGTTTCTGTGCCCAAAATGCTTCTGACAAGTTATTCCTCTATTTTTTTTTTAATTATTTATTTTTATTTTCTTTTGAATTAGTAATTCCGCTACAAAAAACTAAGAGGACAAGAAAGGTGTATGTCAAAGAGATCAAGAATCCAAATTGTCAGAAAAGTGCTTGGAACATATGTTAATTAATCTGTCTTTGATCTGTTCCCAGAACAGTCAGCGTATGTAGAGTCAGATCCAGATTAAATAAGAATCAAACAGTACACAGAAAATATACTCATACTGTCTCACTCTAATCTCATATGTAGTTTTATAGAAGGACTCTGTCCTGACTGGATTTGAAAGAAGAGAAGGCCATATGCCGTATTCAACAAGAATATGCTGTGTTTGTAAATAATATGACAAAAAAGAAGGAATTGACTGTAATTCACCTTGATGTAAAAACTGATAAAAAGCTGCTTATTTCTTTGTCTGACATTTAATATGGCAAATTCTGTATTTATTTTTCTTATTAAAAACTCCCCTACTATTGGATCCAGGAGAAAGACCATTCTGATATATTACATTTGAAATGGCAAGTCATGGGTTTTAAGAGCTTGTAACAATTAATTGGAAAGAATACTAACACAAGTGCCGTGAGATCAATCCACCCATTTGTAAGTGATCAGCAAACCCCAGCAATGCAGGAAGACTTAGAGAAAACAGGCAAGCATGTTGTGCTCATGAAGCTCCAAAAAGAATGTAGGAATGAGATCACAGCTTCTGTAAAGGAAGCTGAATTTCTCTTAAAAAGAGGACCAAAAGGTAGACTTGGTTGTGAATACACATATGCATCAGTTAAAGTGGTCAACCAATTTTGTAAATGACTTCCCAAAATTAATCAATTGAATGCATTATATTCCTAATCCAGACAGATCAACATGGAGGAAGCTTGTAAGTGCCTCAGCCCACCACAGAGTATAAAAAATAAGCCAGCAACAGAGAGAACTTTGAAGAGAGCAAAGAGCCTGAACTGGTTTTAACTCATGCAGTCCTTTCCAATGCCAGAGGATGTTCAGTTGTGACAGTAGGCATGACAGCAGGAATCATGTTTGTACCGTGATCCAAGTGTACATTGCAGTTGTTGTACTGTGCTTGTGTTTGAAATTCAGTGTATTGCTGTATCACTTTTATAAATCAAAAGTCCATGTAATGTCAATTATCCTCAAATAAATAAATCTGTACTAAAACATTAAATCTTCTTCATGTGGAAAAAAACCCCCACAAAACTAAAAGAATCAGAGAGTATTGAACTATGACACACTGAGGTTATATCTGTGAAATAAACTTAGTTTATTTCATAGTATTATGAAATTTCTTTTTTTTTTTCAGTGATGGCAAGCTCTGATATCTGCATCACTTTTCTTTAAATTTGCTTTTAATTTTGAAATTTTCCATTTCTTAAAAATTGAAAAGAATTTATGTGTTCAAAATAAATGAAACCCCCTTTTTCAGAATAATTCATTCTGGTCCTAAGGCATTTGTCTCTTTCTTCAATTCACTGAAAATGATGCTTTTATTTTAGCTAGCACTTTTGTTTTTGTAACCAAAATTTTATTTTAAAATCAGTTCAATCCTTATATTTGGTTGCTATATAATATATTTTTTCTTTCTTTATGTCTATTTAAATTGAATTTAGTTAAATGGTGGGGCTGTTTTGTATCATCTGATGTGGCATAAGACATGATCATCCTTTACTTGTTTTGCAGACAGGAAAGGTGGAAAGGAGAAGCTGTAGAGAGCTCCTTGAACCCTTCTTTACGTTTCCATTTTTGCGTAGTAAGCAAAGCTGGTATAAAATACTGTAAACACATATGTTAATTTAGGTCTAATATTTGAAAAACTGGAATAGTTCTATGATTTTCAAGTCAAAACATGCACATAATTCTGCAAAATTATATCTGTAGAATTTAAGTGTTGAATATATTTGAGTTTATGGACATGAATAATTTTGAAAACCATTTTTGTTTTACATCTATCCATAATATGGGGGGTTTTGCACAAATATGACCATTTAAAAGGAAAAGAGATATGGAATTTTCCAAAGGTTGATTCATAGTAAAAACATAAATGAGGTACTCAGGTTGCACTGTCAAACTAGTCATATTTGCTGGTAATCCACACCCCATACCCGTTAACAAACACATTTAGGATGGCATATTTTTGGTGCGGGTCTAAAAAATGATGATTTGGTATTTAGAGGATGCATGAACTCTTAATCCGTATCTTTCAAGGAGGGCAAGTTATAAGACAGAAAGTGCTGCTTGTAGATGAAATATCATTTTTCAAAAATCTCTAAAGGGTGGATGATGGCAAGGCTCTTTTGTGAAATCAGTCTACAAAATCATTCCAAACATTTTATTTGCATACATCCTCTTATTTGTGAGAGAGGAAACATAGTAGGGTGTAGAAACTGGATATACTTTTTAAATCTCTGCTACTTCCTGTCCAGAAATTTTATCAATTTAGTATATGCACAAGCACACAGGTAATAATTTTCTATTCACTTTGGTTCTCTTTAAGATCCCCTTCATTTTAAAAATAGTGGTATTGCTAGATTTTTATGCCTTTATTTTTTTGTGATTTTTCCCCCTATTTAATTATATATTATTATCTTATTCCTCTCGGTGACATCTGTTAATTTCATTTGGCTGTGTAATGTGATTACCATTACCCAATTTCTTAATGATTACATTGTGAATAATTAATATTTTTTTATTCAGTTTCATTGCCAGGAAAACATTTATCTAAATTACACAGAAAACCTTTTCATGTAATCAGCCTCACACATAACTATTTCCTCTTTTAAAATTAATCTTAACTTTTAATTGCAAGATTCCATTGTTCCAGAAGTTTTTTATTAAGTCCTGTTGTGCCCAGAACTGTCAAATAAGAATGCACAGTCTCTGCTTTAAGTAGTTTTTATGCATCAGATAAAAAGAAGTTACTAAAATGGCACAATTTGCAGGCTTAAATTTTTTGTGTGGTACTTCATTTAAGAGTGATTGCCCTTCTCAGTCTCTGTTTTCACTTGCAATAGCCATAAAAATATTTATTCTACAGCTCATGATCAAGTTGTGAAGAATTCCTTTCTTAAAACTGAGATTTTAATTAGTTACTAATGCTGTTATCTTTTCTTCATCTCTAGCATTTTTAAGTTTACCTTTAGGAAAGAGTAAAAGCGCTCAACAGTCATGGTCAATTGTTTTCTGAGAAGTAAATCCATATAAAAGATTGAGGCTGATATCAAGAGGGCAAGCAGCAGTGATAAATCTGTATTTCTGAGCATCATTAGTCTGATTCAACTGCTTGGAGAGCTTGGTAGGAGTGCCTCAGTGGTCAGAATGGTAGAAATACAAATTCTGCTTATATTCACTTGTTGGAATAGGGAGTACAGTTTAATCAGCTAAAATACAAGATCTTATTTTGTTTCTGATCTGTGAAAGCCCTGGAAATTTACGAAATTGCAGTGGCAATTTGGCAGATTACTATTGCAATGAGATAAATTGTCCATTAGGTAGACAGAAAAAAATCACAGCCTGATGCATCTTATAATTGCAAAGTGACACTGAAGAAACAATGTAAATTAGTAAACCTATAGTCACAGAATCTACTTCTAGAGTACTTTTTACTTTCTATTCAGAATCTATCTCAGTATTACTCAGATAGTATCTAAAATAGGACAATCATTAATGGAGATTCTATAAGTATGACCTCTTCCTTTTTTCAGCAAATCTACCCCAAAAAAATCCCCACATTCCCGTCCTGAAGTAGTCTTTACAAAGACTACTCCATGACAGGAATGTGGGGAATTTATTTATGTGATACCTGCAGACTGTTTCCATTGTCCCAATTACAGCAAAAGTATTTTCTTCTAGAGTTAATCCAGTTTCTGATTAAGAAAAAAAAAAAAAGTATTTTGAAATATACTGGCAAATTAACAACCATGTAGGAAATCCAAATTAAGACACATTATTATTTCAGGGAGGAATGAGAAAAAATAAATACAATGGAGCAAACTAAGAAAAGAGAAAGTACTTTTGAGGTCTGGAATTAAGAATATCAGGTATTCAATGAGTGGCATTTTTCAGTAGCAATGGTGGTGGTACAAGAAAACTAATTGGGATAAGGACTGGAGTAAATGCACTGCCTACAATTTGTCTAGTCCTGAAATGTGACCACAGAACAATTGAATAAGGCACTGTGTGTAGTTAACAGGGAAAGAGAATGACATAGAGTATAGGGAAGAGAAATAAAAGACATAAGGATCCAGAAACATGGAGTGTTAGAGCTATGATTACCAACAGCCCAGGTTATAACATCAGACAACTTTCCCTTTTCTAAAATAATTTAGTCTTACAGATACGGAATAAAATTAGGATAGTAATGAGCTTTTTTCTTGCACAGATACAAAAGGAAATAATGGGGAGAATAAAGCTGCTCTGTCAGAGTAACAGGGACTAGATCTGTTCCTGGAGTCTTCAAGTGCTTCTCCAAAACATTTGAGGTAGAGACATACACAGATTGATGCAAAACCCTTATTTGGTAAGTGATAAAGCTAGATGATCCCCAGGTGGGGACCAGATTTATTTGGAAGAAAAAAAAAATATGGGGGCAACAAATTATTTTCTCTCCTCGACTAACACAATTCAAGCTGTTCATGCTTCTTCCAGTCTTCCCTGATAAAATATGACTTCTGGAATCAGCTTTCCTTTGATTTCTCCTATGTGGTGCAATGAAGTGTTAATTCCCCAAACGTGTGGTGGAATGCTGAATGATAAACTCCCATAAAAGGACCTGGGCCACTAAGAAAATTTCAGATAAATTGTTTATCTCAGTTGTGCTTCCAAGCCTTTAGAGGTTTGCCATTTCTAATTTACCATGAGAGTTGTGGGAAAATAATCTTTGTTGCTGGCAAAACTCACAAAAGTCATGTTTTGCCAGAAAAAATAAGGCCTTTTTGGGAAAGCTGATGGTGGCGGGGAGGGAGAATTAGAAAAAATGAACACAAAATGCCTAAAATTATCACTAATACAAAATGCCTAAAAGATACAGGTTTTTGAGATGAAGGTACATGTTTACTGCTCTGCATGGAACACATCTATTATATTTTGTTATTTTCTTAATATTTTTGAGTGTGTATAAGATGCTATGGTACTTGGAGTTGCGTCTTTTATTTAAATATAAACATATAAAGATTGTAACTTCACATCACTAATAAGCGATAATTTTTTCCTTCTTTTCTGGAACAAGACTATGGTGTAATGTATCTCATCCCAATTCAGCACAGTTAACCATCATATTTGACTTCTGAGGTCAGCGTTCATGTTTTTCTCATGCTGTAAAAAATAGATGCAGAAATAATCCCTTTGCTGACTTCTCATTTTCTTCTTTATAAATCATTGTCATAGAGTGGTATTCTCCCTATATTTATAAAGGCTTGAGATGAAAAACTGAAATGTTCCTACTTGGAAACTCTAAATATAACATATTGTGTTCAAAATACACCTCTGCCAGAACAGTATTCAGGCTTCAAAATAGAAAACATCCATATTAGAAAATTTGGGGATTTGCTCTGTTAAGGCTCTTTAAGAGTGTCTGCCTCCTCTAGTAGCTTCAGCCCAAGACTCCCTCCTCCCTGGCTGCTGGAGACAAACTTGATACCTGAAGTCCCCATCCAGGCTGAGAGATACAGCTGGTTATTTTCCCTTTTGCAGGGAGACAGAAAGTGAAATTACACAGGAAAAAATATTCAAGAAAAATGGATTTTTATAGTAAAATATGGTATAGACTGGGACTGTACTGACTGGCCCTTTTTACATGCAACTGTCCCCTTTTATCTCATCTGTTCTTTGTCTCCCCCACACTTGTTCCTCCTGATGTCTCATGATGCCCCCTTTTGCCCATCTTTGACCCTTACCATCCCTGACAAATATAAAGGACCCAATAATTGAGTGCCAATTAGATAAACTTTATTAAAGCGAGAAGTCGAAGGAAGCAGCGCGCTGGGAAAGCCGGAGAGCACGTGTCTCATCTCCTGCTCCACACACAGCTTTTGAAAGTTTTCCCCACAATCTCCCATTTTTATGACTTTTTGGTTTACACACACCACTTGGTCCCTCCCCAGTCCATGTTTTCCTATATTTGGTCATAGTTGAGTCTTCAGATTCTGGGAGTCTGGGGTCTTCTGCCCTCTCATGGTGGTCGATGGATGAAGTCTCTCCTCTTCCTCGCAGCATGTCCCTGGAGACTTTCCACTGTGGTCACCATGGTTTCACCATATCTCTAATTTTCTCTCTTTCTTCATGTCTTATGATACAAAGCTACATTACATTATCCTGCACCAAGGCCGATCTCTCTCTAACTTTTCTGTTTCTGCAGTTTCTGCAACTTATAGTTATTGCGTAATATCTTCTATATAGTTACAATTTCTGCAGTTTGCTTAATAGCCCTGACATATTTATAATTATTAGCTATAACATTTAACACAAATTACCTAAATCATTCATTTCATTTATAACATCCCATAGCAATTTTTATATATTCCACAAGCCCCACTCAGGTAACCTTGGTTACTCAAGTAACCACTCAAGTAATACTCTTGCTATTTTTTTATCCTGTGGCAGTAAGAGTGTTCAAGGTAAGCATCTTCAAGGCTGTATCTGAGTAGTTCCTTTATGTCCTATCCACCATCTGAGCTCTGATGATCTTAATTATTCTCACCATTGTTACTTTTAGGTTTGTGTGCACATATGCTTAATTATAAATTTCTTTGTTACTTGTTTCTCTTACACTGAATAGCCCTTAATCAAGGGCTTAAACCAAGTAGCTTAAACAAGCACACACACTCACTTTCCACATTCTCTTACACAGAATTTAAGCTTTTTTGGTTTTCTAGGGCCAAAAATTAATAAAGGCCAAATTCTTGATCAAATATCTGTTCAAGTTTTCCATTTCTACAAGTATGACACACATTTAACAATTTCTGTGATTAAAGGAGTTTCCCTTTCTTTCCTTATTTCTTTTGGTTACTGAAAGACTTTTTCAAGAAAGATAATAAAATCAAAGCCTTTAATTAGTGTGATTTTTTCTTCTTTTACCTTCTAAATTCAAATGCATCAGTGAATTAAAGTTAGTAGTTACAAGGTTCTTGATGTTGATGTTTCTCCGTATGCAACTTTCAATCTACTCCCCCGTAAAATTAGAATGATGTGAGCTCCAGAGATATTTTTAAACCCTGACAAGTTGAATACAGAACTTGGCAATGGAAAACCTGAATAGTATATTTGATCAAGTATTTGATCTTAATTTATTAATTTATAAAACAATGTTTACAGCTTCTCACATACTCTGACATGGCAAAATCTGTTTTCTTCTTTTTTTTTTAATATTAATTTACTTGGATTATTGACAGCACTATTTTTTCTTTCCAAGCACTGCTTTACTTGACTGCTACTAATGATACTCTTCTATGCGTTTGTTGGAATGTTTAATGGTCTAATGTTAGTCTATGGTTATGCTATTAAGACAGAGCAATCCTCATTACCAGTTATCTTGAGAAGCTGCCAAAGAATTTGCTATTAATGATGAGAAAGGCTGTTCTCAAAAATGTTACAAATTCTAGTGTAATTTAAGATATTCACATTAGCCTTCTCTTTCTTGAATAAATATATTTTTTAAAAAAATCTTTCAGGCTAGCTGAAGCATTTATGGAATTTTAATCCCTGGATCCTATCTTATACATCCATTACAAAATAATTTTTTTCTCATTATTTGAAATTAAATAATTTTAGACAGCAAAATGCAACAGTAAAAGTGGTAAAATATTTTCAGTGGATATATGGAAAGTATTAATGCCCTGTGAATTTAGTTATTTAAAAAGACAAAAATGCTCAAAGAAGTCAGCTGACAGTTTCATTTTTTCAACCATTAGTTATTGATAACATAAAAATAATTTTTATTTTAATTTTTGAATAATTGAAATATTAACATTATTAGTCACTATTTTTTATTTGTGATTTTGATCTTGTTTTGTGATAGAAAGTTTTTAGAATATAAAAACCTTTCTTTAATGCACAAATTTTCTATTAATTTCTGTCAAGTAAGTTTGTAAACAACACCATGGCAAAGTTAGGTGTTGGCTCTGGAGGCAGCTGAATAAGATGTAAGGATGATGGTCGATGGCAATGGCATGAGCATGGAAAAGTGAGAGAAACAGTGAGACGTGGGAGCTGTTGCAGTAGTGGTATGTATGAGATGAGATGTGGCAGCAGATTGCTCAACCGTCACAGGCATTTTGTTCAGGGTGTCAATGTACTATCTGACTCCAGCAACAGGAGACTCCATGTCTTGCTGTTTCCCCAGCTTGTCTTGTTTTTCACTTGTCCCAGGAGCTACTTTCCAGCATTCAGAGGACCATGGATTTGCCAGCAGCCAGAAGTGGACAGAAGATAGAGAGGAGGGATACAGGCTGGAACATGAGCATGACTTTTTCACCTACCCCTCTTCCCACTATCAATTTTTTATTATCTTGACAGCACTGGGAATATGTACTGGGCTCTGATGGGAAGCTGAAGAAGGGCAAGCAGAGAGCAGAGGCAGTCACACAGGCAGTGTGATCATCACAGCAAGCAGCTGTGAGATTTGCTCAGTCCGTTAAGTCTTGGACTTTTTGGAAAATATGGTGCTTGGGGGAAACTACTGACTTGTATCATCCTAAGAATGAGGACAATAGTTTTGCAGAGAAATCTTCAGCCAGCCTGCAGAACAGCATGTTTGCATAAATATTACTTAAGTTTTGTCATTATGCCCAGCAGATCCTTACTCTGGGCAAGGCTCCTAGAAAGATGAAGCGGCTAAGTAAATGCAATAGACCAGCAGCAATCACAGCAAAATTATGACAAAGGCTTGTTTATCATGTCTGGATTCCAGTCTAATTAGTCACATAAAAGTTGTCCTCTTACCTCAGGCAAGAAAAGGCCCATGCTCCTTACCTGCATATGCATTATATAAATTAAAGTGGTATTTTGCATCTGTATTAAGCATTGGATCTACTAAAACCTACCACATCACTGCCAGTGCAGTAGGGATGGGATGCTTTGATGTGTGGCAAGTTAGAACTGATATAAATTTTCTGGTAACCTTTGTTTCACAGGTATAAAAGATGTTGTTGGAAGAAAGGTTACCACACTCCACTGGCTTTTGTTAGTGAAACAGAAATATCTGATGGGATTTTTGCTGGGTAGGGAACCACTGTGGTTCCTTCTGACTTCAGAGCCAAAAATACACTCATTATGACAAATTCCTGTCTTTCTCTCCACCATGACTCCTTTTTGGTATAACACTTCTTGAATCCAGTTCTGGGTTCTCCAGTACAAGGGAAAAAATTACATAGTACAGAAAATCCTGAAAAGGGCCACTAATGCGACTAAGTCTGGAGTATAGCCGTGAGGAGAGGCTGAGAAAGATGGGACTGTTAAACCTAAAGAGAAGGCCCAGGAGGGATCTTATCAATCCATATAAATACCTAAATGGAGGGTGCAAAACTGATAGACCCTTTCCAGTGGTGCCTAGTGGGAGGACCGAGGCAAGGCACAGAAACTGAAACACAGGAAGTTCCCTCTGAACATCAGAAAGAGATTTTTACTGAAAGCTCTCCTGACAAATCAGAGATCATCAGAACAATTTCTTACCTTTGTTGAAAACAGTGGAGAGAACACTCAGTTGCCTTAATCAGGTTACAAGTTTCACTCTGTCATGTTTTTAAGGTATTTCTGTTCAGTGTTAGTAAAACATAGAGGAACCTTTGAATCAAATGAGAGAACTCATGATCTTCCCTTCCCTCCCTTCCCCAAAAAACAAACAGAACATTATGTACATGTGACAATTTTTTTTATGGTAGCGTGACAAAGATCTGGAATGGGCTGTCTG
>JADMLD010000813.1:0-68113 GCA_017589585.1 Phylloscopus whistleri
CTCTTCGTTCGTGCATTTAGATTAATTTTTATCACTGCTCTAATTCTGTGCTGTGTGTTCGTGGATACTTTTAGCACAGATTGTTTTTAAACAAAGCACAAAGTTTAAGTAATACTATTTTATTAAGAGTTATGAGAAGAGCTTAAAATTTTGACTCAGTTCCACTGTGCTTCTATTGCAAAGTCAAAATAAATTCAGAAACAACTTCAACACATTTTGACTTTATGCAGTAGAGGAAAAGTTTCATGCCAACCTTCAGTTAGCCTTATCTTGATACCATCATAGTATTGTCAGTCTCTAAGTATCCAAAGTATCATTACACAGGCTGGCAGTCAGCTAGAGTGAAGTGGCACTCTGGCATGTCTCTAGCATCAAGTCTTCACAAAAATTTCATTGCCACAAGGCGGATGTTGTGGTGACATCTCTGCCATCAATCTGTCATTAAGGGATCCCCTTAGCTGCTTATCCAGAGAAGGTTTAAAACTCCTTTGCACATTCATATCTTGCAACATATCAGGAATAGGTCATAATGTTTTTTCAAAACAGTGCTTAAGCACTTTAAAATGGGCACTGGATATATTTTCTCTAGTCATTATCTTCCCTTTTGTCACACAAATATTGTAGCTCCACTACTGTAATGTAATAGTATTTTATAATGCATATAATATCTGAAACACTCTATCAATACATATTTTATGAGAAAAATGAGCTCATATATGTAGCTCTTTTGCCTTGTATCAGCAGCAAAAAGCCCCTACTTCAACATTTTTAATGTGATTCCTAATCAATAAATGAAGAGCATTGTGTCTCAAAGTCCTAACAAAAATAACAAGTTGCATCAACCCTTGCAGCCAACCTTCCTCAAATTCTCAGCAAGAATCTAGCCATAACCTATGTGTCTGAGCAGGTTTTTATTAGGGCCCTAAGCGCCTTCTGCCTTCTTTTTACTCATCAGCACAATTTATTAAAGCGGTTATTAATAAGGTACTAAATACCTGTATATCCATATAGTGAAACCCTTTTTCCTGTGATTCACTTCATTTATTAACAGTAAATTTAATAATTTGCAGTAGCACCTCATCAAACTTGTAATGGAATTAAAAGTAAGAAGAGGATTGGAGAGATCCAAAGAAATATTAGGGCATGAACTAATTATTGATATAACTACACTAATCAAAGTTTAAATCAAAGATGTTCACAGAGACATTTCAATTTAAGAAAAAAAAGTTGTTTGATTTGAGGTATTCGTAGGATTGCTTTAATTGAAAATGAAGAATAAAATGGCTAGAAATTATTTTACTTGCATTATTCCTGCCAGTGCATAAGAATATATATATTTTTTGACCATGTCCTCTCTTGAGCTACTTTGACTTGTTACTTTTGGTGATATTTAGAGTGGAGAAGATGAAAAGGTAACAAAGAAAAACAAAAATCCAAGAAATGAAGGAAGACTGGTATATAAGGCCTGATTTTGGACTTGGCTAGATTTCAAAGCAATGATTTCTCTGTAGAAATAAATATTTAAAAGTTGCGTTCTTGCATACACTAAGTCCCTAATGATGTTTACCATAAATTTATTTAATCTGATTGAATTGAGCATTGGTCCTGAGTGATTTCCCTGGCAAAAAAGGTAAAAATATCTCATTTGTGGCTACTTTCATTTGATGTTATTCGTAATTTAATGTAGGCTGAAGCAATCCTGAAAGTCTTCTATACAACTCTCCAAAATCTTGACTCACTTTATGGCTGGGGACCTAAACAACTGCTGCAGAGCAACTGTTTTCTCCCTTGTCAGTGCATAAGCCAAACTATAAATGAAAAGTTGGGCTACGAAATTGCATTTTTCTCTCAGAGTAGCCAGAAGTGTTAAATGTTCAAATTCATATAATCATTATGTGTAATTTTAAACACAATAAAGCAGATGGCTCAGAACAGAACCAGCCTCCTTTGGTTGTTGACTTGCTAAAAGAAAAATGTCTATTGATATTAGTGCATGAAAATTTTAGCTGTGAAATTGGGTTCCTTTGTTGCTTTACTCGTCCCTGTAATTAGGAAAACATTTCAAAAAATTAAAAAGTTGTTTTGTAGGCTCTCTTGTATTTCAGCCAGCTGATGTGTACTTTGACTCTATGATTAACACGTCCTTGTTTTACTACAGGACTAGTTTTACAGACTGATTTAGAGGATGCTGCAGAGGCTTCTAGCAACAACAGAGAGAAACAACTAAGGGACTTTTTACTCATTAGTGAATCAGGTGAGCTAAAACAGAAGCTCAGGACTTGGGGATTAAATGTGTTAGGCTTATTCAGTTATTAACAACCTATGTCTTCGAAAGCTGAGAGATCATCTTACATTTATATTAAAATGTTACATTATATCTAAAATGCCTTATTGTGTAATAGTGAAGGGAAAGTAACTGGAAGGAAATCACTCATAAAAGAGTATTTCTAAAAATATATATCTGTAACTTTGGCATGGAAAGAAAATCTGACTATTTAGCAAAGGAAAATAGTGGGGTGTGGGAAAAGACTCCTACAGTGAGAGTTAATAAGTGAAGTTATACAATGGACTGACTTTTATGCCTCAGACATAAACCTTTGAATGCAAAGGTTTATAAAGTAAATGCTGACACTCTCTTAAACACTGTAAAACATTCTGTAATGGTACCAGATTTTTGGTATTTCTATATAAATACATCTATTTTAATAGCTAAGCCTTTTGAGAAGAAATAGTACAGATTACAGTAAAAACTACAGATAAAGGTATCTTCTTCTTTGCTGCAGTATAATAGGTGTCAGTGACATTCCAGCAACATATTAAAAGTAACCACAGTAAAACTCCTGACCTTCTGTCATTCAGTTAAAACCTTCAATGTGAATTACACTTTTAAAAATATAAGCTACTTATTCAGTTATTTGAAATAATTCTGCTGACTATTGATTTTTTTTCTCATTATGTTCACATTCTTTACTCACAAGAAATGACTTCAGAAATGAAATATCCGTAAGTACCACATTTCTTAAAGATTAGTTTGTGTGCTTTGAGATAACCATAATCATTTCATCCAGGCACCAAACTTGTAATGTTACTTAAAGTTGTAAATTCATAATTTTGTGCCAGAGGTTACAGAAACACTAATTTATTGTTATGAACTCGATTTAATCTCATCTTCTTTGAAAAATTTTCTTGGTAGGTAACGATTTCAAAATATAAAATCATCACATTAAATTGCTAGTTTATTTTGTCTGTTTGTTTTTCTTTTAAATTGTGCACATTTTTATCTACTACCATTCTATTATTGTCAAGTTATAATTCAAAAACCTCATGGCCTGCTATGGATAACATGTATTTGTCAAATTTAAACTTGTACTCACCTGCAAAGTTGAACCTTTCTCAAGATTATTACTGGGAATTGTAATCTGTAAAAGAAAGAGTAACTTCTGATTCATGACAGCCTTAAGCCTTTCTACAGGTAATGGGAAATGATTCTGTTTAGAAATAAAGAATTATTATCATCAGCCCTTCCCATCCTTCCACAGCAATGACTGATTATACCCAGGCTGGGATGAGCATATAACACCTTTTTAAAAGCAAGATGCCTCCTTTTAAAAAAGGAACTAGAACATAGTATTCACTGAAGTAGATACACACTGAAAATGCTGAAGTTGAAAGCACTGCTTATGCTTCAAAATGAACTATTTGCATTTTCTCCAAACCCTGGTGTCACAAGGTGGTGGTGTGTAACTACTGCAATGACTATTTGAGTTTTGAGGGGCTGGAACTTCTGCTCTGACTGTTGGAGGCTGTCCTTTCTCAGGGATCAGGTAGCATCAATTCTAGACCATGGAATTCCACCAGCCTTTACAGACAAGGCTGTTAAAAGCCTCATGTGATATGACTTCAGCAGCATTTGTGTGCTAGGCTGAACATAGGAAATTGTTTAAGCAGAGTATTTTATATATTGAATATAAGGGGTGCAATTATTTTAGCTACATGTTTGTGTGGTACAGGATCTAGGAGATGGATAAAGAATGTTGAATAAAAATTAAGGGATTTCTTTCACTGCTAGTAAACATCACAAGATTAAGCAATGTTGATCAAAGTTTTAGCATAGTAGAAAATAAGGTTTTCCAAGAGAATATATATTCTAAAACCTTTTGCTGTGTTTGAACCAGTGACCTCTTTGGAACTGGCTTCTCTGGAGCCACAGAAGAGGAAGCCAAGGAGAATGAATAAATTCTTTACTATTTGAAGTCAAGTTTGAAAAATATATTTTGATTGTTTTTAACTGTTTCTAAATGTCTGCTTTCATAAGAGATGCTTGCATGAATCTATATAGACATTCCATTGTTTTTGTCTGTTAACCAGTTATGAATGTTTATTCCCACAGGGATTTCCACATACATAAAAAAAAATTGCTTTTTTTTTCCGCTCTTGAAATTTGGTTTCCTACTGCTGCTGCCATGAATCTTATCAAAAGACACTTAGTTCAGTTGCAAAGACCCCCAGTCTTCTGATTTTTTGGGGTTTATTTCACCAAAATCTTTTTGCATTTGATTTTTTTAACCCAATTTTAAAGTTAAAAAATTTAGTCTTAATATTGAATATCTAATCTAGATTCACATTTCTATTTCCAAGACAGAAATGTGTGCATGAAATATTGTTGCAACATTCTCTCCTTATTTAAGCCACATGACACTTTGGGCTGATGTTATTACCAGAGAGAAAATGAAGATATTTTGTGGTTAATCAGGTGAAGTTCACAAGTACTTTTTGATTTAGCTCCTGGATGTCAGCTTACTCTGTAGGATATACTGAAGTTTAGAAAATAGTGTACGAAGAAAAATAGACACACCCCAAATCATCTCCTGCTTTTAAGCACTAATCTAAGAGAAGTGGCTCTCTAACAAAGGAGCAATAAATCAAAAATGAAAACACATCCCAGTGGCTTGTAACAACAATACAGTTCAAGATTAATTTTGCAGTGCATCAGTTGCAACATATCTGGCCCTTGTTATCTTTGCACTATTTTTATGTCCCTGTAAAAGAAGACTAGTCCATTACCTCTTAATATCATGTAGAGAAAATTACTGTGTGACACAAGGATGGCTGTGGAATTGGTACTGCTTGAAATGTTTTTTCAAAGGCAAATCACATCAGATTCATCCGCCTGTCTTTATAGAGTCTTGGCAGTGTTAAGAAGCAAACCAGGTTATATATTGCAAAACAGGCTACACTTTGTGTTATAGTTTTAGTAAGTGCTAAAATACACTCACCAGTTTATTTTGTTATCCTATTTGAAATCCTTTTTCAGTTTACAAGGTGATGAACAATATGGGAATTATTTGGAAATTACTGAAATTTGCTTTACTCTTGCATTCAAAATAATTTTGTGTTGCCACTGTCCTTTTTCCTTAGGCAGAACACTCTCTCATGTGTACTTTATTTCTGGTGGTACAAACCAATGCATTTGGAGCTTTTATACTGTTAATGACTTTTTATTTTTTTAGCTGTTCTCAACAGCAAATTCTAAAGCAGTAATTAAATCTCTAAGCCAAATTCAGTCCTTAACTGCAAGAACCACTTGGAAATTTAGGACCACTACAAGGATTCTTCTATATTTCTTTTAGTGTTGTGCTGTGAATTCACATGCTGTATTCTGTATTATAACAATATTATGAGGACTGATTTTTGTTAAAAAATATTTTATAGATTTAGTATCTATGTATATAACACCATGCCATTTCATTAAATTTGTAGCTAGTGCAGATTTAAAATGGCTGGTTGATTGAGGAGAGGATTGAACTTCTGGAAAGGATGGTTGCTCGTTCAACCACACTTAAGCTTCCTCAGTCAAATGAAGATGTGGTTTGATAGTTTATTCATTACCTGTAAGTAAACCCAAAGTATAATTATCTCTTCTTCTTCTCATCCTCAAAGATAAACTTTGAAATAACATGTCTTTGTCTGTGAGAATAGAAACTAATGTTGTAACTTTCAGAAATCTTTCCTGTAACAGAACTTTTTAATTCTTAATTCTAAATAAAAGACACTTGGATCTTCTGAACACCTTTGAAAACACGCTGGAAGTGACATTCATGCCAAGTTAATGAATATAAAAGCAGCAGAGTTGTGCCTTGGAGGTTGTCAACTGCTAGAAAGGCGGAAGAAGCCAGAAGCAAGTAGTGGAATTGTCAGAAAAGGTAGCCAATTTGTATTTCCTGTGTTAATTCAGTCACCTAGGGTGTGGAGGAGAAAGCAAGCATGGATGGTGGCCTGTGCAAAATGCTGGGGAACAGATTGTTTGCTCCCAAGTTTGCTTGTGGACTACATGTCAGCAACAGTGAAGAAAGACAATGTACGCAGATCCAGCAGCATTTGCCCTGCGCAAAATCATGTTGACTTATTAACTAAATTGTAGGAAACTTGCAATTAGTGTATTCATGTTGAGGTTCACACTATTTTGTTATTTCAAGCTATACAGGTCACACTTATACAGCCAGTTCAGCATCTTTCTGAACAAATCACTGCTGAGAAAAATATGGATACGTGAAGCAGAGGAATTCTTGTTACTCTTTGTGACTACTGAAAATGGGAAGAAGCAGCTGTGTGTGTGATTAATTGTGTTGGTTTGGGTTGCTACATATCACTTTCTTAAATATCAGGGTGTCCTGCTGTTATTTTTAATCTGCCATCTTTGATGAAATGTAAACAGACTGTACATTAGCTGCCACAGTATTTTCAGTATAAAAGTAATATCAGACCTCTAGTCCCAACTTCCACCAGAGTTTGCCAGGGTTTTACTTATGTGGATGCATGCATAGAGAGAGAGAGGGGAAGAGCACATCCTTATCACCAGGAATTGTTCCTTTAAGAAACGTTAAACACAAATTTGACAAGTAATATATATTTGCTACACGCCTCTGCAGACTGTGGAATGGCTCCCAAGCTCAAATCTCATCATATCCCTCTCCACTTCCCAAATTGTATCTCCTTCTCTTTCCTGAGTTTGTGAAGTCTCTGTGGGTTTCTGCTCACTACACACTAAAACAGCTTTGTGAAAAACCAAGCAAGAGCTAATATTCTGTGTTCTCTCTGTGGCTTTGGATTAGCCTCCCTAGGAGTGGTTGGCCACTGGGTCTTGAGTTACTCTGACAAATAATGAATGATGCTAAGCTTTTTAGCCAAGTTGTATCTGTTTGGGGGCAGAGAATGTAGATGATGTCCCTTGTCTAATCACCGTCTTGTTTTGCAGCAGGCAAGCACTGAAACTTGGTAAAATTGTAAAATGTGCTCTGTGAATTTATACACTCCAGATTTTCCTATAAGGTTCATTTTTAAAGAATTTATCACTAATATTTTTACCACTAGTATGTAGAGTGAACTACATATTGCTTTGAGTATTGATGTAACTTTCTGAAGTGATGGATAATAGAGCTAAGTGAAAAATGCAAATATTTATTGTTAAGATGTCCATGTTTTGGTTTGGTGGCTTTGTTGATTTTGGTTTTTTAAATTACCAATCTGAACAAAAGGTCAGCTCATAGACCACATTGTCTCCTGTGGGCTTTCCAGATATTTTAACAATGTCATGTGGAATGTTTTAGTTTGCTGAAAATGCCTGCAGTGAATGACAATAGCTTGTGCCCTAAGCTGCAAGGCTACCAGGCTGCCTGAGAACACCAGGAACCAATTAACCCAGGAGCTGGGAACCTAAAACAAACTGACATCTAGGGCTTGCTTTGGAATTTCTTGCTAAGACACTGACAGTTGACTTGTTTGGAATTTACTGCTAAAAGGGCACTCAGTCACCATCTCGGAAACCCAGTTAATTAATCCTTGTCAGAAGAGCTTTACCCTGAATGCCTAATGCCTAGTTATACTGACCTTTAAAGTAACACTTGTAGCTGAGATATCTACCTAAGAGCACCCTGTCTGCTGGATGCTGGGTTTCAAAAATCGGCACAGCAGGGTCCTCACACTCTTTTCCTTTTGTTAAAGACTGTCATACTCATCCTGCTTTTATTCAAAACTTTTCATCTAGACATAGTGCAGTCACAGCTGTAGCTGAGAACACTTATGCTTTTCATGTTCCCTTACAGACCTTACAGGCCTCTTACAGACACAGCCAATACCTTCTCCAAGTACTTCCGTGTGCCTGTAATTGCATTGTCATCCTTAAAAAGTTTTTTCTGGCTGAAGTGAATTTCTCACTGCTCACAAAATTTTCACCTGTTATAACAGTTTATAGCTCTAGTCTCATGAAACTGATTCACAAGGCATGCATATAAACAGATCTGTAATTTTTGATTTGCTTTTAGTTTTTAGTACAGACTATTTATAAGATATAAACATGAGGTTTGGTTTTAAGAGTGGATCATCCAAACATCTCCTATCTACCTTTTATCAGACACTGGCATCCCATTACACAGCCAAGCAGTGGGTAAGCAGCAAGTCAGGTCCCTCAGCAGCTCATGCATAAACAGGCTGTCACAAACCTGGCATCATCAAGGTTACCAAGCTTTCTAAATCTGCATCTATTTGGGCATTAAAACCTCTCACAAGGCAGCTTCCTGTGCCCTGGGGTTCAGAGTTTGCTTCTGCAGGCTGCTGCTACCTGTGCAGCTGACGATCCAAATGGTGTGGCTGGGAGCTGTGGGAGTGAGCAGGTCAGTTCTTCAGCAGCATCCTGCTGCTTCTCCTGTTTGGCAGAGGGTGGGAAACACTGGAAGCCATGTCTCCCCAAAACACCATTGAAAGAAGTTGTTGGGAATCCATGAAGTCAAGGAGCTCCATGTTTTGGGAATTCCTAGCATGAGAAGGTTGGTGACTAGCAAGAAGTCACACACAGAATCACACAGAATCACTTGGTTGGAAAAGACCTTCAAGATCACCAAGTCCACTCCAGCCCTAACACCTCAACTAGACTACGGCACTGAATGCCACATCCAGTCTTTTTTTAAACACATATCCAGGGATGGTGACTCCACCACCTCTCTGGCAGAAAATTCCAGACTTTATCACTCTTTCTGAAAAAAACTTTTTCCTAATATTCAACCTATACTTCTCTTGGTGCAGCTTGAGACTGTGTCCTCCTGTTCTGTCAGTTGCTGCCTGGAGAAAGAGACCAACCCCACCTGGCTACAGCCACCTTTCTGTAGAGAGTGATAAGGTCACCTCTGAGTCTTCTCTTCTCCAGGCTGAACAACCCCAGCTCCCTCAGCTGTTCCTCACAGGACTTGTGCTCCAAGCTCCTCACCAGCCTCGTTGCCCTCCTCTGGACACATTCAAGCGTCTCAATATCCTTCCTGAACTGAGGGGCCCAAAACTGGACACAGCGCTCAAGGTGCGGCCTCACCAGTGCTGAGTACAGGGGAAGAATGACCTCCCTGCTCCTGCTGGCCACACTATTCCTGATCCATGCCAGGATGCCATTGGCCTTCTTGGCCACCAGGGCACACTGCTGGCTCATGTTCAGCTGCTGTCACCAGCACCCCAGGTGCCTTTCTGCCTGGGCACTGTCCAGTCAGTCAGCATTGCCTCAAAAACTGGAAATCAGCTGATTCCAGTTTTGCCGAATCAGCAGTTCCAGAGGAAAGCTGTTAGGTCAGAAAATTTTTCCACCTAATATCATGAGCAGAACAGTAATAGCAGCATATATTGCAGGAGGAGATTTGAAAAGGTCATTGACTAAATATTCATTTTCCATTGAGGATTACGAGCATATTTCAAGAGCAGAATGATGCCCAAGTGCTAAATTGTCTTTGGAAAGTTATATTTTTTTGTCTGTATGGCCCAGCCTGAATGGCTGAATGTCTGCTGCCTACCTAAGATTGCCCTTTGGAAAGTAGTCCCCACATGTGGTTTGTACAATTTGTTTGATAATTTAAAGTTCACTTTTCTTTTTCCTCTCTTTTTTTCCCCCATAACACTTTTAAATTCTTAAATTACAGTATTTTAGCAAAATAATTTTATGTTATTCTGATTTACATGCAGGCAATAGAGAAAAATCATCACCTTAAAATACAATTTGACTTCTCTAGAGGCATAAATCAGACACTGTCGATCAGAAAATGTGGACTTTCTGCAAAGGCACTAGAGTCACTCAGTCACCTGCCTGCACAACTACACAAAATAGAGAGATAGTTTATAGATATTTTAAAAACACACTTTAAACAAGAAAAATGCGCTTCAAAATCCAATGACATTAGCAATGCCATTCTACGATTTCAACAAGGACAATAATTGTTTCTTAAACAAAGAGACAGAAAGCAGAAAATAGAAACAATGCTTCATCTGAAAAGAGAAAAAAAAAAAAAAAGACAGTGACACACTGTGTTTGTGTTCTAATTTGCAGGCAGTCTTCCTGGCACACACACATAAATGGGGAAAAAGGAATAGAAATAAAAGAATCCAGACAAATTTGGTTTGCCTGTTGTATTTTACCGTACTGTATCATGATAATATATAACTAAAACTAAAAAAATATTGCTAGTGAATGTAAATCAGAGAACAAAGGTGACAAGAAGTTGGTCATACCTCCCCTGTGCTCCCTGTGAATCCTTTGATAACAAACAAGGTGATGCTTTGTATTGCACTGCTTGCACTCATGTTTCCTTGACTATTTAAGCCAAAAATAAAAGGAATCAACAAACCTGATAAATCAAATATTAAAACAGAAAACAGTATAATTCTGTTTTCCTTATTGCATGGGAGAGTTTGCACTCATCTCTGCCTTTTTCTGTATTCAGTTATTGATACCAAAATTAATGAGATGATACCCAAGTGATTATCTGCCATTTTGTATTGGACATCCTCTATTCAAAAGCGATAAATGATCTGAAGGCTTTTACAGTGACAGAAATATATATCAAGTATTATTAAATTATACTGTAGCATATAACACAATTTTAATTATAGTTAGAATTAAAATTTTTGAAGCATGAATTTCACCCTGGATATTGAAGTAGTTATTTGAGCTATTGTTACTGCAAATGGGATTGTGGTAGGTTCTAGATAAATGCATTGCTTGGTATAAATAGATCTTTAGTGGTGTGATACAAGAATTGTAGTTGCTGAGGGACTTTTCACTGACTCCAGGTGTTTTGGGTGAAACCTTTTGTTACTGTGCCTTTCTTGGTTATTTTTAGAAACATGCTCTGCTGTATTCTAGGAAGCATTTAGAGAGCACTCCCAGTTAGGGAGGAGCAGGGGATGAAAAAGGCATTTTGCAGCTTCTTACTCTAGGTGCCAAGGTGTACAGTTTGTTCTCAATTGCCTTAAAAATATTGGAATAAACCAAGCCAGCACTCAGTTAATACTTTGTTTATTTCATTTTGCAATATGTCTGGACTCTTTATCCAAACCCAAATAGCAGAAGGGTTGCATTTGAGCTGTAGTATATCTTGTTTCTGAAAAAGAGAGAGAAAAGTGGCATGGAAGTTGAATAGTTAGAAGCCTTAAAGGTTTATTCTGAAGTGGAGGATAGAAGCAAAAGGAGGATAAAGATTGTAAATCCCTAGAGACAGATTTATAAAATCATCCACAGGCAGTTCTTTATGAAATCCCTCAAGTAAACCAATATTCTCTGTCTTATGTACTTTCTCACAAAAGCATGTTTTCCAATATCTGTGTCCTTACAAATATTTTTATGCTTTTGTAACCACTGTAGTACTACCAGTGCAGTACAAAAATCAAATGATCTGCACTACTTTTAGTTCCATATATGGGGGTACAATTTTATTCTTGAAATGATAAAAAGTAACAAGAAGGTGGAGTTTTTAAAGAAGCTGCAGTATGGTTCTGTCATTCTATCATACTCTCATCAGAAGAAAACAGCCACCTTTTTCTGATGTAATACATGACAGAAGCTGTGAAAGGGATGAGTCTGGGCTAGTCATAACTGGAGAGAAGTGTCCATTTGGTGGACATTTGCCCTCTTCAGGCTACAATGTGTAGATAGACAAATATGTTCCATTATTTTTTGTAATTGTTTTTTCCCTATGAGTAGAGCTGTCAGTGGTTCAATTAGCAGCTCATGGACCTTAACATTGTGAACATCTTTGTTTGGTGCTTATAGCAAACAGTGTTTACAATAAATAAATTTATTTATAATTGTTTATAATTTAAAAACTTCTGCTCAGTAGGCATATGTGCAGTAGCTGGCACGTGGTTTCATCCTTGTCTCTGTATAGGATGAAGAATGTTTCTGTCTTTAGCAGAAAGATTTGTCTCATCTGAAACTGAAATTTGTAGATATTTTGCAATGTTGGTCTTGTCATGTGAAAACACCAGTCTTGATGTTAACTTAGGAAATAACAATCTAAATGTTGGTCTTCTAAAAGAATTCATGTGGTATTCCTCTCCAAATAAAGTTTTTTCCTTGGATGTGTGCATGTGTGTAGGTCTGTGCATGCATTTTTCTTGAATATGCAATAAATGTGAGAACCTTTACAGTTTGGAAAAGACAGAAGGTCCAAGATAAGGTTCCTGAGGAACCATCATCTTTTCTAGGTAGAGCTTTTCTGAGTACTCCAATAATATTTTTACTACAAAGAAATGTTTCACAAATACCTTTTTAATAGTTGCACTGGTGAAAAGGTGGGCAAATATTGTGCTGTTAAAGCTTCTGAAACAGTAACAGTTTATGGTATCATCGTATATATTGCAGTGCTACAAGTTTCACAGATCTAAGATTGTATTGATTCATATTGAGCTCAACACCTTCATCTGTTATAAATATCAATCTTTTGATTTTGACCACATCTGTACAGATATTTGTATAGTTGCAACAAAATAAGGAACAGTGAGATACTGAAATGCATCCAAAGCTTAAATATTGTATGGACAATAATAATAATAATAATAATAATAATAATAATAATAATAATAATAATGAATTGAATCTTAAATAATTTGAATTTTAATTCTGTTCTAGAGATATTACAATAGATTTCTTCTTTAGAAACAGGAGAGTTTAAAAGAAAAACAAAATTAAAAGTTATCTGAGCTGGCTGCTTCCATCTATACTTCTGCTAATACTTAAAGATAATAAGCCTCATCTAGCCAGAATGGAAGTGAAATTCTTATTGAAAGTATTAGCATACTTCCATATGCTTATATAATGGCTGAGTTTGATCTTACATTATCCAAACCTAAGGGAAAAGAAGCTTAGTGTAGAATTCTGAATCTTTTATGCTGAGCTGTAATTTCCTATACAGCACTTTATAAGCTTTCAGTGTCATCACACTTATTTTACATGTATTCTAGGCCATTCATTTTGCTAGCCTTTCTCTGCAGAGTTAAGACATGGTCTGGATTTTTCTAAACCCAAAATAAATAAATAATGTCTCTTGGTTTCTGTTTAGAAAAATAACTTACACCATAACAGCAAGAAATCCATAGAAAAGCTCATGGGAACAGTGTAACTTGCAGAAACAGGATCAGAAAACACTTATTCAAGGTGATAAAGTGGCCCTGCAGTGACCAAAAGGAATGATTTAGCTTCTGCAAGGTGAGCGATTTTCAGAGAGCTACAGAAACACTCTTATCAAAAGCCACCAAAAGGTTCAGAAACATTACACTGCATGCGTGACAGATTTTTTAGGAATCTTCTGGCCCAAGATGTGTGATGCTCCCAGCTGATTTCTGACAAGCTGAAGTCCCTTGTAAGGACAAGAGCCTTTGACTTGGAAGCATCTCTTTAATTCCTCAAAAAATAATTTTTTGACATCATCATCCTGAATTGAAGAGCTGTAGTGGACTACCACTGTGACATCCACATTATTTCTTTGCCCCTTGAGTCTTACCCAGAGGCTCTCAACTGTGCCAATGCCTACTGTGAGCTCCATACATTCTATCCCTTCCATTATACACATATGTCTGTCCATATTCTGTCCTGTGTATCCCTCTAGAGGAGCCCATAACAATCCAGCAGGGCACTCTGATCACAGGACTCACCCCATCAGGTTTCATTTAAGTAGGTGGTATCAAATATCTGAAATTGGGCCAAAGCTTGAAGCTTGTCTTGTTTGTTCCTCACTCTGCCTGCATTAGTGTAGAAACATTTCAGGTGGTTCTTTGCAGCCACAACAGCTCCTGAAGCAGATTAAAGGCTGCCATTATTGATTATTTCCTCAAGTTTAGACACAAAATCCCCTTGCTCATCACTGGCAAGACAGGTATTTTCCCTTTCTCCCTTCCAAGCTAGCTAATGGCACTTCTTTGACAGAGTTTTTGTAGCTTAATCTCATGATTGTTGAATTTTTTAACATATATTTTCTCTAAGATGAAGTTACAAGTGATGACTTCTGTCATTTATAAAAGAATAATTATTTAGGTGATAAAAAATCTGTGATAGCCAATGTCTGCACTGTGAATTAATGTATTTTATAAGAGCTTTCCAAAGTTAGAAAAAGAGAAAACCAAACATCATATTTTTCACTCATACCAACAAGTCTTTTGCCTTTTCCTAGTTACAACATGGGTTGCATGCTTACAAGAATCATGGAAAGTTCCTGGACCAAGCATAGCTGTTTCTTCTGCAGGGAATTCTGAAAAATACGTTAATTACTAAGTTTTTTTCAAAAAGTCCAAATGAATTTGTGTTTACGTACAGCATGCCAAATTTCAGTAGATTTTTTAATAACTGAAAATTATTTAATACATTTAGAAATGACATGTTTTAAACTCAGAAGTGTAGCATCTGTTTTAAGTGTTGCTCTTCTCAGTCCCATCAGCATTTTACCTATGCCTAAGGTCCTTACAAGAACAAGTTTTCAGTTATGCCAAAAGAAAATCAGTGCGGTCCTTTATAAAATATTTTGTTTAAGTCTGTAATTCTATGAATTGAAACCCAAAGTTGGATTTCCTTAGAGTATGAAAGTTGCCATGTAATTTTAAATCTAGATGTAATTACTCACCCAAATCCTAACCCCAATTACAACTTTGGTTTGAATGCTCTTTTGGGTTTAGGGATAGTTCTCACCACAAAGCTGATGTAGCAGCTCATGCTTTAGGAAGAGAGTGGTTTTGTGCTTTGTGCAATGAAACAGATTAAAGGAAATGTTCAAATGTATCTCTGTGGGAGGGATAAAGCAATTCATGTTGCATTATTGATCATCTTCCATACTGTGCATTATTACAAATGGGGAAGAGAAATTTATCTGTCTTTGACTAAATTCCTAATATTTCAATTTACTGTCTGAGACAGACTGTCATGGTACAAATATGCTGATACTTCTTTCTGTTTTAAAGAAACATGAATTTTAGTTTTCAGAGAAATAATGCTTTTGCCAGAAATTTGTCCCCCTGGGCCAAGTACTGTCACAATTATGAAGAGTAGTCCCATTGTATTGAAGAATGAATTCTCAACTATTTCACAGGGTTGTGAAACAATGCAAGAGCTCTTGAGCTGGATCAAAGCAAGAGTGTCTAATATAATTTATTTGCAATCATTCCATTTCTACAGTTTTCTGAAGTAAAACTTCTCTCAATTTCAGTCAGTTATTCAAGCACTGTTGAGACAACACTCCCTAGAAATGAAAAGTGGGCAGAAACTTTAATTAACTCTTTCTGGTTTTAAATGAGCTATGAGAGTTGGTCAGCTATACAGCATATGGAGGACACAATTTATACAGTGCATATAGCACTAAATTGTTCAACTGTACAACACTTCAGTTTCTCTAAACAGCACAGAACCTGGGAAGAGACCAAAACATCTGACGGAGTTTATGCATGTGCTAACCTTCTGGAAAAAAAAATAAAAATTCTCACTTATGCTTCCATTTGTGAGGTATCACTTCTGACCTGGAGTGTGTATGAGCCCTGGTATGCTCCATATGCTCTATTTGTTCCCCTCTGAAGAATGAGACCCATCAATTATCCAAAGCCTGCCCAGAGAAGGACTGTAGTAGCTTGAGAAACAAAATATAATAAGTGTTTTCCAAATGAGATAGATGCACCAGCAACTGCCACCTAATCTGTGAGTGATGCAGTGTTGTGGTAAGGTCCCCCCTTCTGGGTGTGCCTGGTGGAGCTGCAGGATACTGTGCTGCAGCGTCTCCTCAGTCAGAAGAAATGCAGCAGAGACTCAGCATGGAACAGTGATTTCATTCAAAGTGAACACAGGCACCACACTTTAGGGCAGGGTAGGAAGTTAGATACATGCATGGGTTTATAATTCTCCACTGGTTTGCTCCAGACTGCTTTCCTCCCTGTCTCCTCACAGATAGTGCATTAGGATTATTCTCAGCAGGTGGCTAATTTCTTTTTATGCTGCCTATGGGAAGCCAAGTAGGTCTCTGAGTTCTCTGGGTTAGGATCAGCTAATATGCTTTTAGTTTTATACGTGTGATCTGTGCTTCATAAGTATAGTTCTGCCAAAGGTAAAACAGGTTTTTTTGAAGAGAATTGGGAGAGGTTGGTGAAATAAATGTAAGCCACCTTTTGAATTATGTGTTATGCTGCATGTCTTTCACTGAGTTGTAGAGAACACCAGTGGTGAGGTTATCAGTCTGCTGTTTCCACCCACTGAGAGAATATTTAAATTCTGGTGACAGATTATGAAATAGATACTGAAATTTCTCGAAGGCTAGCACTTCAGAAAAAAGGAAAAAAAGAAATAGGAAAATTTTGTAGATAGCAAGTGTCTCATGCTTTGCATGCTGTACAACTGGACAGGTGTTTTGTGAAGAACCCCCAGGGAATGTTGCATTGATGTAAACAGGAAGGAGTTTTCATTTCATGAATCACTAGATTGTCAGTGATGCATTATAGCTTGTCACAGATATTATGGAGCAAAAATGAGGTATTACCCTGCGTTTTATACCCCCATGACTAGAAAATTTGAACCAGGGGATTTGTATCCGTTAACTGTAATCATCAATGGCAAATTTTAAACTGCAGTTATAACTGTGAGCATTTTTGAGACACTTTTTCTTTGTAGATTTTTTAAGTGGATATAGCAGTTAATCCTTTCACATTTTCTCAGTGATAGCTCCTCTCTTCTGTCAAAGGCAAAATATGACAGTACTGAATATCAAGAAATTGCTTTGTGAAATAAATACTGTAACACATTAGTATAAAGATTTGTGAGTTGGTCTCTGAATAATGATAGATAAAATAGCCCTAAAATATACACTGTGTGTAGTGGTAGGTGTCCTAGAGAGCCAGGCATTTATGAGTGACACTGTGAAGCAGGAAACCCTTTTGTACCTCTCACCATGTCAGTAGGAACTGGTGGAGAAAGCTGAGACAACCAAGGTAATGACATATGCTTAGCCTTCCTAGCTCAGAGGAGCAGACGACTAGAAGAATGTAAGGCAGAGAAAATAGCATTCTTCAACAACGCTGAATACTGGTGTAGAAAGAGTGTGGGATTGTTGGTGACTGGGGTTTTTTCCCCCATCTTGGTGGTCATTCATTTCACTGAGAGGCATATAAGTGACAGATGTACTTGTGCAAGATTTGAGGAAATGCTACTGGACTTTAAAAAAGTAAAATTACATATGTGGCTCTTTGTAAAGTTCTTTTTGGTTTGGAATTCTTTTATTTCCTGCCCCCCCCCCCCCCCCCCCAAAGTCTCTCACTGAAGACAGTGTGTCAGTCTGGTGTTCACAACTTGGTACACTACCTTGAACTTTAAGGATAAACCTGTTGTAAAGTTTTTGCCTAGGGTGTTTGTACCACTAGCTAAACATAACATATCCACTTCTTTAAAATGGTGTATTATTCCTGAATACATTGTATTAAATGAATATGCATATGAACTTGGAGTTTCACTTTTGTGTAGTAGAATTTTGCCTTTGACTGCTCCCAGCTGTTACCACTTTGTGGGAGTCATTCAGGAAGGGCAGAAAATACAGCTATCACCTTTGCAAAAAACATTTTTGACCTTTTGAAATTCCAAAATTTCATTCCATTTATTTGAAAGGCAAGATTGAATGTAGTGAACATCAGGCAATCTGTAGCATTTAATCTACTAACTCAGCAAAGCACCAAATTAATTCAAATTTGAAAAGGCCTCTCCATCTGTAGCAAAAGCATGTTCTCAATTACATATTGAATTAAATAAGAGATAGGAATATTTTTGAAAGCTTGAAATTTATGGTTTCATTAGACTGAAAAATTAAACCTAAAAATGTGTAAAAATCCACATTAATAATTTAGTTTTAGTGCATAAATGCAAATGGCTTGGAACTGAGCTTCATTTCAAACTGTAAGTGGTAATTTCCTAGTGACACCTCATGAGGTTCATTAGAACCCTGCTTTTAATAGAAGTGGGGAGCACTAGGGATCTGCACAAATAAGAGGATTATGGTATTTAATCACCACAAAGTGGTAATGATAAAACTTCATTAGATAGGGTTGCCAAATATGAAATCCAAGAAGACAATCAAATATGAGTGAGCTAAATGATCATTTAGAAGTATTTTATTTAGTGAGTTCTCTTTTCTTCTCTTTCTTCTGTTCATGAATGGGTTGCTTTGTACGAATTATTTTGTTGCTTGAAACAATAATATTCAAGAATTAGTAGATGGAAAATACTTGCTTCCAAAATGTTGATCTTATATAAGGCCAGTCTACAACTAGGTTTAGGAATTCATTAGCATTTTAGTATTTGTTATCCACAATTGTGATATATATTCTACATATAATCTATATTATAGGTTATATATAGAATATATATCAAAATACAAAACTTCTATACAAAATCATTTCTGGTCCATTTCTGGCCTATTAACCACAAGATACATGTTCATATACGAATATATACATGAGAATTTATATTACGGTGGAAGTAATGATACAGAAGGCTCCTCTTGACCAGCTTTTTACATTGGTTTGCATTAGTATTTAAAAGACGAGCACGTGGCAGAGGATTTCAGGGTGCATGCATACTATCTGTAGAGTTGGAAGTATAAAATTGAAATGATAATGAAAAGAGAAAGATCTACTTCTCCTTCTGCAAAGCAGATTTTAGGTAAGAGGAAACTCTTCTGCTGTTCAAGCTTGTATGTGTAATTCCAGTAAGTAAAATGATTAAATCATTTTCTATACTTTCTTTTCTGTCTTACACTCAGGTGTAACTCAGGTTACACTCAGGTTCTGTACTTTTGCTGATGTTTTATCTGCAATCACTCCTAAATATGTTGCAAATACTCTGCCTGTATATGTGTGAGGGAAATCCTTCTGATGACAGTTTTGTGAGCTTGTCTAGAATCCAACACAGTATTCAGGACCACGTGATCTACTGTGACATTTTATTCAGGTAGAAAAAGTGTACATCTACTACTCTTACAAAGCTCCGAGGCCTTAACTTTTCCCCCCATTCTTTGTTTTATGCCCTCCTCATGTTCTCATCCACTGTCTTTTTGTTTATAACATAAAATTTTACCGAGTGTCTTATTCCACTGCTTTGGCAGTTGGCTGTATCTCATGTTGTGATATCCTCACCACTGCAGCTTTATCATCCGTGAGTTTATAACTATGCCAAGCATTACCCTTCCCGATTCCTATCTGTTCATATGCAGATCCAAATGTTCTGTGCTTTTTATTTAGCTGTGAAAAAACTTTTGCTTGTACAAAATGGAAGGCTTCATTAAAGAAAGGTGCTTAAACAGTTTGGGTAACTTCACAAATGGCCTACACAAGATGCAATTCAGAAAGTGAATGTAATTGTTGCACATCAGCAATTGTCTTTTTAATCACCCCAAATGTCCAATTTCATGTCTTGAGCCTGCTGATCTCTACATTAATTTGATGATTGAGGGCTGTTTCAGAAGAAAATAATTTTAAAGTTACATCTTTAAAGCACATAAGGTCTACAGTTGAAAATGCCCAAGCAATATTGAAAACCGAGGATGATTCTTGGAAAATGCCTATTCTGGTTGGGCAGATGGAATTTTTTATGATTTCATCTATTTTCTCATTAAAAGCCAGAATTTTAAGTCATTATGCTACTCTATCAATATGTAATCTAGATCGTTTCAGCAATAATATGTTTATGAATCTATTTTAACTTCTATATTGTTTCCTCTTTACACAAGTTTCACTGGTTTTGGTATTTTGAAATTCCCATTTTTTCTCCTACACTGTATAACAATTCCTATACCATGTGGATCTTAACAGCACATTCAATTTAAAATGCAGTACTTTATTCAGTGGTCATTACACCATGCAGTTATAGCCTTAACAAAGTATTAGTGCCACTGTTTTTCTCATTAAATTTCTCCCAAAGATGGATTTCTTTCATTGCAATTGCCGCTTCATTGCATAAAAAAGTCTTTTCTCATCTATAGTTTTTACATAAGATGCTCTGTAGTTTCTCATTAACCTATTTTTTTCCAGAAAGGTTATAATCACTTCCAGTCCTATTGTGTGTAATTCACAAATTTCTCAGAATGACATTTCTGTAGCATCCAAATTCTTCCTACTTAGACTTGAAGAAAAGTAACATTAAGGTAGAAATGCTTAGGTCTCTGCTATCTCATCAGCAACTGACCTCAGAGAATAAGATATTTTTATATAATCCAGTAGTAAATCAGATAGATCACAGGGTTTGTGTTGAAAGGGGCCTGTAAAGTTTATCTAAAATAATCTCCTTGCAATAAGCAGGGACAACTTCATCTAGATCAGGTTGCTCAGAGCCCTATCCAGTCTGACTTTGAATGTTTCTAGGGTGAAGGTATCTGTCACCTCTCTGTGAATCTGTGCCAGTGTTTTACCACCCTCATTGTAAAAATTTTTCTCTTTACATGTGGCCTGAATCTACCCTGCTTTAGTTTAAAGCCATTAAACTTTGTAACAGAATCTGCTGAAATGTTTCTACCCATCTCTTTTGTGAGCCCCCTGTAGGTGCTGTAAGGCTGCAATAAGGTCTTCCTGGGACTTTGTCTTCCCTTTCAGCCTTTCCTCGTGGGAGAGGTGCTCCATCCCTCTAATCATCTTGATGTTTCTGCTCCGGGCTTGCTCCAACAGGTCCATCCACATCCTTCCTGTGCTGGGACCCCAGAGCTGGATGCAGCCCTGCTGGTGGGGTCTCGCCAGAGCAAAGCAGAGCAGAGGGGCAGAATTCCCTCCCTCCCCTGCTGCCCACGGTGCTTTGGATGCAGCCCAGGGAATAGTTGGCTTTCTGGCTTCAAGATCCTTCTAGAACAGGAAGAGTGCTTGTGCATCCTTTTTCAAGCACTTCAATCATTCATAAAATCTTTGAGATCAGATTGTGTAAAGAAAAATTCATGTTGATCTCAAATTACTTTTTATTTCCTTGAAACCTTTTCTGATTTAATAAAATGTTTACAAGTAGTGCTTCCACTGAGAGTTGAAAACTCTCATTTATGTCACAAAGTAGTTCTCATGTCTTTATCTTTGACATTGAGTGCTCTGTAGGTGAATCCAAGTTCATTTATTGCTGCAACAGTTTGTAGGATTGTCCTTAAAATCCGAACCTGTCCTTCATAAGAATTTTTGCCATCTAAGAAACAGTGCCTCCAGGCTTTCAGAAAAAATACAGCTGTTTAATTTTCCAGCCATCTGTCTAGACTGAAATACAAAAAAATATACAACTTACAGCATCTGTATCATTTAGCACCAGAGCTGTTGACAACTGATGGTCAAAATGGAAAAACCACAAAATTTAAAGCCTTCCTGGTTACAAATGACTGCTCAGTTGGAGTCAAACCATATAATGTTGACCCTTATATAATGAAATATTTTTTTACTATTAATACTTTGGAAATTATTTGTCTTTTCATGTTTGAAGTATGAATATTCAGAAAATATGTATGAAACTCTCAGGACTGACCCTGGAACAACTGGAAACAAAAAATCTAAAAAAACCCAAAAAAGCTAAGTTTATTTAATAATAAATGCACAACAAATGAATAATTAAAAAGAAAGATAAATAACTGCATTATCTAGTGGGACAGTTATGTATTATCTATAATGAACATATGTGACCCTTTGTAATCTCTAGTTGCATCTGACAGCTATTCTCAAAACAGCTGACTCACAATATTTCTGAGTTTGCAGTCAGATGCATTGTTCCAGATGCAGCTCAGCTGGTTAAAAAGTTGGTTCACAGCTTCTTCTAGGACATCATCATCTGTGACAGTTATCAGCACCTGTGAGAGTTATCACCACTTACTTGCAACCTAGGAGCACACTTACTCACTATGAATTATCTTCTGTAACATTAGCTGTGTTAGAAAACACCCCTACTATTTGCTTCTGCTAGTGTCGAATGCTGATATCCAGGTTAAGCCAACGGATCTGAGGGGATGTTAATGGAAAGGGAAGGAAAGAATGACAAGGAGTGGAGAACAGTAGTCTTAACCCAGCAGTGCTGCAGCCTAAAATCAAACCATAGTTTCGTGTGATCCCAAAGATATTCTTATACTATGCTGTTCCTGTACTTAGGCACAATAATGCTGGCTGGCCCATGAGATGCCCAGTTAGTAAAATAACTTGGGAATAAATTGCTTCCATAAGATTTATTCAAACATATTGCTGCTTAACTTGCTGTTTGGTAGTCAAGAATAAGATGACCATCTGCCCTCCCCACTACCCAAAAAAAAAAAAAAAAAAAAAAAAAAAAAAGAAAAAAAGAAAAAAAGAAAAAAAAAAGAAAAAAAAAAGAAAAAGAGAGAGAGAAATGGGTCATGCATGTGATCACTTTGGATGGCTGGCATATTTGATCAGAGTGATACAGCTAATTTGGATTATTGCTGAGTAACAAAAATAAGGCAGAGGAGACACATGCAAATTCAATATTTGTAATTAATGACAGTGTACAGATAATTTTAGGCATGAACTGACCTAGAAGTAAAATAAATCTGTTGAGGCTCTGGGCTAGGAAATAGTATTCTATAGATGATGTAACGGAGTGTTTTATGTCTTTTTAATAAATCTCCAAAGTTAAGAAACATTAGACCAAATTTATATTGGTTCTAAGATGTGAATCTGACAATTTTTAGCTCATTTAACCCTATTAATGTTACCGGGATATTTCTCAGATTGCAGTTATACAAACAAAGAGTGTAAATCAAGAGAAGATTTAAACATATTACCCTTTAGAGGTACCAACTTCTGGCTTAAAAGAATTTTGCTTACTTTGGAAAGATTTAATTCTATATTTCCAAACAGTTAAAATGCCATCCAGCCTAACACAGTTCTTTTGGAATCATCACAAAAATTAATTCTGTTCAATTTTCTTTTTTTAATTCCACTACCTATGACAATTTAATTCTAACAGAATATAAGCAGTACCATAAAATGAAAATTCTTATGATTAATTGTCACTAGAATGACCCTTGTCTTAATAAATATGTAAATATTGGATATTTCTTCAGTATGATGACTTTTACTCAATATTACAAAAAATAGTAAGATACAGATCAGTTTAAACATACATTAGTAGAAAACAAGCAAGTTTTAATGCTTTAATTTGGAAAAGGCAGTGCAATTAAAACCAGACAGCTGTTGTGGAAACCTTAAGGTTTAATGGGAAAAGTTATAAATCATGATTTATAGTGAGAGAATGCAATTTCTTGGAATGGATCAAGCCTGAACTAAACCTGTTCTAAAAGTGCACTTTATAAGTTTTTTATATAATTTTATATGATCTGCAAAATGTCACTGAAATGGTAGCCAGGGATATAATTTGTGCTTCCCATGAGAAAACAGAAACAAAATTAAAGCTAAAGAGAGTGTAAAGCAATTGCATGTTCAAGTTATCAATTCATTCTCACAATATCTCTACAAAGTCCTTTTTTACTGCAGCTATTTTTTTTACACTAGCATTGGACATTTCATGATATTTCTGGGGTCTTTGACCTTCATGGGATCATAGATCTAGGATTCAGTTTGTACCCCAAGCTAGCAAACAACAGAACAGTGTTACTTCAGGGTTCATTTTCAGAGTGAGAATGTATGTGAAGGTACAGACAAATGTTGGTGTCGGGGAAAGCAACTGGTCTTCCAGCAGAGATTTAGATTGTCAGCCCCTCCTTTTGAGGGCTGAGTAGCAAGTAGATGTTAGATAGCATGACTGAAGCTATGAATGTGTTAATGACTGAATATGTTAATGATGCCCATTGCACCAATTTTTATATAGGGACAAATCAGAGGGACAGATCATCAATATCTGACCTTGCCCCACAGCAGAGGAATGTTAAAATGTTAATGTAATGTCAATGGATGGGATGATCTGGGGCAATAACCTCTTAGCCTTGTCATGAAATGGCAGAAGCAGAACTTCCGACAGAATTTTTATTTCCTTATGCTTTCCATGTCTTGTTGGATGGCAGTGTGGTTTCATTTCAAGAAGGCCCAAGATATAGGTCTTCAGCACCTCCTTTTTCTTCCACTTTGCCAGAGTAAGGAAGATATTGAACAATGCCACAGAGATCATTTTCTTTTATATATTCCAGATATGGTGATAACCAGCAGAGGAGACTGAGATTGGTACCTGTATCTTCTTCAGTTGCCAGTGGCTTTGTGAAAGGTAAGCTATTACTCAAAAGGGGAGCTTACACAAGTAAGAAAATATCCATTCTATTGGAAATTATTGTTTAAGTCAAAACAAAGCTGCATGTTGTTTTCAGTGTCAGTTGTCTGTGTCAAAATCTGATTGAACAATCCTGTTGTGGGATTTATTTTTTTACTGACAGACATACAATATTACCACTGGTTCCACAGACAGGAGCGTAAGGTACATGGGTGCTGCCATTTTCAGAGCTATTAGCATTCCAGGAACTGAGAAAGCACAGACAATAAACCAAAATGTGTGAACACATAAAAATGATTCAAATTCAGGAAATTATTTAAACAAACAAGAAACAGAAGTAGAAAACAGAGACCAAATGTTGAGCAGCATACTCAATTTCCTAATCTATTTTCATAGCCTATTAGGCCTGTAAATCCACAGTAGGAGACACACAAACAAGCACATTTTAAGATTTAGTTACGCTAGGTTAGAACTGTAGTACTCCACAAAATGGATAAACCCAGAAATGTCACAGTTTTTATCCTCATTTTCTGAGCTGTAAAATGATAAGCATGGAAAGAGGCTGTGTAACTACTGTTTCATAATTTTGGGAAATTGAAGCGTTCTGGTTGTGTTTAGAAAAAGGAGACTGTTGATTGCTTAAATGAAGATTTGAGTCTTCATTTAGAAATGATTATCAGATCCATGGATGGGTGGAACCTCAGCATGAAAGCATGTGAGCACATATATATACCAGAAAGTTATATTTAAGAAGGACAAATGGCTCATTTAGTTTCACTTTTTTATAAACCCAATGTTTGAATCATGCTTTTCTGTGCATTCTGAGTTTCTTGCAGCACATTGTGGTGGGTTGGCCCTGGCTAACAGTCAAACACCTACCTGGCTGTTTGCTTACTCCCTCTCCCCAACAGGGCAGAGGGGAGAAAAGAGGGAAAACAGTAGGGAGAAAGTTCATGGGTCAGGATAAAGGCAGGGAGATTGCTTATCAGTTACTGTCACAAGCAGAACAGGTTCAACAGGGAAAAGACAATGTAATCTACTCCTAATTAAAATAGGCATTTATTAATTTGGGTAATGGAAAACAGACCAATGTTAAAGCAACACCTTTCCCCCCAACTCTGTCCCGCCCCTGTTTCCTATGCTCTACATCATTCTTTCATTTCTGACTCCTCTAACCCTGCTCCAAGTGATGCAGGAGTCTGCAGTCAGTGCAAGGCAGTTTCTCTGCTCCTGTGCACTGCTCCCTCCTCACACTTCTGTGCTCCAGCATGGACCCTTCACAAGCTGCAGGGGTGATATCAGTTCTTCCATGGAGCTCCTCCTTCTCTGACATCAATTTTGTCTTTCCTCTTTCTCACTCCTTTTTTTTCCCCTCCTCCTCTCTCTCTCTGGCATTTTATGAATTTTTAAAAATGTGTTTTCATGGAGGTGTCATCAGCTTGGCTGATGTGTGTCCTGTTGTGGGTTCATTGGAGCTGCTTGTGTCTGGCACTGAGCAACCCCTGGCTCCTCCTCCAGAGACCCCCTACAGTCCCACCTGGTTACCATCTTACCAAGACCTAGAAAACTTTGCAAATTTTTAATCATGTAGAAAATCCAGTTACTTTCCACATTTTTTTCTCTCTGATGTACATCACAGGAGACCACAGGAGACTCTGAGTTGAGTATGAAAGTTGAAACTGCAAAGCCATTGGTTAAAAATTAAAAAATATTATCCAGAATACCAGCTGTGTTGTTAAGCCTTTGCTTTCAGAAAACATAATTTCTTTTATTCCTTAGCACTGATAAATTACCATCTTCCCTCTCCCCACCATAATAATTCTGAAATCTAGAACTGATTAAGAAGAAAAAGTATATCACCTCTAGAAAATTTAACCTTAAAGCTTCTAATTTTCATTAACTGTGATGCAATTAACCAATTACTTTTATTGTCTAATTCTCAGACTTTAACACTTTTTAAAAATGTTATAAACATCAGTTGTTTATGATCCCGCAGTTGTAAGACAATGCTATTTGCAGTTTGGCAGGTATTTAATCTCGGGTGTCTGTGAGATAGGTAATTTATCTCAGCTTGAAAGCTCTTTGGTAGTATTTTGCATTTCCTGTCATTAGCAGTGAAGCTGCAGGTCTAGTCCCATCCGTTTGGGCATAGAAGTCTTTTTTTCTAGTTCACCTTTGTGGCAGCTATTAGAATAAAAAATATCTTGGATTTTAGTCAGTGCAAGAATAATTTTTTAAGGATTAGTAATCACAGTTCTGGCATGCTAACAGGAGAAACAGAAAGACTGAAAGGCTGGGTGTTTGACCTTTTATGACAGGAACTTGCAAATCATACTGTTACAAGATTTGCTTGCCTACAGCTTCAAAGTAAATAGCTACAAAATGTTCTGCTATAGTGCTGAACTATTGAAAAAATTAGTAGAGAGATTCAACTGCTGACAAAAGAGAAAGTACTTCACAAAGAGGGCAGAGAGAAAAGCAAAGCACAGAAAAGAAGCAATCAGAGAGGAAAGCTAATGCAAGAATGAGGTAAGAAGAGTACTTTATGTGCTGGATATGATAAAGGCTAGACAAAGAAAATTAAACACCTTCACTCAAGTAGCCTACTTTTTAATGAAGTACAAAGCAGTCAACAAAAGAGAAAATGTCATCAAATGTCAGCAACAGAATAAGCACAATATAAATCAGAACATATTCCTTAAGATAAAAGTTGCATAAACTCCATGAAACTTTCCCAATCAAGTTCTAAAAGAAGAAAAAATCTTTACAGAGAAAATGTCAATGATAATTGACAGTCAAACAGAAAACAACACTATTGGAACAGAATGAAAAATAAAATTATCTCAAGTGACATCAAACTACAGAATAACCTGAATGAATGGCCTTGTACGTGAGCCTCTAATTTTAGAGAAAATAAAAAATTTGTAATAGAACACAAGGCAGTGAATCGTTTTATGAAAAATTAAATGTTTTGTGGTAGTGTATAAGTGAGTTCTGTGTAGTGTAACTTAGGTTCTTAGTAGTCTTCTCTTCTTCTACTGTAAAGAAATTATGCCCTTGTGCATATTTTCTGCATTTAGATGCTTTAGTTCTTCTTTGGCAATTAAGAATAAGTTCAGTTGCTTAATAGAGAAAAGGAATCTCAGGCTCCTAGAGTGCATAACCTTGCTTTCCATTTTCCACTGCCTAAAGAAAATTCCTGAAAAATCTCCGGACATTTTTGTTCTTTAGGTGAAATGAAGACCTGTTAGTACAAACTATGAAACATCCATAATCTATAATGGATAATCAACCTATGGATAATTTTGGAGTTTAGTTATACTGTATATACTGTATAAACTAGAGGGAAGGAAGAAAGAAATAAAGATGTAGGTAAAGAGGAATTTGGTAGAAGAAATATATTACCTTGGAACAAATGCAAGATTTTGTTTCTATCAAAAAGGAAAGAAAACAACACAGATAAATGAAATTAGGTGTAATGCTACTGACAGAGAAACGATGGAAAGATCACAAGTCTCTAGGCTTTGGGCTTGCTGTGAGTTTAGTGGCATGTTTCCTGCAGCATCATCAACATCTAAACAATGCATTATGTGCTTCTGCTGGCTCTGCAAATGCCAAGTTAGGTTCTGATGTTTTACAAAAAAAACCCAAACCAAACCAAACCAAACAAATGAGAAGATGTAAGAAAAAGAAAGAGAAGTTGAGAAAGTAAGAACCAAGAGCCCCGCATCGATGTAATTACTGAAATAGGAAGTATCTGTATTTTCCTACCAGTCATTATAGCAGGAGCAACTAACCTAAAATTTCACGACTGCTTTTACTGAATTTGGCTGGGACAGAGTTAATTTTCTTCATAGCAGCCAATATGAAACTGTGTTTTAAGTCTGTGGTTGAAACGGACAATAATGTTTTAGTTATTGTGGACAGTGCTTACTTACCATCATATTCCATGCACTTGAAAGAGCGCATGTCTCCTCCTCTTTCCCCTCCTCGACTGCTGTATGCTGCAAGAGAAGGGCCCCACTAGGTCCTCTGATGCCCAGTGTGGTAGCTCAAAGAGTCACTAATGGAATGGCAGGTATTCAAACAAAAGAAAACTGACAAAATCGTATCTATATCTAAATACATATATATCTCCACACATGCAGGAAATCCTTTAAAAGGAAAGATGCTTCAGGAAGGAAGATCTTAGAAGCAAAAAAGCCTAAGGAATGCATGAGGTTCCTTGTTCAAGAAATACTTTAGTGTCTGGAAAGAAAGTCTACATTCCTTTGTAGAGACCAGTTGCTACTGATTTAGGTATCTCAAGAGATATAACACCCTTTTTCACTCATCACTTCCTCTTGATCAGCCTGACAGTGGTTTTTCTGATTCCTGTTCCTAGAATTTCTCTCTATAAACTGAAGAGTTTAGACGGATCACGTGGGATTGTGAACCCTACAAGATGACAAAGTACTTAAACCCAAGTCACTAGGACCTCTCAACCTCCCTCTCCCCAAGCTTTTTGTATTGACTATGAAAAGTGACATCAGAACTGTGAACAAGTGGCCTTCCCATTATTTCCCTACCTTTGAGTGCTGAAAGATCCAATTCTCAAAGACTTATGCTCTGTGAGAGTTCAACAGCAGAATTTATGTTTGTGTTTATTCAGTATATGGCCCCTTCAGGCTTTTCATCCATGGACAAAGACAGCCAAATAAAACCAACCAGAATCACAGAGGTCCTGCTCTCTATGACAGTTTTCTGTGGTGCTTTTTGTATTCCAGCTCTCCCATTTTTGTTTTATTTCCATTGAAATTACTTGGTAATTTAAAGGGTGCATTTAAGGCCTCTTACTCATTGTGAGATTAGCGTGGACATTCAGACTCAGATCAACAAAGTACTCACCTAGGGATATAGGGAAGTTTATGAGCTCTAAGGATCTTGTTCACTAGATGGGAGGAATGTTAGCTGGTGCTACAGTAATTAATGGTTAAATTACCCTTGGGTAGTAGGTAGTAGGTAGCATAACTTTGCAATCTGGTAGCTTTAAATTTCACGACTAATTGTAGCAGTGGGAGTTAGAATGCAGGTTGAAGACATAATGAAATTACCATAGGGAGGAACAGACTAATGAACTGAAGTCCAACAAAAGTTATGGCTACATTACTGTCAGCTTGAAAATCTGTAAATAACAACTTTGAAAACCGTTGAGGGCACTAGACAATGGGTTTTATGTGTATATAAGTATGAAATGTGGATTGGGAGGAATAATTGAGTTTGCTAGATTGTCAAGTAGGTACTTGGAAAAAAAATCACTTGGTCATCATTTAATCTTCTTTGCACACCTTTTTCATCTTATTTGCATTTTTAATGCAAACCCCCACAGAATATCTCTTCAATCATACTGAATTGGTTTGTGTCAAGCAGTTAATGCATATACAACTTTGCAAGTCTTTTAATTCTTCAGCAAAAAACTTAGAGGAAAGTGTAATAAACTCTTTATGTTTTTAGTACTTGGAATTTCAAAGTCAAACTTTCCCAGTTTTATTAAGAATTCTGAAATCTTGGTTTATTGAATAGTAATTCTAAACCAGCTTTTTAATGAACTGGAATGTTTCAAACTAAATTATTTTCAGTTAATAAAATATAGATGAGTGAATCCAGTGCTTTAGGAAATGTGGCTAAAAAATGATCTCTATGGATGTGTTTTCTTCTGGGTACTTTAACATGAAATTATAGGTTTATTTTTAAAGTTCCTGTTCTGTGGAAATGCCATATGAAAATCAGGTATGTTGCTTTACTTGCTGCAGAAGTTTGACAGAATGGCATTTGACTTTCCAAAGGATGTTACAGCCTGCACTTGTCGTAGAAGCTTAAATGCATTTGATGAGACTCTACACCTATAACATCATTTTCCTATGTATTGTGAGGTTTTATCATGGATTATCACTTGTATCAACTACATCAGCTGTATCAGTTTCACCTATATCAACAATATTATTTTCAGCTTTATGCAGACCTGGGTATTGCCTAGCCTGTGAATTGTTCCAGTAGTGGAAATTCCATTAGTTTACTGCTCAACCTGTGCCATCTGATCAGTCCTTCTAACCTACATTATTTCCTAATATCCTGCCTTTTCTATGGTGAGGCCTGTTTATTCTTGTCCTGTGTGTCCCTGTAATGCAGGAATAACTTTTTTTCCCTTTGTTCCACAGCTTTTAACGTAATTCAGATCTATCCTACATCCACATTCAGTTTTGTCTTTATGTTAAAAAGATGTCCAGTCTTCTCTTTCCTCATTTTCTGTACCTCTGACCACCTATTGATCATCTCTCTAAGCTGTATCCAGTTAATTCCCATCTTTCTTAGACTGCAGTAACCAAGGTTGCTCAATTCATGAAGGCTGTGGCCTTGATAATTAGAGCAGGGAACAAGTATTTGGTCTCAGATCTGCTACCTAGGGCAGTTCTTTTGCATCCTGTCCCTTTTATCCTGCATCTATTTGGCTGGTGTTGGGCAACTGGAATATCTTGCACCAATTTCCGGTTTTTCACCTGCACATAGTCCTGCAACTTAGGTGCCAGATTCACTAAGCATCCTCTGCCCCACTATCCATGTCTTTAAGCCATTGAATGGATCCTAACTAAATATAGGCTTCTGTATATCCCCCCAAGCCCTCTGAATTTCATTATGCTAACTGCTCTCTAGCTATAGTTATCTACAATTATCCAAGTAGTTTTGCACCTACCATCTAGAAATTAAATTGTTTTGAGCTTTCTGGCTTCTTATAGGCCTGTATTATGACATTGAAGTATATGATCTGTATTGCCTTCAGAGGATATTTGTAAATGGTTTGCTCGGATTTTTCTCAGAACCAAGTACAAGCTGGTTATATTTCTCTAGTTCCATTTTGTTTGCTTTTTAGTTTTGTTTTTCTCCATAAAAACTATACTTTCTATATTTGCTAACACTGTTTTTATTAATTTCCTACTTTTTGTGTTTAACTCCTCCTTGATGATTTCACAAGTAGAATGATTCTATGAGTTTTCAGATCATCCTTAAAATATCTCAAGTAGAAGTCCACCATGTCTCAAAGTTTTGAAAATTTGTAGTGTAGACATTACCTTGTAAACTTTTCTTTCCCTTTTCTGGGCTGACACCATACTACTTTCTTTGTTACCCTTAATTAAACTACCTTTAATCAGGCAGTTACATGCTTCCATTTAACTGTTTTTGTGAAGACTGATGCAAAAATGTGCAAGAAACTTTTCAGCTTTCTCAACATCCCCTGTCACATTTTTTTTCCCTCCACTTATTACCAAATTAACACTTTCCCTGGGGTTTTTCTACCTTTAGTAGTAGACTTGTGTATATTACATTATTTCACATATCAACCCCTCATCCCTGAACTTTACCAAAAGTGTAGTCTTTAGATCAGCCTCTAGATTGAGGCTGTTTTCTCAAAAAGTAGATGTAGTAGGTGTAGTGGGAAGATAATTCAGAACTGGATAATAATGCCTTTCCTTAATAATATATTACAACAGTCAGTCACAAAAAACATGGTTAATAATTTCTGTTTCATTTTCTATTTGAGTTTTTCTAATTTGAGCTTCCATTCATTAATCCTCTCTTTGGTACACCTCTTTTGCTGGATTAACTGTTAGCCTTTTCTTTCTGTAAATGTGCTTGTAAGTTGTGATGAGTTCAATTTGCATTTCAGATCTGAGAAAACAGTCTGAATTCTCCTTGCAAATGTCTATCTCCAACAGTGTAAACTAATCTGGTTTTATTCACTGTTTCCTACTGATGTATGTCTTAGGATATAATTAATCAGTTCTATGATGGCTGTTATAGGGGTGGTCAAGGTGGTAAAATGTGAAGAGTTAATGTGAATGTACAGGGTTAAAAAGAGCTGACTAGATAAAGGTATGAGGTTTGGAGATAGGGAGTGCTAAAATGTGAGAGGGAAAATGAGGAGAGGAGTAAGGAAATGGGAATTTCTATGGTGAGTGTAAATAGTGTAAAGATAATTTTCTTTTTGAATACTTAGAATTTTTGATTTTTTAAGTAGTACTTGTTAAAAAATTAAATTTCATTAACATTCTAAAGTGTTTTCTTGTTTCTATTTAATTTTCAGAATGTGATTGAGCCTGTCTGAAGACTTTGTTTTGACATATATCCCTGAAATACAAAAATACTCCATTTCTGAATTTATGGTTTAATTAATAAAATATATAGTAAGAAAGCATACAGATACAGGTGGCAAGTATATAAAAGAATAAACTAGGGCTGAAATTTAAGTCCCTACACTTGAAAAATATGATGATATTATGATTTTAAAGGAATTCTTTTAATCCTCTCTGACAATGTTCCTTGTAGCATATACATTTAGGAATTGTGTTTATTTGATGAAAATTTAATATGATGAAAATTTTGATTTCCGGTAAATTTAGAAAAAATGTGGGGCCCTAATTCAGGACCAAGTAAATATTAAGAAATTAATGAAAATAACAATATCCCCTCCCCAACTTATTCACTATCAGTGTCATAGCTGTCTCCAGGTCAGTATTAACTCAAACTATTTATATTTCAATTAGCATCTCAAGTCATCTTAGTTGCAATGCAAGTGGTCAGAGTGCAAAAACACACATGGAACTACCTGTGATGGCTCAATTAGTAACAGAACACAGTTCCGTCACCCTCTTGGAGTACATGGGACGCCTGTGCAGTACTAGGTTAATCATGAACATGCAGCTGTCATTATCTTCCTGCTGGCAGATCCTTTTTGAATTTAAAGTCCTATTTAACCTGAGGTGGAAACAGATGTATGTACATGAGAATGGAGATCTTAATGAGTTATAACTCTTCCTGTTTCTGAAGCTGGCATTGCACTGAAAATAAGGGCACAAAGCAGTCAAGCACTTCAGTAATGCACCTCCATTGGCCCTCAATTTCTGTTTTACTTTATTCTATCATCAACCTTCTTCGTACAATAAAACGCATAATCAAAGCAGGGAGCTTAGATAAAAGTGAAAAAGAAGCACTAGAATCTCCACTTTGTGTAGGCTTTTTTTCCTAACAAACTAAGTCTTTGATCATTTGCCATTTGATCAAAGAGAGCTTTGATGCTCTTTGAAGAAGTACTGAATTATTGGAATAAAGATATAGAATTTGATTCACATTTTCATCTGAAGAAAATAAGCAAAAGAACTGGACTTGTAGTTTGCAGTAGATATGTCTAAAGATATACAAATAATTGGAAAAAAAGCCCCACAAATATAAAGAAAAAAGGAGTATAATCTACTTACAAACGAAAGTTAACAGTGGGAAAGAAAGCCAAATGTATAGCATGTTTGTTCTAGAAAATGTGTCTCTAACTGCCAGTCAAACTGTGATAAATGTCTTTGACTTGGAAAGAAATGCATGCTTATGAATATCAAAGTGCAAAATGTATTGCAGATCCATGCCTGAGCAATATTTACCACAGCTGGAATGCTTTACTCTAAGGAATGCTAGAAAGGAAGGAATAAAAGTTTAGGAAAAAGCAAGTATAGTTCTAGCTCTCTATGTTTTATGTAGTGTTGCATAGTAAGTGCGATGAAGTTTTTTTTCTGGTGGTTTTTTTTTTGTTGTTTGATGACAGAAGTGGAAAAGTTCCCACTTCTTTTGAAAGTCATCAAAATGAATATATGTAAAGTCCGTAATCTGGGTTTAAACTCATGGTTTTGGGCCTTTAATGAAATACTTCTGTTTCTTTTTGGAGAGTGGATGGTCAAAGGCAGCCAAGAAACCAAGCCCAATTTCAAAGTTCATATTCTTTTGTTGTTGTTGTTGAGGTTTTTTATCTTTTGTTTTTCTTCAGTTTTCTGTTTTGCCCTCATAAGTAGCCCAGTGCTAGAAGTGTCAGCAAGGTCAGATAGAAAGACTGGAAAGACTGAAAGCTGTATGTAGTTTAGAAAGAAAAAGACTGCATATTCATATGCATATTTTGGTCAACTCACTTTTGTTGCAGAACAGTTATTTAATGAATGAATACTTTGTCTCACTTGTAAAGATTGATTTAAAGATGCAGAAACTTTAGAAGGTAATAACCAATTATTCCTATTTTCAGGAGGATGGTTATAGTGTTGGAGCTATGTCTACCCTAAGGCAACTTTCATGATAGTCATGTTTTACATCTCTGTGATTTGATTGACGTAATCTTAGTTGAAGTTCTGGTGCTCAATCTTTTCAGAAAAATCCCTTGATTTGGGTTTTTTTTTTAAGTGGTATGAAAAGATGAGATGTGTTCATAAATTCAAGCTGATGCTTATTGTAGATGGTAGCATGAGATTCATGTAAGACAGCCTGTCAGGTTAATTTGGCTCTGACAGTAAATAGACCTATCCAGGCATGAAGAGAGGCAAATGAGATCCATGCTAGACAAAAACAACAACAAAAGCAAATTTGGGACAGAAATTTCAAACAAACAAAAACCAGACGACCCAGGTCTTGAACATGAATAGGTATTCTCTTCAACAACACAGAATACACCCAGAGAAAGGAGGAGAAAGGTGCTTCATATTCAAGGGAAGGGGCATTTGAAAACTTTTATTTGTCCCACCAGTGCATAGAGTAGAAGAGCTTAAAACAGAAAGAAGAATAAAGCTGACTCCTACTCCATCTACCTAGTAGAAAACATTATTAGAAGCAGCCTCAGATGATGACTTGGAGAATTTTTCAGGTCTTTTAGATCTCCCCAGAAAATTACTGACTTCCTAACTTCCTGAAGTCATCTTTACCTCCCTAATGTTCTTTTAAAGAGCTCTTGGAGTAACAGGGACTTTCTGGAAAGTCGGAAAAATGGTAAATTTTGAATTAGGTGAATCATGTGCAATTGCCTCATTCTAGATTCACATTGACACATCAACAAAGTAGAAATGTTGTAATATGCACATATTACATATGAAGCATATAAGAATAAGGACCACTGAAGATTTTAGAGTGAGGAAAGATGTAACACTAAGAAACTCTAGGAATTATTAAGATAAGTAAATGGAAAAAACCTTACAATACAGGGCTCTGTCTAAAAGGGTTAATATAATTCCTACATATTTAAAGGGAGTAAGATTGAGAAGTCATTCTGTCTACACACAGGTAAAATCAAGAGCAGGATATTCCATACACTGTAATAGACTAAAACCAGATATTTTGTAATCAGTGAATGAAAGTGAATAAAATCTCCCTACTATAGTTATTTAAAGTGACAGAAAAACTGTCATTGAAGGAGGTTTGAGGGACGACTTACAGAGCTTGTCCATCAGAATTTCAATCTATATTAATTCTGAAATTAATTATTTAATCATGGTATGTTTCTGTGCTTACAGTATTTTATAGAATTAAAATGCATCTCTTTTGTTTTAGTTGAGTAATTCTTACTTTTCAAATTATGATAGAAATCTTTGTTCATATCCACTGATAAAGAGCTTTTGCAAATTAAACTTCTCTCTGTTTGGGAGAATTTTTTTCTCCTTCTGTGGCTTTGTCTCTGAAGGCAATGCTCTGGTTTCTTTGGAAACTTGCTTTTCCATTGTCATAGATTAGATGTTGAAATGCTCCAAATGATTTCTTGTTTAGCTATATTTGCTGAAGACTGAACTTTCCTTTTGTTTTGTAGTTTAAAAAAGAAATTAACAAAAATCTAGATGGCTAGACTCAGGGAATATGAAATAAAAAGAACAATCAATAGCAAATGTAAAAGATTAGATTGAAGCAGTGGGAAAAAACTGCATACAGAAGAATATATTTCATAGAAAATATTTGTTACCCTCTTGCAGGTACTTTACTGACATGGTAATGAGTTTTGTTACTTAAAAAAAAAGAAAACAACTTATAAACGTTTTATTTATGAAAATAAATTTTAGCAAAAAAGATTCACCTGACATTTCAAGTGCTAAAGAAAACTTTAATAAAACTGAAAACTACTTTCTGGAAAGATATTTTATGTGAGAAATTGCTGAATAATATAGTTGAAATTAAAATTATAGGAAAACATAAAACACGCAGATTTTAACTTGCAGTAAAAATATATTACCATGTAAACGTGTTCTATGTCACTGGGACTTTTTAATTATTGTGTGGTGAATATTCCTTGTCTTTGATGCAAATCCCAGAAGAGCCTATTTCCAGTTACTTCAAAGGATTCAGGCTAAACTGCAACAATGATAAAGGAAAAACTAACTGTAGGTAGATCACTTGTGAAGTGTCAAGAAACAGATGAGAGAGTAGGACCAATAGAATCTGCTTAAATGCTAGAAAACATGGATACAGAATGTTCTCAAAACCAGTAGCAATACGTACAGCTGTAGAAAATAATTTACTTTCCAGGTTTTGAGAATAACAGCTGTTTTTAATGGAATCACATTTAAATGATTTACTGTGGTATTCTGGTCTCTTTTGTAACAGAATAGAAATAATGTGCATATTCACATATAGATGTCCTAAATTGCTATGATGTCTTGTCTGCTACAGAAAACCTGTACAAAAGAACAGTGTCCATATTCTTATTACAGTTCAAAATTATTTCCAGTTCACAAAATTATTTCTTTTGTGAAAGAGAAAATGTCTTTTTTTTTTTTTCTTGTGAAACAAAACTTACAGTGCCTCAAGGTTACAGTCATATCACTGTTCTTGCAGTTGTGTATATATGAAGCAACATTGATGCAGTTGCTGTCATGTTGAAAGTAGATCTATTGCTTCTTCTGATATATTTCTGCAAAAGTGTCAACTATTTGACTCTCCTACTGTATTAGAAGTTTTCATGGAGCCAAATTTCAAAGGCTCCAACTTCTTGTTACTGTCCAGTCCAATTTATCAAGCACATTGAAATGACAAGTGCAAGACAGAAAGTTCTTGTTGCCCTTGGGCTGGAAAAATGGTCTGGTCATCTAAAAATCAGAATAAGGTTTGTAGCTGGATATTACAGTTTCATTTGGAGATATATATATATTTTTTTAATTGGTGAATTGTTTTGCATATCGTTGATCCATATGCAGAAAAACAATTTTAGGCTGGAAAATGAAGGATGGTCCTAGCATATTCTGAATATGAAGATATATGTCTTCAATTCAGGACACTGTATGTATCACAGATACAAATATTTTTGGTTGGAGAACTCCACAAAAACCATTTCATTCTTGTTGGGATGTCTTCAGGTCACTAAGCAGCTGACTAATTCCTTGGAGGTGGGCCAGGCAGATACAGAAATAGGTTTATGTTGTTTAACTGTATGAGTAAATGAATATAATAATTGCCAGGTTGGTTCAGGGCCTTTGTTCCCTCTGATGGTGGGTAGAGCTTGTGAAAAGAGGATAAAGCTAAAAGAACTGAATGTTTTAAAATAGATTGTATACATTCTGGGCTGAAATAGAAAATGTATGGGTTTTAGCCCCTATATAAATGAAGTGGCTGAGGTAACACACCTGTTTCTTTTTGAAGAAAAATCCTGCTTCAGCTACAAAGAAGGCATTAAATAAGTCTCAGAGCATGATCAGGTAAGTGCTTGAGTGCCTGATATGCTGATTTTAAAAGTTCAGCTAAGACATGTAATTAATGTATGATTCTGCTCCAGTGGAAATTAAAATAGAGGTCTTTTTTTGTGAACCTATGTACAAAAGTACATTCCAGGTTTTAGAGGTACAGGATTCTCCTTCTTTGTTTGAGGAAAATGTTATCATAGAATTACAGAATGGTTTGGGTTGGAGACAAAAGATCATTTAGTTCCAATCCTCCTGCCATGGGCAGGGACACTTTCTGCTAAACCAGGTTGCTCCAAGCCCTATCCAACCTGGCCTTGCACATTTCCAAGGATGAGACAGCCTCAGCTTCTCTTGGTAGCATGACCCAGGGTGTCATAGTCTGCATAGTGAAGAATTTCTTCTTAATCTATAACCTAAATCTACCCACCTTCAGTTTATATCTGTTAGCCCTCATCCTGTCCTATTACTACACTCCTTGATAAAGAACCCCTGATTAAAAAATGTTTGTGGCTTTTCCTGCGCAAGGAGTTTTATTATTCCCCAGGGTGGGACACCCAAAGGGCACACTGCAGAGCATTTGGTGACTGAGTTATCTTTTCTTCCTCTTCCCTTTTCCTTACTACATTGCTGAATGGAAAAGTCTACATACCAAGCTTAAATACTGAAACTAGAAAAGTAAGAGTAAGAAAGGTTGCAAGTTGAGAAAAATTGCAGATTAATTCCCCTCCAGAGTTTAAAAAGAATTAGGGGCCTAACTGTGCTCTTACACAATTTTCTTCCTGTTCTGTTCCCATGGCAGTGGAGCTTTCTGCTGTCTCTTGCTACTAACTGCTGGGGAAATTTTAAATGAGTGTACATTGTTGAATCTCACCAGCAGAGGTTTGATCTTTATAACAGAAGCCTACAGACTTCCAAGTGATGTGTAGTGCATACACATACAAATGAATTACAGTAGAAATAAAAAAATAATTCAAACATTTTTAAAATGTCTGTAATTTGAAGCTCAGAATGGGTATAATAAAATTGTGGGTCTCCTTTGTAAAGAAAACACCCAGATGGGCTCACCATCTACACTCCATATGGCACTCAGTCTCTGCTCTGCATCCCGCTGTGCTCACAGTGCAATCCATATGGACCTTACTTGATTGGTTTCCTGTTCCTGCAACACTGACTGTCTGTTCATGGCTTTCCATGAAACATGCCCTTACTGCTGAGAGAACACATTATTATGTAATGATTTCCTAGATTGCTGGCAATGTGAAGGCATTAATTTTTTTTGTGTGTTGATCTATGCTGTGGCTCTGGCCATTAGTGGTGAGGTAGAGTGCACGTATATAAAGCCAATGTGCAGAATTTTAGCCAACTTATGAGTGCTTTATGCACCCTCTAAAGACAGCTAGCATGCATTTCTCTGTTCAAGCAGCATGCTCCTAGGCAAGCCATGAAAAGGAGGGCTGTGGACAGGTATCCAGTGGCTTTAGCTCTGAATGGGGTATGGAATTCAAGGGGAACTCTGCAATTGCTAGGGTGTCAATTGCATGTGCATAGATGAGAGACAAAAAAGACAAAGGAAATGCAAGTACCACTCTGTCGTGGTTTTCAGTTTTCAAGGTGAATTAGCAGTGTTTGTACACTGCAAGCTGAAAGTATGTGATACAACTCTAAAACAGGGTTTACACCTGAAGATCCAAGGTCATGGAAATTCCAGCTTTAATGCTCACTAGATGTGTGCATAAAAAACCTGCGAGCAGCTCATTAAGTGTTGACACAAATTGTCGGAGTTGATCTCACAATCATTTCTTGCTAGTGTTCACAGGAAAGGGGTACAACTTTGATGATATCAAGTTGTTTTGAAAGTTACATTCAGTTTTGATTGTCCTGATTCTAAAGAGATTAAGCAAGAGGATGCAATGCTGTATGATGAAAGGCCATAAAGAACATGGCAGACAGACTACAAAGATAAAAATGTAGAAAAAGGGAAATGGAGAAGTTGGCCTAATGAGTACATGGTAAAGATTAAAAAGGATAAAGAGAAGGAAAAAGTTTTTTTGATGTATCTTTTGTTGTAGTGAACCATACTAAAAAGCATTCTTTTGAACATATTGCAATTATCCTGTGGAATTCTGCCATTATACTCTATAGCAAGGAAAGTTGTGGTATTTAGTAAAGAATCAGATAATTGTACTGATGATGAAAACATTCAGAAAATTGTTACATGTTACATAAATTGTCTATAACTATATATTTTTATTTGTTTTACGTGAAAGTATATGTCTGTATCTTATAGAAATTTACGTTGCTGCTGGCCAGTAAGATTTAGGATTATGCTTGTTGTATATTTATCTCACAAAAAAACTCTCAGAGATTTTGGCATCTTCCTTGAACTGTGCATAGTAAAAAGCAGCAAAAGTGAAGCCTTGGGACTGGTGACACAACTGAAAATTCATAAAGTATAGGCATGCTGAGGGACTAAGAGAGAAATCAGCATCTTTTTGGCAGTATCTCTTCTACATGGTAATGCTTATATAAGGGAAAATACTTGTGATAAAATATACCCTATTATATCCTTTATTTTTATTGCTGTCATGACAGCTGATAAACTCAAACTGCTGATTGTGTCTGGTTTAGTGACAACTTGTAACAATTTCTCTTTCTTTCCCCGCATTTTTGCCTTTACCCTTTTCCCCATCTCCAAGAATAATTTAAACAAATTACCACTATAATCTACGTTAGAGTTGCTCACTGTACTTATTTTCAGATATAATATATTCATACCTAGAGATTTACAGATGTAGATATGTTTTTTTTCAGGGACCAAATTTGCTTGTACTCCACACACAGTTCTACGTGCACCCTGGCAGCCATTGTTACTATAATCACCATTGTTACTGTACCACAGAAACACAGAACAGGTGAGGTTGGCATCTTTGGATCATCTGGTCAAAACTCCATCTCGAGGCAGGGACACCTAGGGCTGTTTGCTTAGGGTTGTATCTGATCAGATTTTGAATACTGCCAGGGAGGAAGACTCCACACCCTCTCTGGGAAACCTGTTGGGGAAAAAAACCCCCTCGTACTTAAACAGATTTTTCTCTGTTTTAGTTTGTGCCTCCTTGTCTAGTCATCAGGTCCTATGAGGAAACTTTGGCTCCATTTTCTTTACTTCCCCCATCAGGTATTTACAAATATCAAAAACATCTCCTCTGGGCTGTTTCTTCTTTAGTTTAAGTAAACCCAATGCTTTCAATCTCTCTTTGTATGACAGATGCTCCTGTCCCTTAATCATCTTTGTTGCCCTTTGCTGCACTCACTCCAATACATCCCTGTCTTCTGTTGGAGATCAGACCTAGGCACAGTACTCCAGATGCATCTCACTGGGCTGAGCAGCCCTCCCACTTCTGGCAATGCTCTTCCTAATACAGTCCAGGAGGTTCTTGGCCTTCTGTGACACAGGGGCACATGGACCTTGGTTGATTTTCAACTTATCTAACAGGACACCAAGATCCTTTTCAGCAAAGCAGTTTTTCAACCAGTCTGCGGCATGTACTGGTACATGGGTTATTCTTTTGCAGGTACAGAAATTCATTTTTCTGTTTGGTGTACTTCATGAGGTTCCTGTCAGCCCATTTTTTCAGCCTATTGAGATCCCTTTGAATATCACCACCACTTTGTCATTTATCAATTGCTTCTCTCATTTTTTTAAAATCATGTCTAGATTTGCTGAGCATGTATTCTATCTCATTATCCAATTACTTAATGAAGATGTTAAACAGTATTTGCCCTAGCATTGACCCTTTGCACTACTTATATGTCTTGGACAGCTGCTGCCCTCCTGTGTTGTTTCTCCAGGAGATTCTGAGGTTATTCAAGTTTCCCATGAGTATTGTGGCTTGAAAAAGTGAAATTATGTGAAGGTTTTGTCTGCATTTTCCTGATCAGGTGTCCTGTATTAGACACACAGGGTTGTACCAACCACTTTGGTCTGACCTCTAATCCTGACCCATAAGGTCTCAGCTAGCTCATCATCCATCAGAAGGAAGACCTTCATGTATTCACTCCCATAAAATGACTCTCACTTTGTGCCATCCTGGCCTGTACTTAAATGTCCCTAAAGTGGGACGTCTCCATCCACTACAGCCCTTCAGTTGTGTGAATTCTAACCACACTTCTAGGATGCTTTCACTGCCCTGCAGCTGCACACTGACCTCTATTTCCTCATTTGTGCCTGTGTTTCATGTGTTACTGTACAGGCACTTCAGAGAGGCACCCAGCCATGCTCATTTCCCAGAAAAGGTATGAGTGTGTTCCCCATCATACTGCCCTTGCTTGCAGGTACTCCTTTATTTCTGTGCTTAAAATGGACCCCTTTCAACTTTTCTTTTTTTTTTTTTTTTCATAGTAAGGATGTTCCAGTCCACATCACCCTGGAACCCTTGCTTGCCAACCTAGTCCAGCATTTTCTCATTTAATTACTGGCTGTGGACTTTGCCCCATTGTTCCTACTTTAAAGCTCTTCCCACTTGCACAGCCTGATGACAAAGATGATTTTTTCCCTCTTTGAAAGGTGGGTCCTGTCTCTTTCCAGCAGTTCTCAATCCTTGATTAGTCCCTTAAATCCTTGAATACAGTCACAATAAAGCTGGCTGTTGACCCACAGCATCAGTGAGTCCTGGTCAGGCTTAAAGGAGACAAACTCGCAGGGCACTGATCTTTCATCGCTGCTTCTTTACTTGGCAAGACAGACCTTCTGTCAGTGCACCCCTCTTGCTACCCCAGCCTCAGTAAGAGAGCCCAGCATCCCTGCAGCCCCACACCTGAAAAGACACATCTCTGCCCGAGTTGAGGCCCAGATGTGCTGGGTAAGAGCTCCAGTGGGGTGGGGACTGAGACCCCCAGTGTGTCTCCACTGTCTCTGAGCAGCACATGTGCTGCTCCCCCCAGAGTTTCTGCCCCCACTCTGTGCCCTTCTGCATGAACTGCTGCCTCTGTTACACAACAACCCATCACCAGAGCAAATGAATTTCTAGTCTGAACTAGCCAGTACCTAGATATTCTTTGTAACTCTGCAGTGGTTTGCTTCACCCTGCTTTATTACAGTGTCAGAATAATGCTTTGTGGTTTAACAGCACAGAACTGTATTGTTTATTCAACAATAGATTAGGCCTGGAGAAGGAAAGGTGTGAGGGCAGGAATGGGTACACACAATCTCAAATACCAGCAGAATATCAGATTTTTAATAACTTGATCAAAGCCAGAGATGTGTATTAACCTGTTCCATACTAAGTGAGATGTGACCTGGGCAGGGAATAACTGAAAATGGGTTAGCAAAACCCAAATAATATCTCTAGGGTTTTTGTTGGGTTTTTTTTTCTCACTTTATTTTTTATTAGGCTATTAGGCTATACAGACTTACATTTTGCTGTCTAGGGTGTTTTCCTTTAATGTAATTTGAGATGCAAAGTCTTCATTTACTAGTGAAGAAATAGTCTTTAAAATGTCATTTTCTGACAGGTATCAAGAAGTATTTATACACACTAATTAGCAACCACTGTCTTTTTAATGAGAAATGGGATGTCATTTTTCATTGTAGCAGATCCTGATGTCATTGTTCTGTACTGTATTTTTAGCAACTCCGTAATAAATAACTGAATACAGAAGTGAATAGCTGGATTGCTCCCAAATGAGGAAATCTTTAAAAACCTCCACCAAATCAGCAAAATGGTTACCTCTAAGGAATAGAGAGCTAGTCTAATTTTTTTCTGTAAATATATTCTCTTTCAGTAACATATAGTAGCAGCATATTAACAAACTTTACTGGATTCTAATAAATAATTTTAAATGTTAACATTGTATTAAAAAAAAAAAAAAACACCAAAAAATTGTAGATCTATTCATGCCATGCAGGTGGGGAGAAAAAGTTCCACAAATGTGGAATCATTTTGCATGGTAAGTAGTCCAGAGTGCTACCAGAAACAATGGATGAAGCCTGAAGTCCCAGAGTAATTCTTTCCTCCCAGGTATATTTAGGCTCCTTAATTCTAGTTAACACATCGTGGCTCCAGCTGTTTTTGAAGTACATGTGAGTTCAGCCATTGATGTTAATAGAAGCTCTGCTGGACATTGAGTAACTGAAATAATCTGGAAAACTACCATGAATATTGTCTAAAAGTAAATGGCTTGGACAGCACTTCTATAGAGTGGACACTGTATTGACTTTGCAGTAAAATGAGATGATGGTAACAAGTCTAGTCTAGTCATGTCTGGTGCAGCATAGCTCTTGCTATTAGAGTTTCTCACAGGTTGAGTATTTGTGCTCTTGCAAAGGAATAAAATGTTCCTTTGTTTACCTGAGCACCAGGTAGAACTGTGACCTGATGGTGACTCTTGTAAATTAAGAAAGGACTGGTTTTAGGGATTTAATGACCTTTGAATTTGTTTGTGATTTCTTCCCCCCCACTCCCCTTATATTTCCATAGCAACAAGATTTTCAACCAATTAATTCATAAGTAAAAGAAAAATTTCAGAGAACAGGAAAGACTGAAGTCCATAAGTCTGGTGTTCATGACAAATACTGAAAATTTATGAGGAACTACCTTTGTATTTTATAAGTTTACTTTATTGTCACTTTTATGTACAGGAAGGGAATATGTTGTTGTTTAAATGATACTACATACTTTTGCTTCCTTGCAAAGGCTTCTGTATAGTATGAATTTTAACAGGTCACAATTCTGGTACACACCTCAGTTAGACACGTAATTGTGCCTATTGAAACTCAGTGGGCGGAAAGATTAAGTCAAATACCACTCTAAAGTGGAAATCTTTTATTAACGTCTGTTCTAATCACTGATTTTAGACTTCATAAAAGTGGATGTGGATTCATGTGTTTGTTTCCCATTTTGGAAAATGGGAATTTTACCTTATTTTATAGCAGTAAATGTCATGGATATATGTTTCTTTGATATGTATTTGTTGCTATGGATAAGCTTCAGAATTTTCATGTTTTCTGCATGTATTAGTTGCATGTAACCATACAAGGTTCATGAAGATGAAAAGACGAAAAGGAAGCAAATAGTTTAAGCATTTTAGTGAGTGTTGTAAAAATACATAAGGTAGCTGTGCCAGTTAACTGATACCATCAATTACTATTGAAAGAGGCAAGACAGAGCTGCAGTAAATGCAGGAACTTGTGCTTGGCAACAAGAAACCACTCATCAAAACAGAATTTTCCTTAGCTTTAGTGCCATCATGACAAAAATTTTGTTGTGCTATTAAGGAATATTTGCATATTCAAGGTAAGTATATCAACCTAGAAAAGGTTAAGTGGAATGAATGAATAATATTTAGATACAGGTCATAAAGTTTGCCAACCTAATGACAGGTCTAGAACTTTCCTTCTCTGAAAGGAAGCTTCTGTACTGGGAGAGTAGATTTTCTCATTATTCAAGGTTAGTAGGTGGTATTGCTGGCTTTTCCTCACACCTATTGAGAGCATCAGACAGGAATGCAGAGATTGTTGTCACTTCAGGTTCTTTCTTGAGACATTTGAGAAGCTGGGCACAGTGAAAGAACCCTTGTACATATAGAAGGGCTGACACAACCAAACTGTAGCAGTCATGATACTGATAGGTTGCCCCATCTTTGGTAAAATGTGTCAGAAGTCACATTATGTGCCTCCCCTCAGGCCCCATGCAGCGGGCATTCTCTGTAACGTTAAAAGAGTTTTCATTGTGTGATAAAATGTAATTAAACAACACTGAGTTTGAAATTAATTTGGCAACAACTCAGATGTTTCTCAACACTTTGTGTTGTTCATTAGTATGAAAAACTGCGGCCTTTACCACATTTACATTCATCTGAGGAGTGTGTAATGAGGGAAAGTAGCAAGAAAACATATAAAAGCTGTCTGCATAGCAGTGCAATAGCAGTTAAGAAATATAATAAAATGAACACAAGCACCTAGAATTAAATGCTAATTAGAATGATGTATCGTGGCCTTCCACAGAGTTTGATCTAAGCTCTTGATTACTGGTGAGCACAGACTGTTCAGCAACAGGCAGATAAACTTTCTAGATCCATCTGTCTGCCAAAGTGGTGCTATTCAAAGTGCTTTCCTCTATGATGTTGTCATGGGCTAGGAGGGGCCTGATTTTGTTCCAATCGGGGTCAGCTTTTTTTTGATTGACAAGCAGTTTGTCCAGTGGAGGACAAGCTGCGACTTTTGGCAAAATGCTTAAAAAGGCTGGGTGGGGGGAGGAGCGACCTCTTTGTCTTTAGGGTGGCAGACTAAGGACAGGGAGCCGCCGGGGCTGGCCGGCCTCGGTGCCCCCCCACCCCGGGCGGCTGCGGCGGGCCGGGCGGGCCGGGCCGGGCCCCAATGCTGCCGGAGCCGGGGCAGGCCGGGTCGGAGCTTTAGGAGCCGCTGTCTCGCGGAGAGGCGGACAGCATGGAGAGAGAGAGAGCTCGGACGGAGTGCCCCTTCGCCCTTGCTCTTCTTTTTCAAGCCGAAGAAACCAGCGCACGGCTTCTAAACGACTCAGTTTCCCGCCGCAGAGCCACGTGGGCAGCCCGGCAGCCCGAAAAGTTTAACCTTTTGTTGTGAGCAGATGGACTTTCCTAAACATCATCTTTCTCCGGAAGAAGAACAGTTATAGCGAATGAACTATGGAAAGACACGGCATGAAGCTACAGTCGGTAAGGGAAGAGTGAAAAGGACTTTAAGGCAAAAGGACAAGGAGTGGCCTAATTTTGGCTGGACATTTCTGGTAAACTATAAAGACTGAACTAGTTTTTTTCCTGTAACATATAAATGCTTTTGGGGGGATGTAAGGTTCTAGTTAAAAGTGATATGAAGCTTTTTGCTCCTAAAGAAAGAGGAGATTTGTTTTTGGGTCTTGAGATGATTTTGGAAATAGAAAAAGAGAATCTTTGTGTCATACTAGAGGAGGCATCCTTAAACAGTACCCCAGTAAGCAAATATGGCCTATGTGCAGTGTTGAGAGAACTGCTAATGGGTAAGATTTCGCAGTCTGCAGGAGTTCCTTTGAAATCCTCGCAGATGTAGAGCATGGTATGTCTATATAGAACCCAGAGAGACTCCTTTCCTAAAAGAACTGATAAAAGGTTATTTTTAAAATGGTAAAACTGGCTGAAGTTGCAAGTCATGTCTTTTTATGTTGAGTGAAGAAAGGTAAAAAACTTAGAAAGAGAAAGAAAGATGTTTTAGAAGTTTCATTTGTTGTTGTTGTTGTCTTTTTCCCTTTTCTTGTTTGTTTTTGTGTGTATTAATAAACTATCTTTGTAATTTAAAGATGGGCCTGGTTTGTTTTATATTCTTCCAGTCAAATGAAATATAGAACGTGATTAAACCCATCACAGATGTTTAACTGAGTATCTGAATCAAACATTTTACTTAATGTGTCAGCACCAAAATATGTGCTTTATTGACCCTGGAGATCTCTCATCCCTCTCACTAGCAATAATGACCCTGTTAAAAAATGTTATTTTATTTTTCTGTATAGGAACAGACACAGGAAGAAATTAGCCATTGGATCATTGATTGCAGTGCTTCACAGCTGTAGGCAAGCATTAATACAGTGGTTTCCAATCCCTTCTAGCAAGGTAATACAGCTGCCATCTCTTCATCACAAAACTGGGAAAAATATTTAATTTTGATTTGGGTTGGTTTTTTCACTTCATCATGCAGACAAAATCAAAATATTTTATTGTTATTGCTCCTGAAAAGATTCAACCCCCTGTTGTGCTGTGGAACTAACCACAGTCTACTTTAACCTTACTGACTTCAGAGGTATTGTTGGAATTATGGTAGTATGCATGGTGCAGTAGTTCAGACCTCAGCTGATATACTATTAGAATAGTTTTATCTGCAGTTCAAGAAATATACAATGTATTACTCTGTTTCACAGGGATTTTGCAATAGTTTATAGCACTTAGAGGTCCACTTGCAATTCTACAAGGAAAAAAAACCAGACTAGAAACCTTAAAAGAGTCTGTCTGTCTTTAATTAGTACTATTTAATTTATTTTTTTGTTTTTCTAAATCATCTGCCACCCTTAAGCATAGACAATTTCATTAAAGTGTTTTTCTCCCTCCAGAAGGAACTTTCAATCTATTTTATTTGACAGCTAAGTAAAGTGTACAGTTTTCCTTTCTTCACTTTCATGGCCTATTAATTTCCCTTATAAGGCCAATCAATTTTGTTACCATTAACTGATGTTAACCACATCAGACCAAGAGGTAGGAGCTGTTCCCAAGCTACATCTCTGTGAGCTCTGCTACTAAAATGGTCTTCCTCAACACTGATTAGGGCCAGAACACTGTGAACTTGGAGACTTGTATTCACCTAAAGCAAAGTAAACTTAAGTACTTTTGCCCAGGTAGTGTGAACATTCCAAGGTAACGGTTTAACACTTAACAGGTAATTTTTGACAGACAAATCTCTCTGGCTTTAGAAGTGCCAAAGATTAGAATTAGAAACTCCAACTTCTTTCAGGTGAAAGAACATTTTCTATTGATGTTGATATAATAGATACATAGAAATCAAGTCCAGAGCATTTAGCAAATGGTTAAATTTAGAGCATTTCTACCTTGATTAAGGTGTAATAAGAATTTTGATCATTAGTATTTTTTACACGGTCTAATTTCTCTATGACTCAGCAAGGAACCCACCTTTATTTGCTCAATTTTGCAATAAAAATTCAGGGAAAGTCCTTTTGTTCACAAAAATATTTAGACAAGAGCTTCTCTGTGTGTGAATAAGGCTACTGGACCATGAAGGATTTTTTTTTTTTTGTACAAACAAGGGTATTCATGCTGAAATTTCTTAACTAGCTCCACAATATAAAAAGGCTTTGTGCCTTTGTGCATCTATGAGTTATGGGATAGCAATCAGAGGGAGACAAAAAGTGTTTTAAAACAAGAAATAAATAAGCTTTGGTATAAATTAATGTGAGCAGAAAAATTTGAATTAAAGGATTGTATTAGTAATAGCAAAAAATAATGACTGAAAGAGCAGATCTGTCCTCCTGGGACAAACCACCATTCTGAAACATTTGGCTGATCAGCCTCACCTCAGCCCCTGATTGAAAACCCAATTCTGGAAACCATTTCTAGGTGCATGAAGGACAGGAAAAGAGGAGTAGTCAGCATGGATCCACCAAGGGGAAATCATTTGACCAGCATGAAAATATTGTGCAATAAAATGCTTGTCTTGATAGACGGTGGGGGAGTAGTAGATGCTGTTTCCTGGATTTCAGTAATTATTTCACTGTTGTTTCATGTAAGATTCTCATACAGAAGTTTTTGAAGCACAGGCTGGATGAGCAGGCAGAGGTGGATTGAAAACTGGCTGAACACCTGGACTAGGGCATGGCAATCAGTGGTATAAAGCCTGGTTGCAGGCCAGTAATTTGCAGTGTGCCTCAGGGATCCACAGCTGTTCCCATACAAAATCTTCACAAATGGTTTGGATGGTGGGGCAGAGTGTACCCTCAGCAGGTCTGCTGATGACTCTGACCTGAGAGGTGTGGCTGATGTGCAGGAGGGTTGACCTGCTGTCCAGAGGGACTGTGACAGGCTGGAGAAAGGAGGAAAAGAAACAAACTTGCTTGCATTTACATTAGTCTTCAAGTGGGATGCCTGTGGGGTCTGCACTCTAAGTGTGGTTTTCAACTTCCTCATCACAGCTAATGCAGCAATATAGTGTTAACAATTAAAATATAAATTTTAGTAGTTAGCAGCATCACAGTATTCTGAAATATCCCCCTTTATGCTCCTGTTTTAACAGGAGAGATCTACAGTCATTTCTAACCATATCATGGCTTCTAACATGAATATAATGACCACAGATGAAGGTGTGTATGATCTTTTTCACTGCTGTTCTCAGTTCAGCTCATTTCCATACTGAGTGACTGTCACATTGAAAAATATTACAGGTTGTATAAAAGTATACCTGTTGTGCAAAGTTGGTATGTGCCATTTCCAGGTTAATACTGACATTTATTATTTGATCTGTAAATTTTCACTAAGGCATTTAAGAGTATGAATTTCTGAAACTATAAAATGTGTAATAGTACACATTTTAAAAATGTAAAGTACTCAAGATGAAGATTTTGGAAGAAAATGTTGGAATCTCTTGCATACTTGTTGTCAGAATCAAGATATTCTCATGCTGTTTCAATTTGTCCATGTTGGAAAATGAATTATGGGTAAATTTACATTTCCTAGAGATGTTTCATATGTATTGAGGGCTAGGTCAAATATTATGATGATGTAGAACACATGACCACATTTCCAGAGGCTTTAAAGCTCCTTGTAGTTTACATAATTTGCCTGACTCATCGTCAAAATTAATGCAAATTAATGTACTATTTCTTTGGAAAACTTGCACTTTTTACAGCTGAAATCAAAATTTGAGTGAAATTTGGCAGGGGTCAATAAGAGTCAGCAGAGAGAATGAAGTAAGCTGAGACAGCCAAACAAAGCAGCCTGGTTGTTCAACAGGCAGGGCAGGAAAATCTGGTCCAGTGGCATGACTGCCTGCCTGGAGTCAGGAGCAGTTATGTAATGTCCTGGTGGTCACCAGCAGCCAAAGAACAGCTGAAGGGGGAATTCTTAAGGAGTAGAAAGAGGAAAATTATCAGACTCAAAAAGTCAAGACCTTATTTGCCTAAAGAAATGAACTCTCCAAGGTAGTTGGTAGGACTACACGAGTGCGCTGATGTAGATAAGAACAATGTGACATAAGTGTCTCAAAGAAGATGCAACAAAACTGCAAGGGAACAGAGACTGTTGCCTGTCTCTTTGGTTGTAAATTGTGCAATCTTCATTCCTTGAAACTCAACACAGATGGACTAGATGTTTGTTACTTATGTGTCTGACTTCCTCATTATGTGGTTCAGTTACTAAAAATGTCAGTACATATTCCTTTTGTGAAACACTACCACAGGTCCACTAAATGTTTTAGAAATGCTCAATTAATCTTTCCTGAATTCCATCTGTACTCCTGTGAAACACCCCTGTTTCAGCTCCTTTTCAGTCTTCGCTACTGTTTCTTTGGGGGTTGCTGTAGAATTGGGGTGGGGGCTGTCTGCAAATTCTGTCTATCTGCTCATTGCTAGAACTGATTTTCACTTGCTTCTTGTTTTCCTTAACACCTCACCTTCAGGATTCAGTACTTCACAGAAATGACGAGTAACCTTTCTGATAGCTGTAGTCTTTTAAATTTCATGATTTGTCTATGTAGAAATGAACTAGAGCTTCACCTTATAATGGATTTCATACTTTTGAATCCCTGTTACACCATGCATTTTTTTATGTCTTTATCAGTTTTTCTTGCTGCATGTTCCAATTTGTTCTATTTCTGCTGCAGTTCTGCTGAAGTGGGAATTTGCTCTCTCCCACTAAACACAATTCCAATAGTGATGTACTGTGCTGTAAAGGCAATGCCCTTAGGTTCAGCTGAACTAAATTCTTCCAACCTCTGTAGCCTTTTGAATTATCTCTTAACTGCTTCAATTCTTTTTCATCAAACTGTTCAATCACAGACACCTGTGATGTTAAGTGTTGAAATACAGACTCTCCTGAAAAAGAAGCTTAAGCAGTCTGCATTAGACTTTGTTTCTTTTGTTCATTAAGCTGTGAACCACCACCAGAGAAAAATATTCTGGAGTTTCATGTCTTGCAAGTACAGATTAAATGTACATTTATGACTGGTTACACTATTCCTCTTGACTGTATTACAAACATGCTCTAAGATTTTCATGTTTGATTATCCATTATTATATAGAATCCATAGAGTCATAGAATTATTGAAGTTGGAAAAGGCCTTTAGGATCATCCAGCCCAACCACCCACTCATCATTAACACCATTAACACCTAAACCACTAAACATCATTGCCCTCACCAGATCCAGACACCTCTTAAATGCTTCAAGGAATGGTGAGTCCACCACCTCTCTGGGCAACCTATTCCAATGCCTGACCACCCTCAAAAGTGATAATTTTTACCAATATCTAATCTGAAACTCCCATGGCTCAGCTAAGGCCATTTCCTCTGGTCCTCACTGCAGGCATGGTAGAAGAGACTGGCCCTCTCCTCAGTGCACACTCCTTTTGGGTGGTTGTAGAGAGCAATAAGGTCCCCCCTGAGCCTCCTTTTCTCCAGGCTAAACAACTCCAGCTCCCTCAGCTGTTCCTCATAGAATATGTTTTCTACATCCTTCACAAGCCTTGGTGCCCATCCCAGGACATGCTCCAGCACCTCAATGACCTTTTGGAAGTTAGGGGCCCAGAACTGAATGTAGTACCTGATGTAAACTCAAACACATAATAATAATAATACAGCAAACTGTTTCATAAAGTATCTGTAAATATGGCCTAATTTTCTAATTATGTATCACAGCTTCACAATCTTTGTCTTTTGAATTTAACCTGCTAGTAAATCCTTAGCATATGTATGGGCTTAGCAGTTAAAACAAATGTAACCAGTTTAATTTTCACTTTTGCTTTTCAGTTCAAGATTATTTTATTCTTCAGGAAGAACTATTTTTCCTTGCTGTTGTTTGGGTGGGGACTTTACTGACTTCATTTTATTACTGAAAAGCTTATGGCTATGTTTTCCTGTCCAATATTCAATTTGATATCAATAGCCAATCTATAATTCATAAGCATTCCCTCAGTGTGTAGGGCAAGATGTCAGCCCTCTGTAATACCTGCATTCAGCTTTTGAAGATTAATACTCTCTAGAAGCCCCTTCAGGTTTTTCTTTTGTTTTTCTGGTGGGTTGTTTTTTCAACTTTTTTTTTTTTTTTTTTAATACGTAGCACTGATATGCTGATATTTAATGTGGTTAAATTGAAAATTATTGTAAAATGGTTACATGTAAAATTATTGTAAAATGGTTACATGTAAAATTATTGTAAAATGGTTACATTTGTGGTATCTAAATATGGTTATTGGATGCTTGTATCTGTGCCTCTTTTTGCAGTTAATGCACTTCCTGTCCATCACAGCTTATTCTGGTCCTATGATTTTTCTAGCTCATTATTGTCTTTCCTTTTTTTAATTTCCCCTTGTGATAATCTGTTTGTCCAGTGTAACTGCATCTCAGTTTTCTTCTGATGTCTCTGTGACAGGTCCTTATTGCTTCTCCTGATTTAGGTTTCTATCTTGTAGCTGTCATTCCAGTAGCTTTATATCTTTGATTCCAATCACTATTTGATCTCTTCTAATGGAATCAGGCAGTATGCCATAATTACATGGCGGACTTGTTAAGTGACTGTCAGTCAAATTTAGAGAAATGAAAGAAATTCTGTTCTTTGAGAGGTGCATGTGATGACAATGATGTCCTTCAAAAGTTTCACTTTTCTTAGAAGCACAGTATTTCTCCTGTACATTTTCAGAGACAGGTTTTTCATTCTCTATTACTACCAAGCTAACAAGTAAATGGAGAATTTCAGGTACTGCTATATTGAAAAAAATAGCGGCACCTTTTTGTGATTGCTTTTGAGTCCAGTTGGTCATGCATAAATTCAAAAGCCTGCATAAATCTTTTCTGATTCTGCAGCATTCCCAAAGAACATCAGTTGCTGCTCACTCTCAATAGTATTCTTCTCTCCATCTCAATTTCTTTGAAAACTTATTTTTTAAAGAGCTTATTTCAGTATAATTCAACAGCTGCAGGATGTCTGGTTGTAGAGCAGCCACTGAGAAGTTAGAAACGTTGCTTCTGTGTGATCTAAATTTCTTTGCTTATGTAAAAAATAACCAACAAACACCAACACTTTTTAAAAACTGTTGGGAAGGTAATGTAACTGACTGCCTGCCATTTAGAGTGTTAAGTGTTGAACTGTCTTTTTAATCAGGCTTATCTTGAGACAGATGCTTTGGATTTTTTTAAATCCATTTTTAATTTATTTTGCCACTCTGCCTTGACCCTTTGTCTTTTGTCCTCTATGTTCCAAGACCATAGTCTTTCTTGGATGCCAATTTATGTCTATATATACCAAAATGACAAGGTTGTTCACTGCACAGGCCCACTGTGATGTTCAGCAAATACCAAAAATATAGTCAGGGCCCACTCTGGAGCCAGAGCCATGATTTCCTACCACAAGACCACACTTCAAGGTCACAGCTGGTCAAGGTGCACAACCAGCTTAGGCTGCAAGGGAAAGTTCATGCAGGGAAACCTCATGGCCTTCATTTGAGATGGCATGGTGTGCTGTGTTGTCTTGGTCCCTATTTTTAGTGCTGATATTTCGTGAACTCTATACAGTCAAAATGAAGTATTTCAGAGAAAGCTATTAAAAATTCATGAATAATGGTGGGATTACTGTTGCATAAGAGTGGATGTTTCAGTTCAGTTTGCTGTTTTGGCTCTACTGTGAGGAATTCTATGAGTCACGTTAAGGATGCCCACAGGACGTGGAATTAAGGTCTCCTTGCTGACCTGAAGTGAAAAGAATCATCATCACATGATAGAGTTTGAAAACTGCTAACAAAATGTCAAAAAAGTCATTAGTTGGGCTGTCAGTGTCTTCTTTCACCTTTCCCCTGAAACCCTCAGAGATCCTTGTGTCTGACCTTTCATCTCTGTGGCTGGGAATTTCAGTCTGCTGCGATGCTGAATTTAAGAGTGCAGGGAGAGATATTTGTTTACTACTTTTCTGAGTTAATGAATCTCAGTAACTCTGAATGAAGCTACATCTCAGTGATATCTATAGGCAACAAACAATATCATGACAAATATGTCTGAAGAAAGTTTGGAAGCTGGTAATATGATCTAGAGGGGATTAAAAATGAAGTATGGAAATGTGTTCATTGTTCAAAAAAGTAGATTGAGCTTGCCACAGAAAGCCTATAATGTCATGTTTTACTGAATGTACTGCTCAGTCATGTTCAGGGAGGGAATAGTTTATTTAGGTGAGAAGATATTATCAGCATTGTCAGTAATGTTAAAAGTAGGATTTTGTCATCAGCTTGTCATAGCTGCAGTTTTATTGTCTCTTGCATCCTCTTCAACATTCCACAGTGGATCAGCAGTAGTCTGGTACAGAGGTTTCCTGGGAGAATCCGTGCAAGCAAAGACTGTCGTGCCTCTGTGACCCTATGCTGCCCACAGGGCACTATGATGAGGAACTTGAACAGTCTGTACTAGGCTTGTCCTTTTCATATAACTTTCTGTAGGCACTGTTGAGCAGATTATGGGGCTCAATGAGGCTTTTTGTATGGCTCAGTACAGTTCTTTTTTTATTTTGTATAGGCATTAGAGAAGAGGAGAAGAGGAAATGCGGGTTTCAAGTTGTCCCCTGAAAATTTTAAGTTGTTTTCTTATTAGTTTTCCCCTTTGCAACAGGAGAGCTCAGTGCATAACTCCTGAGACATCTCAAGTATGTTGTGTGATGTGAGTGTGCCTTCTCTCTGGTGCACCAAATTGCACAGCTCTGTCATTTGTTCTGTTTAGTCATCTTATAAATTAATAATTTTGTCTTAATGAACTTCTAACCCCAAGATTAAATTATTTAAGAAGAAAAACAGAGGTATTTGGATAGCAGCATCTCATCCATGTTGGACACAGGCACTAAAACCATCCTTAGGCAACCAGTCCTGTTGCAGACCTACTACGATGTTGCATAGCATGATTGTGTTGTGTATCTTCTCATCTCAGTTACTTATTACAGGTCCAGATGCTGATGGAGAAGGCAGCTCAAGATAGGTCTGTATTTTTGTCTGCGAGATTGTATGATATCTGGATAAATATGAAGTTCTGAAACTATAAAGTAAAACTCATGCATGTCAGGCTAGACTTCTTGCTGAGGGAGTCACTTTAAAATGGCAGCCCACACTGAGAGACATCAGAACAATTCACAGCTGGGCAGATGTTGAGACAGTGCCAGTATAATACAGCATTTTTAAAAGGCATCATAGTGAGTCATTTGTGGACTCAGCTTTTACAACTACAACATTTATCCCAGAGTATTCAAATGAATTGCCCCTAGTTAGGAATCTAAACGTGTCTAACTGTGCATTCTTTGTCGTGAGAACACTTGACTGGAGTGCTCTGGGTATTAAATAATGATATACCAGTAATACCTCTTTCCTCTTCAGAGACAGAGCATCTGTTGCATTGAATCTAAATGAAAATCACTCGTTTGGATTTCCAAAGCAACCTGTTTGCTACAAAAAACTTTATTAGGCTTCTTTTACCTCCTATCTCTAGGAAAAAAGAGTAAACTTTTCTTAATGACTCTCCAGGCTGAGATTTTGTGGGAAGATCGTGACATCCACCTGTTAGGATACCCCTTTAGGATACAAAGTGTGAAACCCTCACACGTAATCAGCATTGGAGCTGTTTGTCTTTTCTGCTTCAGTTCTGGATGTCCTTTTGCTCATGGCCTGCACCTGCAAACTTAACTGTGTTGACTGTGGATTTCTCTCTTGCATCTCTCCTGAGCAGTTCAAGGTATGTTATGTAGATCCTCTTGAGTGCATCTCTAGAATGGAGGAAGTGATATTGACCATGGATATATATTCTTGTCTAATGGCAAGTCTAATAACATAGCCAAGTTTCCTCATATTTACTGTAATCTTGGAGTAAATGCCTGTGTCTCTTTAGTGGATTAAAAGACACTTGGTAATTTGTTCAGTCATGGGAATGTGATTTTGTGCTTGATGTATGTTTCAGTTCAGCCAAGAATATAATGCACCATGGCATGTACACCAGAAAAATCTGAGAGGCCTAACGATGCCTTGCAGCAAGCTTTCAGGAAGGATGCTCAGGTTCTTAAGCAGTAATTATTTTGTGAATCATCCTATGTAAGGAAAGAATTTTTGTATATAAATCAAATCCAGTTTTTAAGGATTACACTTTGCCTATCAACCACTGATATCTCAAAGTAGACAAATATCCACCTTGGTAAGTAGATATTCAGTAGGATCATTCTATACAGTAAATGGTAGATGAAAAATAAATATCTAAGATCAGGAGTGTAGATTTTTGATCTCTGATGTGCCATAAAAGAAGTGGAAGCTTGTAGGCTGTGTTTGTTATTGGGTATACAGCACTGACTGCAATAAATGAGTGACTGCAAAGCTGGTTATATAGTTTTGCAGAAGATTACTTGTTAAATCACTTGCCAGGATACACATATAAGGCTCTTGTGAGACCCATCTCATATTTAGGACTTGAAAGGGGAGAAATTGCAATGAACTCACTGTAAATGCAACCTTTTGGTGCTTCTAGGAAATTCTATGTGAGGCATTTACTGGCACCAGTAAATGTTGGAATTAAGTTTAGCACAAGGAACGATGTGAGTCAAGGGTTGCAATGTAGGACATATTATGAATTTTTGCTTTGCATATTGCCTGTGTTATGCACTAACTGCTTATTTGACGTGTTGCTGTCTAAGTGAAGGCAGTATTAATGCTGTTTTCAGAAAAACACTGCTTATTCCATTGACATGTAACAAAATAGAATTTAATTTCAGCATTTATTAAATTTTTAGTATATAAATGTAAAGAAATAATAAAACCTACAGAAAAGACTTTGGGAAGAAAGGATTTAAAATAATATTTGGATGATGTAAATATAAAAGAGCACAAGCAGATGATGTATTGTGGGAAGCCTATCACCAAGACTGAAAGTATATTAACATGTGTTTGAATGTCTCTGAAAAGTCTGAAGACATTTTCTTCCGATGTCTGAAGATGTCTGAAGATGTCTGAAGACATCTTCTTCTTGTGACAAGGCAAAAAATTTGAATTGCTTAATTATAGAATACGGTTTAAGTTAAACTAAGAAATATGCTGGTGGCCTAACTTCAATTTTTTACACAAATTTAGTTGGAACATTAGACCAAGAAAGCAATTCAGACCACCTACTTTCCTTTATCACTTACCTGGGAAACTCCTAATTCTGTTTCTATTCTAGATTTTGCACTTTTCTATGTGTCTGGGATTAAGTATCTCTGCATAGTTTAGAGTTTGAACAGCTGTATGTTCAGATGACAGCTGAACTCCATTACAGTTCAGAGATGCAGTGCCTGAAGTGTTAAATTCTTCAGAGATTTTTTGCTTTCGGGAATTGTCTGAGTGGGCACTTTACCAAGGGACCAGAGCCAAAGTGGAGGCATCAGAGTTTAGTTCAGAACAGCATCTGAATTTTTACCTTTTTTAAACAAGACTTAGTACAATATACTGAAATACTAGCTTTTAGTATTTTTTAGGCCTCCTCTGCTCAAAAGCTGCTTCTGCTCCTGAGATTGCTGTAATCACTGAGCTGATATGAAATGTTTTAATTTTGCTGTTGAACTTGCAGTGCTAGGCAGCAACAACATGATTCTTAAAATAAAGAGAGTCTGGGGCAGACAAGATATCACCTGGGAGCAGGAAAAGAAATTATCCTGTTCATGTTTTATATTAATGCAATCTTCTGGTTTATTCAATTTGCTTCTGAGTTGGAAGTATGTGTATGAGGCAGGGAGACAGGGGAGGACATTTACATACAGTACCCAGGACTGTCAGAGAGTTTTAAAGTCAATCACTTCTGATACATTTTCCCCAAACTGATTTTTAGTAAAATTCTTTTCCCCCTTGAGATTAAGCCACTTTTATATAGTTGTATAAACTGCAGAATATGAGAAGGGCTGCATTGGTTATGCCACTGGGAGTCTGAGACTAGTGTTGTCTCAGAGGTAATAAAAATTTGTATGACGAATGTTCATTTAGCACAAAATAGTCAAAGTGTTAAAAAAATTGTTATTCAATGTAACTATTTCAGTACACAGTAATCTAAAAAGTGTTTATTTTATCTAATTTTCTATTTTAGAAGGATGATATTCACAATATAAATATCAAAATTACTGAATAGTTAACAGCATTTAATACTATCTGAACCTTAAATGATCATCTGCAGTCAGGGGAACCAGATTAACTTTAATTGTAAAAGGCCAAATAATTCTACTGTGTTTAAAGTCATGAATAAAAGTAAAGATTCTAAGTGTCTGCTTGAGTATATCTCTATCAACAGCAAGCATTAACATTTAAATCCTGATCTTATCAAGAATCACAGAATATCCTGAGTTGGAACGGACCCATGAGAATCTTCAAAGTCCAATTGCTGGCCTTACACATCCCCAAGAATCACACCCTGTGCCTGAGATTGTTGTCCAAATGCTTCTTGAACTCTGACAGGCTTGGTGCTGTGACCACCTCTAATTTTAAACTTTTAAAAGTTCTAATAAATATGATAGCTACCCTTCATCTGCTAAAATGGTAGAAGCCATGTAGACAGAAAATAACTGAAGTTTCTGCTGAGATTACAGGTCTGTAAATCTCTGTATTCTGAATTACTACACAATGTGCCTAATTTGCATTTTGATTCTTTAATAATTAGAATCTAGATTCATGGTGTAATTATTAATCTCTATAAGCAGTCCAGCAAGCAGGTCAGATCTCCAAAGAGTAAATCATAAGGCTTAAAAGATCTCATCTTTCTGATTATGGCATATAGGGTTTGTATGTAGGAAACAGGTGAGCTCTGGCATTAGGGAAGAGCACAGACATCCCAAACTTTTCTGAAGAGCTGTCAGAGCTCTCTGACCTTGCTGGTTTCAGAATGGGAGCAGGCACTGAACACACAGTTTCAGCACCACCCTATCCACCTCCTGGCTGCATGGTGGATTAAACACCTAAATGTCATTGAGAATGTTCTGACTGTGTGGAGCTACATTCAGGGATATAGGTGATTTCATTATCCAGTACAGAGGCAGTGAATATATTCAGATGACCTACAGGTCTGATAGAATTTTGCATTAAGTAGTCTAAATTATTGCAAATACCTGTAAGCCAAGGAGGAGTAAGTAGGACTTGTGTCTATACTAAGAAAAAGTATGGGAACGAGGCTGGGGAGAAGGAGCTCTCAAGCAGAATAAAAATGATGAATAAATGATCCACACAAGTCTTCAGTTGTAGACATGTGAAATGGGATTTCCCGTGGGTGTCCTCTCACCTTTAGGCTATCAGCTTTTGCATCATCAGCTTCATTATCTCCAGACTGCTCCACTCCTTCCACACATAGTTTGATCTTACAGTTTATAGCTTGTATAGTGTTGTAACAAGAGAGTCTCATTCAAATTTCTGTAAAGTTTATCTGCATCAGACATGACCTTTGTCCATTACTGCTAATGGTTCCTATGTATTGATGGAAATTCAGTCTGTTCAAATTGACTGGTATTTACAAATCTGGAAGTTTAGCTGTAACATAGATATAACAGATGTCTTTAGAATTACTAAGATGCATGTTTTTTAGGAGTTTTCTTAAACAAAATTATTTTCAATTTCTTGTAATATCAAGAAGATATGAAACATGTCAGCATCAGAACAGACTAGATTTATTACCTGGAAAGGTTATCTCAATTTTACTCCTCAGTTCTTTCAGCAACTTGCAAGGAAGCAACAAGAATGTGCATAATTTGAGCTTAGATGATGGATTTCAAAGATTATTTCAACTTGGCAGTTAATTTTCCATTAATAGATTGGTGTCTGACTTGAGTGATTAGTTAACAAATGCAAACCCTTTCCCATTATTTAGGTCTGAAATATGAGGAAAGAGAAAGATTGCAAGGGAGAAAAGCAATGAAGGGTATGTGTGGGACCAAAAGTTAAAGCTAATCTAATAGTTGGTTGGCACTAGGTCACAAAATGTCTCTGTCAGGGTGGCAGAAATCCCTCCCCAGCAGAGCTGATTTGATATCTTTGACAGTGAGATAGATAGCTTTGAAACAGACTATATCCTGGTTTGCCAGGAGATGATGTGAACCTCTTTCAGCAGTTTGTGCCCTGCTTCATGCCAGACATTGGCCAGAATGGTTCATTAGCTGGGGAGCCCTCCTGGTGTATTTCACTGCCTTACAGATAGAGCCAGTCTATTTTCTCATGCAACAGATATGAAATAGCTGCTCTGTTGATTTGTTTCAGATTTGTACACTAGTGTAGCAGCAGGCAGAAGCTCAAACTATAAAGCTGGGAAAAGATCCATAACTGGCAATTAGCAGTAATTGTGATAGCTATAACACATTCATATCACACTGGTTTCAAAATGTAGCTCTTGGCACTCGAGTACATTTAAGGCAGGCACAAATTATTTTTCTACTGTTATCCGTTTTCAGTACTGAAACAGTATTTGGAGGATGTGAACAAACTACATTTGCAGGGAGAACATTTCCCTGGAGAGCTGTCCCCCAGCTTCCTCTGTAGGTTTCATGTTAGTAGAAAATGAGAAAAAAGAAAAAAAACTCATGGGCAGTATTCAGGAATTCTGGATTGCTGTGGATTCTTGCATGAGGAGCTCTAAACCAGTGTGACTTCTTTTGCTTTCTTTTGCTTTCTTTTGCCTTTTTTTTTTTTTTTCTATGACTTTAACCTTCATGTTCCGTGTTGCACGCATCTCCCCTTTACCATGTACTCAGCACTGGTGAGGCTGCACTCTTGAACCCTGCGTTTAGTTCTGGGTCCCTCACTACAAGAAAGACATTGAGGCCCTGGAATGTGTCCAGAGAAGGACAATGGAGCTAGTGAAGGGTCTGGAGCACAAGTCTGATGAGGAGTGGCTGAGGGAGCTGGGGTTGTCTAGCCTGGAAAAAGGACACTCAGGAGATCTCATTGCTCTCTGCAACTGCTTGAGGCAAGGTTGTTGGTAAGGTGGTTGTTGGCCTCTTTGCCCACCAAACAAGTGACAGAATAAGAGAAAATGGCCTCAAGTTGCACTAAGGCAAGTTTAGATTGGATATTAGGAAGAAATTCTTCACTGGAAGGGTTGCCAAGCATTGGAACAGGCTGCACAGAAAAGTGGTGGAGTCACAGTCTCTGGAAGTGTTCAAAAAGGCATAGATGTGGCGCTTGGAGACATGGTTTAGTGACAGACCTGTCAGTGCTGGGCTAATGGTTGGACTCAATGATCTCAGAGGTCTTTTCCAATCTTAATGATTCCATGATTTTATTATTTTAGTAGAGTACCCTAAGATCGAGTTTAGCACTTTGCATATGTCACTGAGCAACATGTCATTGTGTAGAGATTACCAGATAAATTAGAAGAGTACTCACAGGAACCAGGCATTCAGATTCAGCTTGGTACAGGAAATAACAGATCTTCTTTAGCTGATAATCTCTTATAAGCATTTGCAGCTAACCAGAACCTCATTTTACCAGGGTATTGAGTAAACATATTATTGAGCCCTGCTGCCTTTTAATTTATCATTCCTACTAATGGCATCTAATCTCCCGCATAAATCACAAATATCTAATGAAATTTAGAATCATTAATGTCTTTAAAAGTTAATAATATATTAACTTTTAAAATACAAGAACCTTCTTTGACTAATTTTTAACATATTTGGTTACTACCCTTTTACAAAGAAACAAATTCTGTTAAATATTTTTGCTAATAGCACTGCCAATGCCAGTGAAGTGTACATGATTACATGTGAAGTAATAAACAAGTCAGAATTTACTGTACATATTTAGAAAAAATCTTATATTTGAATAATTTATAATCCTGGAATCCAAATTTTTATTATTTTTGAATAGTTATATCCCTACATGATTCTTTGAGAATATTTCTATTTAATCTCTCCAGTCACTTTTTTACTAGTCTGGGTATTTTTTCCCTTAACAATTTTTCTTGATAGGGTATTTTATATTAAGCTTTTTAACATAGATATATACCTAGTATTTGTTGAAAAGCAGAGGGAAAGCACAGAGGAAGATTCCAATGTTTATTTGGGGTATTTTTTATACTTTGGTTTGTTCTCATTTTCTTGTTTTCCATGATAATTCATCCTCTTCCTGAAAGAAAAAGATACTTTTATCTTGTTCTTCCCCTATTAGGAAGTTGGTCTCTAAAAAATGTTTTTCAGCAACAGATGTTTCTTCCACAAATGTATCAAGGGAATGTAAATATTTGCTGTTCAATAAGCTGTTATGAACCAAATCTACTTGGACCATAAGGAAATCCAAGAATCAGTTACAGAATATGTACTGGTGCAGTATCATTTTGTCTTGCATATGCAAGTTTAGTCTTCAATTTAGGACTGGTAAAGACTGCAGTAAAATAATTATTTTCTAATGATAGAATTGAAAAGCTTGATATCGAAACAAATGAAATAAAATTAATTCTTTTCCTATATGAAATTAATTTTAAGATGATTTCCTTACTGACAAGACAAAATATTAAAGCTTATCCTGAACACACAAGGTTCCTGATAGAAATTCAAATCTAAAAACCAGCCTCAATTCTAAAGAAAGCTTCAGCACAAGGCAGAGGGAATTTTGACCCATCTATAGTGAACGTAATATGACATAAACCAAGTAAGAATCCTTCTCTTGTTAATTTTCTTTTGTCTTATATCACGATAGTCTCTCAGATTTGGGCTGTTTCCTGCTGAACTAATTTAAAAATCAGTTTTAGGGCAAATGTCACTTCCTTTTTTGGGTTTGTAATAGAAAGGCTTCCTATTAAACTCTTCAGATGACATTTTTAGGAAATCAGTGCCCCAAGAAATCTTTGGGAGGTAAAAACTACAGTAAATGAACAAGTGTTGATTAAAGTTGAATTTTACTTTGGCAGGTTGTTAACCAAGCTGGTGCTCTACTCTCCCATGCTGAAACTTGACTCTGACAAGAAATCAAACTACTGACTTTAGCAGCTGAGAAAATCATAGTTCTACATATGGAATAGATGTGGATTATTAAGAAAGAGTTTAGTTGTGGAGGTTAACAAATCTGAGGGAGTACTATGGATCCGACACAGAAATGAAGGAATGAGATATGGTACCTGCAAGTGTGCTGCTACTGAAGGGACCCAAAGGAAAAACAGGCAATGGAAAAAAAGCAATGAAAAATGTCAAAATATCAATCTATTTAAAACCTGTTTTGACTACAATGGGGATTTTATTCTTGTCCTGGTAAAAGACTGTATTTTACCACTTAAATTGTCAGCAGATGATTTATCTGAATAATGTCTTATCCCTTCAAGTCTTAAGACTGATGGTGGAGATGGTGAGGTGCTGGAGTGGAGACAGCTTTGCAGTTCATATCTTACTGCATGCTGGAGTGTCCTCCTGATTACCTTCCAACATATAAAGATTTCTCTGTGTCTCCTGCATTTTCAGCTCACTGTCAGCCTGGAGGCAGCAGTATTTTGGTTTATATACTCATCACAATGTACCCTTGTTTTTATCTATTTATCATAAAATTCGAGTTCCTTCAATCCAGATAATTTATAGTTTTTGCCTAGAATATTGAAAATAGGCAAACAATTAAGAGTATTTATAAAAAGCACAGAGCTATGAAAAAAAGTTGCTTGAAATAAAAGCAAACTAGATTTCCTTTCTTCTTTCTTCAGATGATTTTTTTCTTTCTCTTCTAACAAAATATTTATCAAGGTTTCTTCTTTGAGTGTCTATTATATTTCAGGCTGCACCTTTTAGAGTGTTGACCTTTCTAATCTTCACCACAGAGCACTCCCAGAGGGTACCTCCTTCTGGTGTCTCTGTTAACCTTTATAGACCACTACTCTTCTGAAATTTTCCACAGACTTCAAAAAGATTAGTTCTTTCTACTTAAAATTCATCCAGGGGAGAGTTTAACTGTTCTTCTTCAAAATAAACTGCATTTCTCTGTTTACAAGAGTGCCTTCACAGGGGTGCCATCAAGTGTTTTAGAAGTTTTTGGGTGTCTGACCCAGCCTCTAGCAGATGACCCAGGAGGGCACAGGTTCTCTGTAACTCCTGAGAGATGGCAAGACCTGTGTGGTTGTCTTGGATACCTCAGAGCACTGGATTAAGCTCAAATTAAGATTTCTAGCTTTTCTGTTTGCTAGCTTTTCTGCCTGAAACTAGATGTGATTATAAATGTGCTGCAGCTCCAGGCAGCAGCAGCAACTTTTGAGTAACTGACTCCCCAGTCATTTGTCTTAAGCATATTACAAGAAAACTGCACACAAATGTAGCACAGCTGAATAAAGTCAAAGGGTTTAGGTAAATAGTCTTTCATATTTCAGAAATAAGGAGCTCTTTATTAAGTAGAAATCATGGCAGTAGCATCTGGGTAAAATATTAAAAAGTAAGTCTGCAATGATTTTTTATTTTTTTTAGAAAAATTAAATAGCTATGTGCCTTACATATGTCCATCAATGTACTCTCAGAGGCTTCCAATTAATTTGCAAAGCATACTGTGAACTGTCTGAATAACTAATTTCTATGGAAAATGAGTTTCCAAGACATGTTAGAAGTATTAATTGTAGCTGAATACATAATGTCCCTCTTTATAATTTCTTTTCTGGAAATTACTTCCTCATCTTCTAAAACACAGAATATCATCTGTCTTTGCTCACTAGTTACTGCTGCAGTGTATGTTTCTCTCATGCTTAGAAAGATTATTATTTCACTTGTTCAGTTTGATTCCTACCAAAAATTCCCCTACCACTTGTCTACTCGTCTGAAAGGTAGAAACTTTAAGAAAACTGAATTTCTTTGCCTACATTTCGTGGTCTCACTGGTGGAAGGTGAGTTGCAAAGCCACCAGTTTTTGTTCAAAGGCTGCATTTATCCAGCCAGTGCGTACTTCAGAGAAGTGGCCTGCTTGTCTCTATGGTTTTCCCATTGTGGGAAAGATGATCCTGCAAATATGTGTTTTGTGAGCCTCATGAGGTGTCCTTGCTGGCTTCTAACAGCTAGCTGATGTAATAATAACAGATTAATTGTGGTATTAATCTCACCTAATTTTATACTAGTACTGTGCAGATCTGAAATAATCAGCATAAGTAAATTTTACAGTCCATAAAGAGAATAGGGCAGTTGCAGGCTGTCTCCACTAGTTATGATGGGAAAGCAGATGACAAAAAAAGATATAAACATCTAGATTGTAGAGGTCTATATTTGATCACATTTAAATATTTACCCCAGGTCACTCCCAAGTTTTGAATATTATATTTTAATTTTCAGTTTGATTCATGTGTTTTTTATTAGTCATCTTACCTGACTATTTGAAGGCCAGCTCTCATTGACCTATATGCCTGCAGAGCAATAAGCCATAAGCACAGCACCCATAACTGACTTCCTTTCCCTTCTCCCTCATATCCTTAAATCAAAACCAGTCAAACTAAAGCCACATGCATGATTTTTATGCTTCAATCAATGTTGCATCATGTCACAAAACCAGATTAGGAATATTCATACTTTTTACCCTATGTATAAGGATCTCATCTCTTCAGATGTTAAATAATCCCTTTTTTCATTTCTTGTGTTGAAATATAACCACACATTGCACTGTATTCAAGTTATATTGTACAGCAAGATTGCAGAAAAACAAATGTAAAATAGGAGTCTGAAATGGAAAAAAAGTTATTACTTTCTATCTGATTCAACTCAGAAAATTTATTACTAGGGTATCTACTTACAACAAAGGTGTAAAAACAAAAAGACCAGATTTCATTCTGATGTAGATCAAGGTACATACATCAAAAACAGTGAAGGAACATTAGTCTTATCTAACTAAAGGTATGGCCATTGTGTGGAATTTTTCTGCCTTTTTTTTTTTTTTTTTTTTTTTTGGTGAACAGTTGCAATGTGGGAATAAGAAACCAAAGTAACATTTCTTGAATCTTAAAGTTAGGTTTTATAAAGCTCATGTTTTCTTCTGTTTCTGTTGCAGTTGCATAAACTCCCTAGGTAAGGGCTGAGCATATGAAAGATTTTTCATTGTCTCATATTTTCATTTGATCTGAAAGAAAGCCTTGGGTAAAATTCTACTATTTTATGGTTAGAAAAGTGAGGATTCAGAATGTGGGGTTCATCTTACTCTGGCTTTGCTCTGTCGTAGCTCTGTTGATTGCCAGTCTGTTCTGATTGTCATACTGACTTTTGATCAGCCAGCTGTTGCCTGTTTTTTCTTTGATAGGCAGGGACAGCAGGGACTGAAAAATGCTTCTCCATATAAAAGAGAGTTAAAATGGAAAAATCTCAGTCAGAAGGAAGAAAAGAGCTTTACTTATTTTCTCTTTGATACTGTATGCCAGAAGACAGACAGAAGATAGATAGACAGACACATGGGGTGAGAGACTCCTGACAAGTATATTGCTCTCTAATGCTTAGGCTCCTCTGGGAGTCTATCCTTGTGCTTGTTAGAAAGGGCTTCCTTAGGGTTCCTTTACAATTTCACAAGTTTTTTTGACACCCAATATGTCCCTGTCTTTGAGGGCTATCAGAAAAAGAAGTGACTATGCTTTAAAGTAGTTTTTTTTTTATAGATTTGAAAATTATAATATCTGCCAAAAGGTGTGTGTGTGAGTTGATTTGGTTGGTTGGTTGGTTTGTTGGGTTTTGTCCCCTAGGCTTAATAAAACCCTTTCCCCAGTATTTTCTATCAGTTTATATATTTTTAATTTTTTTTTTCTCATCTGGTCATTGCCTATCAAAATCACATTTTTTTCCTCAATTAGAGTGCCCAGCACTTAATGATATGTTTGTATCCAGGTTAAAGTGGTAGTAAACAGAGAGGAAGATTTCCTAAATGATAATTTGTTTTTATATCCTAGTATAATTGTGCCAATTTGTGCAACAGTTAGACACTCATGACTTAATGTCTTACTGATTCTGATGTTCTTGAAGCACTTTGTTGCTGGTGCACAGATGCTGATGGAACCTAATAGCTTTAGAATCCTTTGGACTATGGAGTGCATATTTGTGTCAGACTCAGTATAAGTACACATATATTTTTTTCCTTAATGTAAGGATAGGTCTTAAAAGGGTATAAAATGAGGAAGGCCATATGGCTTTATATCTTATGGGATGCAAGAGGGGAAGAAATGTTTTTCCCTTCTTACTATGGCAGCTCTCCTTTGCTTTTCTCAAGTGAGATGCTGAAATGGGAAAGGAAGCAGCTCCACTGATGACTTCTCTACTGGGCTCATGGGTGAGAACATTGCTCCACGTTCATTTACAGAAGAGGGCTGCTGCACTGTGCTTTGTCTCTGCTGATACATCTATTATCCTTGTCCCTGTTCTGTGCTGCAGAAGTAAAATACAACTAGCTT